>JALMQS010000770.1:0-143286 GCA_024734495.1 Forficula auricularia | reverse complement strand
CAACGTTGGTTTAGCTCTTACATTGAAGGAGTGGCCTCTATCCGATGAATTTGCCACGGGCCTCAACGACATAGTTACGCCACTGGGGCAAGGGTATGGTAAAGTCATGTGGATGGCCACATCAGTTTATTTCTTAATAAATTCATCAAAATTTATTCTCATTTTTAAATTATCTCTTATTTTATTCATTTTTGTATCTTTTATTTCTAGTTATTAACGTTTTCTTCGGCAAACTCTGATGGATCTCATCTCTATTCTTCTGCACCTGATCTAAAATTAGAATTAAAATTTTCTGAAAAAACAAAATTACATTCCGGTAAACGTTATCAGAGAAAACATACGGATATCACGTGAGTATTTTTATTTAATTCAAAAAAGTGGAACACTTGTGAAATTCGGATTTTTTCAAAGAAATATCAAAATTTATATTTTTTATTTAAGATAGTTGTTTTGTTTTAAGGTATGGGTTTTCTTATGATTTTTTTGAAATTTAGATATATTATTATTTAAATACTTCTGCATCGATTGGTGGCAAAACGAAATTTATGAACAATATAGTTCCGGAGATATTAAATTTCAAAGATAGAGTTTTTCACTCTTATACATTGCACTATACGGGATATTGGAAAGTTTACATACATATTTAATTATAATTAAGAAACCCTTGATGCGTACAACGCATACTTGATGTTATTGTTAATCGTTTTATTCGTTGTATTTATATTTATATATTGATGTTGTTGTAAAATAAATGTTTTGAAAAAGATTACGAGTTCTTAATTAATATAAACGTAATATTGGCGCCCGAACAAGGTGAAAATTATAAAAAAAAACTAGTAGACCAGTGGCGAAGAGGAGGAATAAGCAAAATGATTTTTCGAATATGGAAATAACGAGGGAGGAGATATCCAAGATCAAGGATGATATAAAAAAAGGTGAGCATAGATTAATGGATTTGGGATAAGAGGTGAATAAATTAAAAAATGAATTAGAAGAAATAATAAAAAAATTAAAGGATGATTTGGAAGAGGATAGACCTGAAGACTGGGAACTTAATATTGAATCGGAAGGGGATGAGACTGAGGAAAGGTGGGTGAGGAGGAGCGAAAGATTGAGGGAAATAAGGAACCAAGAGGTGGAGAGAAGTATTCGGGAGAACGCGGATAAAAAAAGAAGGGGATAGTTTGAATGAAAAGCGATTTGGCATGGGGGATAAGGTATACGTGCGAATGGTGCACCTCTCAAATGCTGTGGAGGGATATAATGCAGGTTTTGCGTCAAAATTTGAAGGACCGTACGAGATACGGAAGCATTTGGGGGGGGGGGGCGTTTACTAAATAGATAGGGGTAAGGGAAGGTTAGTTAAATATCATTCGAGTTATTTTAAAACTAAGAAGAAAGAAGAATGATCCTGTGGGAAGCTGCGTCCGTGTTCTAAGGAGGAGAGAATTGATGCGTACAACGCATACTTGATGTTAATGTTAATCGTTCTATTCGTTGTAATTTATATATTGATATTGTTGTAAAATAAATGTTTTGAATAAGATTACGAGTTTTTAATATAATCGTAATACCCTTCTTACTATTTTTATAAAAGACTAAACCAACATTAAACAATAACTAATACATATTTTAAGACAATTTTGATTAATAGTTACAACACAGTTTCTGAGATATTAATGAATAAATAATGAAAAATGTGTAAAAAAAATTTACACTAAAAACAATTTGGCATTATTTAACCAGCGAAATATGTATAAAGCGCCCATGCGCTAGATTTTTTCAAAATTATAATTTTCATAAGGTGTAACGTAGGCGTTGATTACATTTGTTAAAAACAACAACGATTTTTATAGAAATAAATCAACCTTTAAAATGTATTTTATTTTGAATAGTTATGTCCATCGATTAAATTATTAAAGTTGTTATGGAGAAATAAGGACTATATTTTTTATGCAGATAATTTATATTTTATTGCCAACGTTTCATATTTAGAAAAGAGCAAAGAAAGATATTTTTAAGTTAAAAAAAAAAAACAAAAAAAAAACATTTTCATCTGGTTGATGTTGACTTGCCTTGATGTGTTTACTAAGAAAGAATAATTGGAAAAGGACAAATATGCAGGAAAGTTAACTATTTGAGCCCTGAAGAAGTCAACTAAGTTGACGAAACGTTGGCAATAAAATATAAATTATCTGCATAAAAAATATAGTCCTTATTTCTCTATAACAACTTTAATAGTTATTTTTTACTTTACCATACAGGGTATGGTCAAGTATTGTAATCGTGCATGAAAAAAGTGGTTTTTTTCCTTCTTTTTTTCAAAATATCTAAAAAACTGGTAGAACTATTTTGATTAAAAAAATTGAGCGAAACCATGGCATTTCGGTCTACAAAAAAGCTCTAATAAGTGAACATCGAAAAAATTATATTTTTCGAGATAATAACTGTTTTGTCAAAATGTCTGTTAGTCTGTTAGTTAGTTAGTCAGTGCGTTACCAAATTTTTGTGGACGAGCTAGCTCAAAAACTAGTGTGAATATCGAAACCAAATTTCACACCTAGTTTTGGTCCATTGAGTTTAAGAGCTGCTTAGATTTTGGTGCATATCGACCCAAAATTAAGGGGGGGTGGAGGGGGGTTAAAAATTAAAAATCTAGGTCGTTTGAGCAAACTCAACCAAATTTTGTATACATAATCAGTGGACCCCCAGAAGTCAAAAAATGCAAAATCTAACCGCCCGAAATGGGGGGGGGGGTCAAAAAATGAAGATCTTGGCCATTTACCAAACTCAACCAAATTTTGTATACATAATCAGTGGGTCCCAAGAAGTCTAAAAATGCAAAAACAAACCGCCCCAAATGGGGGGGGGGCTCAAAAAATGAAAATCTTTGCTATTTACCATACTCAACCAAATTTTGTATACATAATCAGTGGTTCCCAAGAAGTCTAAAAATGCAAAAACAAACCGCCCCAAATGGGAAGGGGGGTCAAAAAATGAAAATCTTTGCCATTTACCAAACTCAACCAAATTTTGTATATATAATCAGTGGGTCCCAAGAAGTCTAAAAATGCAAAAACAAACCGCCCCAAATGGGGGGGGAGGGGGGCTCAAAAAATGAAAATCTTTGCTATTTACCATACTCAACCAAATTTTGTATACATAATCAGTGGGTCCCAAGAAGTCTAAAAATGCAAAAACAAACCGCCCCAAATGGGGGGGGGGGTCAAAAATGGAAATCTTTGCCATTTACCATACTCAACCAAATTTTGTATACATAATCAGTGGACCCCCAGAAGTCTAAAAATTCAAAATCTAACCCCCCGAAATGGGGGGGGGGGGGGGGTCAAAAAATGAAAATCTTGGCCATTTACCAAACTCAACCAAATTTTGTATACATAATCAGTGGGTCCCAAGAAGTCTAAAAATGCAAAAACAAACCGCCTCAAATGGGGGGGGGGGGTCAAAAAATGAAAATCTTTGCCATTTACCATACTCAACCAAATTTTGTATACATAATCAGTGAGTGGGTCCCAGGAGTCTAAAAATGCAAAAACTAACCCCCCCTCCTCTACATGATTATAAATAATTTTATTAAATATTAAATATAAGTGAGGGGCCAGGTTGTATGGTAAAGTCAAGTGGATGGGCACATCAGAACACGTCAAGTTATTTTTAGATTATTTAAAGTTAATTGAAAAAATCCGAATTTTTCAAGTGTTCCATTTTTTTTTCAAGCCCAGTATATTTATGAATAAAATTTTAAAATTTAAACAAACTATTAATGAAATTTTTTTCACAGAGTTGATCTTCAGCCTTGCTTTAGTGAAGTTGATATTACAATGATGGATCGGCTCCAGGAACTTTTCAATCCAGATAATAAAAACAGCAAGTTAACCAATTCCAATTTGGTAAGTAATAAAACAATATTTTCTTCAAATACAGGATGTAACAAAAATGTTATTTTGCTACTTTATCAAATTAAAAAATAAATAAAAACTTAATAAAAAAATGAATGTGCTTATAATATTTAATTAAAAAGATTTTGTTTTGCCGAGAGTAGCAGAGTTGTTGATTCATAAAGAGAAATCAATGAGGTTCTCCTCTGCTTGATGCAAATAACAAGTATGTATTGTTTGAGACTAGTTTCGAAGGTTTGTCCGTCATCGTCACTCTTAATTATAGATATTTTATCTGTTTGGTTATTTCTCATTTCGTCATTTTTCCGATTTGATATAGAAAATATGTTTTGTTATACCAATCGTTTATGTGGCTAGCTTGCTATAACAACAAAACATATTTTCTATATCCAATCGGATATTTGCACCCATGAAAAATAACAGATAAAATATTTATAATTAAAAAGACTGATGAAGAAGGTCAAAACTTAGAAACTATACTCACAAAAAAATATACATATATGCATATACCTATATGTATATACTACAATATACATATTTATTAATAAATGAATTTATTTAAGGACCAATTATAGATTTTAGAGAAAATATTTTTACAGTGCATATCAGAGAGGTTCGTCCCCTTAGGAATCGAACCCAAGCGGCGATTCTTAAGGGGACGAAACTCTCTGATATGCACTGTAAAAATATTTTCTCTAAAATCTATAATTGGTCCTTAAGTAAATTCATTTATTAATGGTATAAGACTGGGATGATTTTTGAAAAAAATTCATCTTTTTTCAAAAAAAGAAACTCAAAAAAATGCTTAAATCTTTGCATTAATTGCTCAATAAATATTTATATTTGTTATATATGTTTATTTACATCAAGCAGAGAACACCCTCATTGATTTCTTTTATGTTCATTTTCAACTTTGAAAATAATTAAAACAATCACAAGAAGTATAAAAGTGAAGATATGTATACTACCTTTATGTCATTTAAAAAAATCTACTATTAAATTTGAAAAATAACAAAAAAAATACCTGGAGCCACCGAGCGATGCACGGTAACCAAATTAAAAAAATACAAATATATAATTAAAGTTTTGAGCATCTTTTTTTGAAAATAGTTGGTAGTTTTTTCAAAAAATCAGTTCGGGTTCAGATTAACCAAGATTTAAGAGATTTTCTTTTAAAATACATCTTGGTTAATCTGAACCCGAGCTGATTTTTTGAAAAAACTACCAACTATTTTCAAAAAAAAGATGCTCAAAACTTTAATTATACATTTAAATAAGAGGACGTTATGAAAAAATTATTTTTCATTTTAAGCTAAATTTTTTAATTTCCGTTCTAGAAGAATGGAGTGAAAAATTTCTGTGCTTATATCATATATTGCGATTCAGAGAGAGGTTTTTGTCTCGAGGGTGTGAGCTGACTGCCCGGATAGCGTGTTAGTTCTCAGGTTCGACTCCTGGGGGATGAATCCCCTCTGATATCGCAATTTAATAATATTTCTACTAAAATCTTAGAATTTGTCCGAAAAAGATTGATTGAATTCTGTCTCTTTTAAAAATACAAATATATATAATACAAGCCCCCCTGACCCCCCCCCCCCACACTCCCGAAACCACGCACCTCGCTCCCATCACTGTATCCCCATCGCCACCCCCACTCCGCCCCCCACCCCGGACCCCCCACAACTGCACCTCACCTCCTGCACCCCCCACATCCACCCCACCCCGCACCCAGTTTTTGCATTTCTAGCGGTCCACATATTATGTGTATATTTGTTTACTCGTACACCAATTTGCCCACATTCGTTCATATTGATAAACTTTATAAAAAATAAATAGGAAAATAATAATAAAAAAAATAATCTTATAGGATCTGAAATAAAAACATAAAATTAAGATTAATTAAGATTTGTTCCCAAATTATGTAAAAAAAAGAGCCACTTCAACCACTTTATTTGTAAACACACCTGTTTTGTTATGAATCCACCTGTAATGTTATGATTTAGATACCTGTTAATTAAAAACAAACAAAAAATTCCTAATTTTAATATATATATATATATAAATATTTGGTATAAAGTATTCGTGGGTTTTAAAATTAAAAAAACAATTAATAAATAAAAGATAATTGAAAAAAATATAAACAAACTTTTTTATTGAGATTTTCATCTATAAATAATTACTTTAATTAAGAAAAGATGAATTAAGATTTAATTTGTCGAGGTCCAGACCTAGCCATCGTTTTCTCATCCTCAAAACTTGTTAATAGAGTTGGTTTCATCAAAATTGGTAGAGCCGTTTTCAAAATAGAACAAAGATACAAATATATAAATATATATATATATATATAATTTTTGCTCGTTTAATAAGAGTAGATAGATTGATAGGTAAGAATGATTTTGATATCTAATTGTCATATTAAACTCGTGAAATAGCGGGCGATATTTTCGTTACACCCTGTATATTTAAATACTTATACCTTTTTTTTACTGGTCCAAATAATGTTTCTCATATTTAATTTTATTTAATTTTTTTTTCAGGAAAACCCTTGTGGAAATAAAATTCAGCCAGAAACCAAATTAGATATGAAAATAAATTGCCCCAATCTTAAAATTAATCTCAGGTAAATATAATTATTTTATATATTGTATTTATTTTATCAGTCGTGAGTTTCTCAATAATGGCACTCCACAATTGTCATCTTCTAATGACGATCTTGCTTTTTTTTTTTTTTTCTTAAACTAAGTTCTCATTATTTTCAAGTGATTAGGTTTTTTCTCTTAATTTTATTCTCGACCTGTGCACATATCTGATTTATTATCTAGAATTCCATTTTATTAATTATTCAAATTATTATTTTTTTTTTCGGTATATCACTCGCATCCATAATAAATATTAATTAAAACAGGAATAGCAGGAAATTGGACATTAAATAAAAAAACAGAGTTTTTATTAAATGGACTAGACCAGTGGTTCCCAACCTTTTGTGGCTCATCGCCCCTTTCTGGAGGTTGACTAACATCTATCGCCCCCTTTTCATTTTCATTGTATGCCTAATTTTAATTTGAAGTAAAGTGTAAATAATAATGTTTTGTGAGGAGCTGGAAAATTTTCAGGGGGGGGGGGGGCTCAATCCACAAAGCAAAATATTTAGTGGGAATTTTTTTTTTATTAAAACAAATACTTAGTCCAGTTAAATTGTGTTTTTACTCGGAAGGTTTTGGGCTAGCTGTAATTTCTTTGACCCTTCATGTTTTTTGGTGTGCTGAATCCCAATCTTATGTTTGCTAACAAAATTTCGTGACGAAACATTGTCAAAAATGCCAAAAAAAGGTGAAAAATTTCATTTTTTGGCGATTTTTTGCTTATAACTGGAAAACTATCAACTTTTTGTAAATAATCTTCCTATGCTAAATGAAAGTTCATAAAATTTCCTATAAATTTCATCATTTAGGTTTTTTTCTCCGACCAACCGTTCGTTCGGGCTCAAGCACTAGTTGAAAATTGGAGTATTTTTTTTCCGCAAATCCCAAAAATTCCCACTTTTTTCGATTTTTTCGCATTTTGACCATGAACGAGCACGTTTTCGCCAAAGATCACTCTATACATTTTTAAACTAGATTAAAATTTTTACAATTCAAACAAAGTTTCATCTTAAGTGGATAATGGTAACCCAAGTATGAAGTTTTAAAAAACTGAAATTTTTGCAAAAAATCGCAGTTTTTCCTTCATAAAATGAAAACGATTCAGCCTAGAAACTTGATTCTCATCTCATTCTCTAGGAAACTTTGTTGACTTAAACGTTTCTTACTCATCGCCCCCCAATCGCCCCCTAGTTATTTATCGCCCCCTGATAACCCAAATCGCCCCCAGGTTGGGAACCACTGGACTAGACGTTTCGTCGATTTATTTCGACTTCCTCAGTTGCCCATCTTATCATTCTTTGTCAAAAAACAATTCCACTATGCGACGAAACATCTTTAATCTTTTGTATTTTATCTACAATACATTCTTGGCCTCAATTACTTACTCAACAATCTTGAACTTTTTTTGGCTTTTTAACAATTATAAAAAAAATCAAAATTCATAAAAAAAAAAATCTATAAAAAAAATCTTTGTTGTTTTTAAACAGACAATAGCAAATTTTTTTATGAATTTTTGATTTTTTTTTAATTGTTAAAGGGGGAAAAAAGTTCAAGATTGTTGAGTAATTGAGTCCAAGAATGTATTGTAGAAATAAAATGCGACGAAACATCCTTAATCTTTTTCATTATATCTACAATACATTATTGGGCTCAATTACTCATCATTTGCAAATGCCATTGTTTAAAATCAACAAAGATTTTATTATCGAATTTTTTTATGAATTTTTGATTTTTTAATTATTAAAAGGGGAAAAAAGTTCAAGATTGTTAAGTAATTGAGGCCCAAAATGTATTGTAGATATAATAAAAAAGATTAAGGTAGTTGTTCCGCCAAATACGTTTTCTTAGGATTTTTTTGAAATTTAGACAGATTATTATTTAAATACTTCTGCATCGATTGGTGGCAAAACGAAATTTATGAACAATACAGTTCCGGAGATATTAAATTTCAAAAATCGAGTTTTTCAGGCTCTTTAACATTGCACTATACGGGATATCGGAAAGTTTACATACATATTTAATTATAATTAAGAAACCCTTCTTACCATTTTTATAAAAAACTAAACCAACATTAAACAATAACCAATACATATTTTAAGACAATTTTGATTCGTAGTTACAACACAGTTTCTGAGATAATAATGAAAAATGTATAAAAAAATATTTACACTAAAAACAATTTGGCAACAGCGCATTTATTTAACCAGCGAAAGATGCATGCGCTAGATTTTTTCAAAATTATAATTTTCATAAGTTGTAGTAACGTAGGCGTTGATTTTGTTAAAAAATAAAACGATTTTTATAGAAATTTAAAATGTATTTTTATCTGTCATTTTAATATAAAAATATTAAAGATAAGAGTAAATAAATATTTTATTTGATATGGATTTACTATGAGTTAAGGATACTGGGTCACTTATTTCACATTAAAATTAAAAAATTAAAAGATATAAAATTTTTTTCTTTTTCAATATATATATTTTCGGGCTATCAACCCATCTTCAGGGAATACAGTAAGTAGCACTTTCTGTACTTCCTGAAGATGGGTTGATAGCCCGAAATATATATATTGAAAAAGAAAATTTTTTTATATCTTTTAATTTTTTAATTTTAATGTGAAATAAGTGACCCAGTATCCTTAACTCATAGTAATAAAATATTTATTTACTCTTATCTTTATTAAAGATGTTTCACCTTGCACCAACACCACAATCTCTACTGATTATTATAAAAATATTTAATCTCTTACAATGGTGCTAAATTTGTCAAACGAGCACGGGATTGGCTAGAATTGGTACATAAACAGCAAAAAGTTTTGGGCTAATGAATCATGAATCCTTATTGTCTGTTCTATATACTCTAGCATTAACTTTTTAGTAGTATTGTCGCGAAACAACTACCTTAAGGATGTTTCGACTCATAGTGGAATTGTCTTTTGCCAAAGAGTGATAAGATGGGCCACTGAAGAAGTCGAAATAAATCGACGAAACGTCTGGCTCATTTAATAAAATCCGTGTTTTTTTTTGTTTATTGTCCAATTCCCCGCTATTCCTGTTTTAGTTTTTTTTTTTTTTTTTTTTCTTAATGTCCATTAATAATGTCAACTCGATATTATAATAGGTATACAGGTTGGCGCCAAAAGTCATACATGAATGTGGCTTAAAATAATTGTAATTTCTTGATTTTTTTTTGTTATAAAGTATATCTGGGAGATTAAAAAGCTACACCGAACCCTTATAATTGAGTTTTAATTTTAACTAGATCCTAGATCTACAAGTCGATCCCCGTCATTTCCATCTGCGAAATCAGCCCTCTGAATCTATGATTCGCCTTGGATAAAGTAAAAACTATTTAAATAGTAAATAAAAGATCATTAAAGATTTTCACTACAAATTAGGGTATATGAACATAAATTAAGTGTTCGAAATAAAAAGAACAACACAGCACTCTCCACCCATGCAGCTGAACATGGTCATTCTTTTGATTACGATAATGCGCGAATATTGGTCAAGATTGATAATTACTATAAAAGATCCATAGCCGAAGTGCTATATATAAAAATAGCAGGTGAAAAAGCTATCAATTTTAAAAGAGATTGTATGTTTCTATCCAATATTTACACATCTATCTTGTGTGATATGAGCCAACAACTGTTCTCTTGATCTTAATATATAAATAAATACTTAAATAAAGAAAAAAAATGCCTTTTTTGGGATTTTTTGATAGATTGGAGAATACATGTAAGAATTGTATAATTGGATTGAATGGAAGAAATGCATGTGATTTAAAAGTAATTAAATTCTAATTTGGACTTTTGTTTGTAAATAAATTTATAGATTTTAGGTTAAAAATAAAATAAAATGAGAGAGTCTTCTGTTTTTTAAATAAAATAACTTTTAATTATTTCTAGAGACTATAGTTTCGAATGCATTGCCTTCATCATCAGTCTATCACAAATATTTCAAATTAGTTACAAATTAAGATTTATACATAGAAAATTTGAAAAATATATAATGTCTTTTTCTTCATGTTTCCTCTTGGGAGATTATGAATATTCTAACCTCCCAAGAGGAATAATGAAGAAAAAGACATTATATATTTTTCAAAATTTTCTATGTATAAATCTTAATTTGTAACTAATTTGAAATATTTGTGATAGACTGATGATGAAGGCAATGCCTTCGAAACTATAGTCTCTAGAAATAATTAAAAGTTATTTTATTTAAAAACAGAAGACTCTCTCATTTTATTTTATTTTTAACCTAAAATAAAACAATTCTGTTACCATCGACAGTGAAATAATTAAGTTATTTTATATAAAAAACAGAAGACCTCTCATTTTATTTTATTTTTAACCTAAAATAAAAACAATTCTGTTACCATCGACAGTGAAATAATTAAAAGTTATTTTATATAAAAACAGAAGACTCTCTCATTTTATTTTATTTTTAACCTAAAATAAAAACAATTCTGTTACCATCGACTTTATGTGAATATAATTAAAAGTTATTTTATATAAAAAACAGAAGACTCTCTCATTTTATTTTATTTTTAACCTAAAATAAAAACAATTCTGTTACCATCGACAGTGAAATAATTAAAAGTTATTTTATATAAAAAACAGAAGACTCTCTCATTTTATTTTATTTTTAACCTAAGAATAAAAACAATTCATGTATATCATCGACAGTGAAATAACTAAAAGTTATTTTATATAAAAAACAGAAGACTCTCTCATTTTATTTTATTTTCAACCTAAAATAAAAACAATTCTGTTACCATCGACAGTGAAATCTTTTATTCAACTAATAAATTTATAGATTTATGATGACCTCCCATAAGGGTCAAATATTTAATTATAATGTAATATATAGGAAAAAAATTTATATAAACTCATTACTTTAATTCTGAAACTTTTGGGTCCAGGCACGTTATAAATTTACATGACAATAAATACAAAATTTTTTTATTTTTGACAAGGCTTGGTTCGATCACATATGTTTACCACATTTTGTGTATAACTGTAAGTCTAAACAACCAACTTGGTCAATTTGTAATTTTGTATAAAATATATCAATTAACATATATTTGTAAAAAAATTTTAGCCTAATTAACTGAAGATGGCCAAATAAAATTCAGGCCGAAACGTTTTATTAAAGGTGTTTTATTGAACCCAGTGATTTCATCTTTGGCTGATACCTCCTCCTTCATCTAGTACAGTTTCATCACAGCCACGAACTCTAACAATGTAAATAAAAGATTAACTAACCAGTATTTTATTCTCTTTCTAGAATCCCTAACGTAGATTTACGGCCTATCCACGATCGCACTCCATGGTGGCAAAGAATGGTGCACAAAGATTATTTCATTCTAAATATGACGGACGCAACCATTCTGCACAGTAGCAGTTCTCGTTCCTCCAACTTTACTTGTCCTTTGGAAGTGACTTCGCGAGAAGTTCAAGGATTCTTTCATGTAATTAAAACATTGGTTACCAAAAAAATTAAATTTCGTCAACATTTATTCATATTAGTTTGATTTTCATTTTATTAATATTTTTTTTTCTTTCAGCATGGAGACACTGCTTGTACTTATAATCTTCTTAATGCAAAAGCCGAGGAATCGCTTGATGGTTCTACTCTCAACTTACCTAGGTATGAATAGATTCCTTTGAATTAATTTTTAATTAATTATAAAAGAAATAGACAGAGAGCTAGTGCAGATAAATTTTAACAGAATCACATGCATTTTGAAAAATATTTAATTTAAAATATCATTTTGTTAATTCATATACTAAATAAAAAGCTTTTTTGTTGGCCTTGTGGCCATAATTTTGCTTAATTTTTTTATCCAAATAATTTTTGTCCTAAACGAAACAAAAACGGCACTTTTTTATTTATTATTCTCTAGAAATTCTAAAAAAATCTACTCTCAGCAAAATATTTTAAAACAAAATTAAAAATCTTTGTTATTGTCGATTATTAAAATAAAATTTCTAATGATTGTATTTTTTTGGATTTTGTCAATAAATTATTTGTTTTGGTTTGATTTTTTTATTATTTTTTTTCCCTAAACTTTTTGATATCTTTTCGGTGTTAGGACCTCTCAGAAATGCAGATATGTGCAGTCTCAAGCGGGGCAATTTTTGAGAAGGGACCCGTTTGAGACTTCACATATCTGCATTTCTGAGAGGTCCCTAACACCAATGCAGATATGTGGAGTCTCAAACGGGTCCCTTCTCAAAAATTGCCCCGCTTGAGACTGCACATATCTGCATTTCTGAGAGGTCCCTAACACCGAAAAGATATCAAAAAAAGTTTAGGGAAAAAAATCAAACCAAAACAAATAATTTATTGACAAAATCCAAATAAAAAAAAGATTAAAAACTTAGAAAATTAAAAAAAAAAAATGATTGTATTGTCCGGTTAATAAATGGTGTCCCAAAATTCACACAAGAAGTAATTTTGATAGAAAACACAGGTTTTTAATTAAAAATTGTAAATTTTTTTATTGATTTATTAAGTATACAGCAGGGGTGGGCAACTTCTTTTATCAACGGGCCAATTCCAATTTTCATATCACGCCAACCCAAAATCCGCACAAAACAGTGAGTCACTCTTTGTGGATGTATTTATTTCTCAACAATCCCGCGTAGACTTTCTGAACACCAAACGCTACAATTTTGTCGATTAACAAATCCATCAAGATGAAAATGAGCCTCATCGTTGAAGATGATTTTGTTCGAATAATCAGCATAGATTGTTCCATAATCCATTCAACAAATTCTCTTCACCTATATGCTATTCCATACATAACCCTATACTTTATGAATCAATAAACAATTTACAATTTTTAATTAATAATCTGTGTTTTCTATCAAAATCACTTCTTCCGTGAATATTGGGACCCTTTTATTGTTTCAAAAAAAAAAAATCAAAATCCATTTATCATATTTAATTTTAATTTTTTCAATTATTTTTGTTTCAGATTTACAATGAAAAATTTTCCACGTGGAAATAAATCCAATGGTTTAGATTCCATGAGTGGATCCGTGAAACATTCTTCTTATCATCCAAGGAAATGGCCGAATAGGTCAACTGATCCCGTCAATTCAATTTACATTGAACATATGTCCAGACAAAAACAACCCACTCCCTTTAGTAAAAAAAAAATTGTTCATGATGGGGACACTTCGCAACAAAATAACTCAATGTGTAAGATTTTTTTTCACTTCTAATTAATTAATTGCAATATTTTGAATATACCGTATATTATATAACAACAACAGACCTAAATAATAATATTTTTTAGTCTAATTATCTAATAATTTAGATTTTTTGGAAAATCGAACGTTAATTGAGATTATTAGATAAAATAGAAATTTTACATTTCTTGATGTACTAAAAATATTACATTAGGTGAAGTAAAAAAATAAGGCTCTCATCTGTGGAGAGGGGCCGGCAGTGAGCAATTAAACTAATAGGAGATCCGGCTCTAACCAACTCACTCGACTCCCTGGCTCACCAAAGAACCGTTTCTGCCATTTCCCTGTACTACAGATACTATCATGGTGTTTGTTCAGTCGAGCTGAAATCAATTACCCCCCCCTAAAGCTCTCGTAAACGAGAAACACGCGGTTTTCGCTGTCAAATTGGATAAAAATCGAACAAGCGCTTTCGCCAACTCTTTTATCCCTATGACCTCCTGAGACTGGAACTCATTTTCAACCACCGTCTTCCCCGCAACTTATAACCTTCAGCTGTTTAAGACCCGCAACCATAGATATCTTCGACCCCTACCCAGCCCATAAAATCCCCTTTTCTTCTTCTTTTCACGATGGAGGGGCCAACCCAGACCTTTAGGGGATGCACCTTTTTGGTGTAACTCCTTCTCACATTAATTTCCCTAAAAAAAATAAAAGAAAGGACAAATATATTAAGAAATTATTGTTTATCGACGTTTCGATGTACTAGTATTTCAATACGACAAATATTTGCCATTGTACTTAGTTCTTAGGCTTATTTTTTATAAAAACAAAATTTATTCTTATTACAATATTTAATTGAGTATCATTTGTGTACTAACTCAAGTGATAATTATAAAATTTTCACTTAAATAATCCAAAAGTGTTTTCTTTTAAATCTTCTTTTCTAGGCAATTCTTGCGGTAACTGTAGCGCCGCGATCTGACGATGGATTCTTATAGTACTCACCAAAATAAGACGAAAATGAAGAATACCATTTTTCGAGATTTCTCTTAGTTTTCGAGATATCGAGTTTAAAAAATACTGTTTTTTTTTTATTTATTTTCTTTTATTTTTCAATTGTTTTTTTATAGAAACCACGGGAACCGTAGTATCATGGGTTCCTTGTGGCGCCGCTACTAATGATGGATTCTTTTAGAAAATGAATATTAATTAAAAAATAATTAGTAAATGCCCTAAAAAAATCGAATATGTAAAAGTCGTTTGCCGGTTCGGTTAAGATATATTCATTTCGGCTCGTCAACCTAATCGCCTAAAAACCAGCCCGAATTGAAGATATACGAGCCGAACCGAGCCAAATTGAATATATCTTAACCGAACCTTTCAAAGTTTGTTCTGGAACCCATTTTTTTTATCTAATCGAACTCACATGATGAATAGAACCGAACCTATGAAAAGTTTTAAAAGTGAAAATTGCCAACGCCCACTGGCTCTCACTTGAGACAATTTGAGACATCACAGTCCATAAACTTAATTTCAGTTCAAATTTCTAGTTTAAAATTTTATTTTTACTTTCCGACTTATTTTGTCTAGTTCTAAAAGAATCCGTCCTCAGATAGCGGCGCCACACACGGAACCCGTAATACTACGGTTTCCGTGGTTTCTATAAAAAAAAAACAATTGATAAATAAAAAAAAACAGTATTTTTTAAACTCGATATCTCGAAAACTAAGCGAAATCTCGAAAAATGGTATTCTTCATTTTCATCTTATTTTGGTACGTACTTTAAGAATACATCGTCAGATGGCAGCGTCACAGTTACCGTAGAATCCCCCAATTCTATATTTTTTTTTTTTTTTTAATGCAATCGAATGCAAGAAGGGGTGCACCAGTAAAGATGTAGCCCCTATGGATCTCGAAAGACCCTTGCATTACCGAAGAGAAGGGAAAGTTGATTAAGAGAGAGGGGTGTAGACGTAGGTGTCTATGCACCCTGGTTTTGAAGGTTTGAAGATCATAGGTGCTGGGAAAGATAGAGGCTGGGAGGAGAGTTCCAGTTCCTTGAAGTCATGGGGATATATGTATTCGCGAATGAAGTGGTCCGGCACTTTTCCAATTTGACCGCGAAAGAGTGTTGGGAGTCGGCAAAACGTGTGCTGCTATTGTAGTAAAAATAAAATTACCATCTTATAAAAATATTAGCCTAGCAAATTAACAATAATATATATAACAAATAAAAAGTACAGGAGACTTCCTTCATCCAATCAACAGCCACTAAATTCACAAAGTAGTTAGCCCCTCTACTTGAAGACAGGCACTTTCATCTGATTGGCCATCACAGCCTTTTACCCTTTGTCAACGTTTAAAAAGAGTTTACCAGCCGACATGCAACTGGCCCTAAATCGGGGGTTCTCAAAGGGTGTGCTGCGAAATTGCTCTACTGATAAGCATTAATATTCCTAATGGCGAAAGAGTGTGACGCGAGCCAAAAATGTTTGAGAACTCCTACTCTAAATGTTTAAGTAGACCCTGTAAATATTTTTGTTTATTTAATTAATTTATTTTATTTTCTTAATTCTAGCCATGGGAGAAGAGGTGATAATCCCGGCCAATAAAAAAGAAATGGCCCAATTCATAGACCAAACGACAGAAAACTGCCTTTTGCTTTTGGAAATTAATTTACCTAATTTAGCCATTGTAATGCCCTCAAATAATATTTTGGAATTGATATATAATAGGTAAATATCTCTATATTAATGTATTGTCTTATTAACCCATAAAAACACTCTTATGTCTGTCAAGTAGTTCTTTATCATTATCTTATCTTGTTCTCTTGCCAATTTCAGTAGAATGTCAAATTTTGTCTAATTGTATCAATTGCACTGCTCGACAAAAATTAAACAAAAATTTGTCCCCGTAAACCTAACAATAGATTCCAGTAGAGTTTTATACGCTAATTCTCATGCAATTTTTACAACACGTCAGAGTTTTGAGATATTATCGGTCAAAATGACGAAAAAGGCCATTTTGACCTATTTTCGACTCCCATTAGATATTAAACAGCAATATTTTAAATCAAAATATTTTGTTGACGTAAAGAAAACAGCTTCTTCTTTCACAAAGAGGAACAAAGAGGTTGTCCTCTGCTTGCTACAAATAAACATACACTCATATATATCGAAATTATATATCTGTATATATATTATTTATTGAAGGAGACAATAAAAGAGTGTCTTCTGCTGGAATTATAAATTTTATTTATTTATAACGAAACTATAATCTCGTTATAAATATATAAAATTTATAATTCCAGCAGAACATACTCTTTATTGTCTCCTTCAATATATAAAAATTCTGCTACCCTCGGCAAAAAAACTTTCAATTTATATATTATTTATTTGTTTGAGACTTTAGTTTCGAAGGCTTGGCCCTGATCCAATGAAAAATAATATTTATAATTAAAAAGACTGATGATGATGGCCAAGCCTTCGAAACTATAGTCTCAAATAAATAAATAGTCTTCTTCTTCTTCTTCATTATTATAAATAAATAGTATATAGGTATATACAGATATATAATTTCGATATATATGTGTGTATGTTTATTTGCATAAAGCATAGGACAACCTCTTTGTTTCTCTTTGTGAATCAACAACTCTGCTACTCTCGGCAAAACAATAACTTTTCAGCTTTCTCTTTGATTTTCAAATTACCACTTGTTTGAGCTCAATTAGAACTCGAGTTATAACTAAAAAACTAAGACCATATGTTAGACGAAACTCTCTGATATGGAATGTAAAAATATTTCTATTAAAATCTTAAATTCGTTCCTAAATAAAATTAAATTCATTTCTTAATATTATAATGGTTATATACCTAAGCTGGGTTGATTTTTGCAAAAATTCCATCTTTCTTCAAAAAAAAGAAACTCACAAATGATGCTTAAATCTTTACATTAATTATTTAAAAAAAATGATTTAAATAATTAAAAAGACATTGTTTTAAATATGGACATGTGTAGGAAAAGTTGACTCGATGCCCAAATTATTGTAAAAAAAATAAGATTGTAAATTTTTAAATTTGAAAAATAAACGCTTATATCCAAACGCCTCCCACCCGATCGCGAACCCAAAGGTCGAAGATAATTTTCTTCTTCACTCCAGAGGTGCAACCACAATGAGGCCGTGATCGAAAGACAATTTTTAAATTAAATTAGGAACGAAGAAAGATTTTTATATTATAGACAAAAAAGGATCAGCCGGATTCGAACCCGGGATCTTCGCTTGTGGGCTGTGATGCTTTTATAAGAGGTTTAGCTCTTATCCTTTTGGCCACCGATCCCTGAACCCAAGCTTATACTCAATGTCTATATGAATTATGGAATTTCATTTTGAAGTGAATACACTTCTATAGGCTCGCCAGGTACACATTTTTCCCGGGGAGTGAATCGAGAAAAAACCGACCGAACGAACGAACGGAAATGCGACCGTAACGAAATCGAGGCAGATCTCTCTCTCTCTCTCCCCTCCACTGCGGTCTCCTCGCCGCGCACCCGCAACTGACAGTTACAGCTCTCTCCCCTCACCGCGTCCCCGCATTGCTCCACAAGCGCATTTCAGTATTCACTTCTATCGGCTGTCCCCGAGACAGCCAAATATTTTTATTTAATCTTTTAATCTCTTCCTCGTTCATTTTTCGCAGCTTTTGTAGTCGGCTTGACAATTCCATAATTCATATAGACATTGAGTATCAGCTTGGGTTCAGGGATCGGTGGCCAAGAGGATAACAGCTAAGGCTCTTATAAAGGTATCGCAGCGCACATGCGAAGATCCCGGGTTCGAATCCCGGCTGATCCTTTTTGTCTATAATATAAAAATCTTTTCTACGTTCCCTAATTTAATAAACGCTTATATTTAATATCGGGTATTGGAACCCATGAGAAATAACAGATAGAATATTCCCGAGGAGGTGAAAAACAACCCCTCTGACATATAATTAAAAACATTCCATTCCATCGGATTTAATAGATGACACTATCTTATGATTCTCTAAGATAGAATATTTATAAATCTTTTTGTGCATTTGGGGATTCTTTAAACGTCAGAAGCACCTCAAGGTTATCTATCCTATGGTCTTATATATTTCCTATGTTCAAATATAAACCTAGAACTAACAATTTAACTGAGGTTTGCTCAATACTTAGATACGCTTCTAACTCACATTAATCCTTTTAATTGAAGCTCTCTGAGTATAAATAATATTTAGTTTTTTAACATAATATAAACTTTTTTTTTTAGAATTAATAATGATCTATTATTATGGGAGCCTTCCGCTCCAAAAACAAATGTCGAGCAAGAACTTGATGAGAGTGTCTATGGAAGTGAGACAATGTTCAGATGTTCTACAAGCACCTCAACCTTAAATCACCTGAGCTTTGATCAACAATCAATGGATAATCTCTTGTTTGATGAAAATTTACAATCGAAAACAAATGGCTCTAATAAAGGTAAAAATTATTATTATTATCTATCTTACAATTATACCATTTAAAAAGAGAATTCAAGCCAGAATCGCTGCAATCCGACAGTAAAAAAAAATGAATTCAATGAGGTTGGCCTCTGCTTTATGTAAATAAACATAAATATACCTATATACAGGCGTGCCTATAAGGGGAGGTGGAGGGGGTTAAGACGCAGAGAATCATTCAAATTTCGGGGGGGGGGGGGGGGGGGCGAAAATTCTTGCAAAATAAAAACGGTCCATCGATGATGTGGATGCGTCGCATCCTTAAAATTTCAAAACTATAAGGGTACTTTTATACCGTGTCATATTAAAATCTCGTTTAATTTTATTTTGCTTTGCTTTATTTATTTATTTATTTTTGTTATATCTTATTATATTAAATCGAGCAAATCTTGTGTGCATATATATAGAGGTGCTTCGAAAAAATGTATACACACTTTGAACTGTCCATAGAAAATTTATTTACCGTTCTACAAAAGTATATTTCAGGGAAATAGAAAGCTGAAAGTCCGACGTAAATGAAACATAATATAATAAATGTAATATTGTTCAAATTGGTGACCTGCAGCATCTGATATAATTTTAGTACGAGTCACTCATTGATTCTGTATATCGTATCAAGTCATCCAACGTAGATTTTCTCTACACACTGTTTGGAATCTCATTCTAAAGAATAGCCTATGAGTATATGTAGTTTACGTTTGTGACACCTCATTTTATTGTGTCCTACAAGAAGAAATCAAGGTGGCGTCTGGAGAGCTGCTGGAAACTCGATTGGCCCCCTGCGTCCTATCCACTGGCCCGACAAATTTTGATCCAGGTAAGCTCGTACATCTGGTAATGATGATTTTATTTTCAACAAGATGGTGCTCCGCCCACTCATCGCGGGACGTAGGCTTACCTGGATCAGAATTGTCAGGCCAGTGGATAGGACACGAGAAGCTAATCGAGTTTCCAGCACGCTCTCCAGACCTGTACACCACTGGATTTCTTCTTGTGGGGCACAGTAAAACATAGGCTCAAACGTCCACTAACCTATGACATCCTTTCGAATGAGATTCAACACAGTATGTAGAAAATCTCATTGGATGTTTTGATACGATGTACAGAACTCAGTGTGACTCGTACTCGAATTGTATTGATGCTGCAGGTCCTAATTTGAACAATATTCAACATTTGTTATTTATGTTTCATTTGAAATTGGACTTTCAGCTTTGCTATTTTCCTGAATTTGGCACTGCCAGAACGGTAAATAAATTTTCATGGAAGTTCAAGTGTGTATGCATTTTTTTGAAGCACCCTGTATATATATATATATATATTTTTATTCAATTTCTTTTTAATTATTAATTGGTTTTTAATTTTAAAACCTACAATCAAGATCATTACAATTATTATTATATATTAAAAGTTAGGCAATTTAATTGATTAAATATCGAGGTTTAAATCCCACAAACATATTATTCTATATTAAAATTTGGCAATTTAATTGATGAACTCAAATTGATAGAGTTTTTCTTTAGGAGACGGACTGGTATAAATATAAATTGGATGTTGATGAAAGCAGTCCACGGTGGTTGTAAAAAATAAGACTATAGAAGTTTTATTATTTTACATTTATTTGTTAAACCATTTTTAGGTAGTTTAACAAATAAATGTAAAATAATAAAACCTCTATAGTCTTATTTTTTCCACCACTGTAGACTGCTTTCATCAACATCCAATTGATGAACTCAAAAATTGTTTTTTTTATTGTTTTACTTATGGAAAGTGGTGTAGATTTTAGGTGAAACATAATGTTAGTTAATAGAGTAAGGGTGCGTAGTTTCACAGTGAATGAAATAAAGCTCAAAGAGGTTTATAAACTCAATATGCTTCAGATTATTAGTCCATCATTCAGAGTTTACAAGTTAATACTGTATTAATATGTATTAACTTGTAAACTACTGATGATGGACTAATAATCCGAAATATATATTTGTAGAACCTCTTTGAGTTTTATTTCATTCACTGTGAAACTACACACCCTTTACTCTATTAACTCAAAAATTGTTATTTAATTAAAAAAAAATTATATGGTATTTGTTTCTATACCTATACCTATAATTGTATGAATTAATTCATGTGAATCCATTGTAATAGACTGATGAAGGGCAAAGCCCTCGAAATTATCGTCTCGTTATAAATAAATAAAATTAATAATTCCAAAAGAAGACACACTCTTTTATTGTCTCCTTCAATATATCTTATGTGTGTGATTATTTGCATCCAAACAGAGGACAACCTCATTGATTTCTCTTTATCAATCAACAACTCATGTACTCTCGGGAAAACAAAATCTTTTCAATTAAATATACGTTCAGCCGGATTTGTAAACATAAGATTTTTAGTGAATTTTATTATCTAAAGGGAAATTGCAGTAGCTCAAAACGGTTCAAAAGTAAAATAAAAACTCTTATTACCTTACTGCGTTAATGTAAATATAAATTTTATTGATTAAAGGCGCTGATGGCTGGAATAATTTATTTTTATATTATATATATAATTTCTAATCTATATTTTTTTTCCTTTTAGAAAGTGATGATGAGAATGAGACATTTTATTCCATTTATAGTAGTAATCAATCACCAATGATGCATTCTTCTGCTATACATAAACCTAGGAAAAAGAAGAATGGACAAAACAAAGTTGTTGTTGGCTTAACTGTAGGCAAAGGGATTATCAGCATGTATACAAGATCCATGGTATGCTAATCTGTTCAACCAATTTATTCAACTTCTCACCTAATATATAATATTAAATAAATACAATAGTCCAGTCAACAAATGGTTTATAGAAAACATTGAAGAGGTAGAATTTTTTCATTATGGAATGTGTTTGGGCTAGTTAGGAGATAAAAATACTAAAAGTCCCAATCCTAGCTACCGGGCTTAGGGGTGGGAGGGGGTGGAAATGTCCCGTTTTTTGGTTTTTTGCTTATATCTCAACAACGGTGGGTCGTAGGGAAAAAGCTATTCTTAGCAAAATAAAAGCTTATAATATTTACTACAAGATTGCTTCTATTTAATTTTTCTCTATTCCTTATGGTTTTTGAGATATTCGCCCGCGAATATCGTTTATGTATGAAAAAAATAAAATTTCCTATATTTTTCGTCAAACTTTTGTCTCTATCACCTCAGCCTTTCGTTTTACAGTAAAAGTCCTCAGAAAAGAAGTTGTAAAGCATTCAATTTTCTTTAAAATGATATATACATTTACGATTTTATCTTCAAATCATCTGGAGTTATAGCAATTTAAAAATTTCAGGTCGATTTATACAAAACCCCGCAATAGCCCAGTATAAGGGGGGGAGGGGGAGGGTTTCAGCTTACATTAATTGCGGGAAAATATTTTTTTTCTAAGATCGTTTGGGATGGTGTGGGTATACCAAATCTTAGTTCGTGATCTCGAAAGTGTAGAGGGACAACTTTTGGTGGCCGAAAAACCTCGAAATTTTCTGACTTTAACCCAAAAACTCGCACTTTTTCGATTTTTTCCCATTTCGGCCATGATGGAGCACGTTTTCGACAGAGACCACTCTATACAATTTTAAACTAGATTAAATTTGCTACAATTTAAACAAAGTTTCATCTTAATTGGATAATGGTAACCCGTGCTGCAATTAGGTTGAAGTTTTGAAAAACTGCAATTTTTTGCAAAAAATCTACGTTTTCCTTGATAAAATCTAAATCACTCATCTTAGAAAAATGTATAAATCGACCTGATATTTTTTAATTGGTGTAACTCCAGACGATTTGAAGATAAATCTTAAATGTATATATCATTTTAAAGGAAATTGAATGCTCAACAACTTCTTTTCTGAAGACTATTACTGTAAAACGAAAGGCTGATGTGCTAGAGACAAAAGTTTGACGAAAAATATAGGAAATTTCATTTTTTTCATACAGAAACGATATTCGCGGGGGAATATCTCAAAAAGAAATAGAGAAAAATTAATTAGAAGCAATCTTGTAGTAAATTTTATAACCTTTTATTTTCCTAAGAATAACTTTTTCCCTACGACGCACCGTTTTTGAGATATAAGCAAAAAACCAAAAAACGGGACATTTCCACCACCCTTCCACCCCTAAGCCCGGTAGGTAGGACTGGGGACTTTTAGTATTTTTACCTCCTAACTACCCCAAACACATTGCGTAAGAAAAAATTCTACCCTCTTCAATGTTTTCTATACCCCCTTTTTGAGCGTTCGTTGACTGTACTACAATCTAAATTCCGCTCTTTATCTAAAAAAGATTTATCGAGATTTTTGAACTGTTTTTCTAATTATCAAAAATCTTTAGAGAAAATTAATTTTTCTTAAATATTTATATTTTTAATTTTTATTCAAGATAATTTCATGTCCAAAATAATCAATATCATTGTCTATTCTCAAAATATTTAATTGTTTATTCTTCCTTTATATTCCTTTCATAAAGAAATTTTTTTCAAATTTATTTAAATTCCATTGATAAATGGAGAAATTGTCCCGAAACGTTTGGTATATTAATAAATGTTTGAAGATAAGAGATTTGTATATTTATTTAATCAAAACAATCAATAAAATTTGTTAACTATATAGGTATAATATATTTGTTAGAGACTATAGTTTCCAAGATATGACGTTTATCATCAGTCTTTTAAAAATATTCTCTATCAGTTATTTCTCATGGATTCAAATATCCTATTGAATATAGATATAAATTCGTTTTGTTGTGCTAGTAAGCTGGTCGGTCACTTTACAAACGAATATACAGGGTGTCCCAAAAGTCAAGGATCAAACGTGAACACGAGATAGGTGAGTTCAGGATTGTCCAAAATAAAAAAAATTTTTTAATAAAACTCTTAGTTTTCGAGTTATGGGCATTTTTTGAAAACCGTGAAAATCGCTACCCTGCTCTAAATAGTTGAATGCTGTGGTTACGAATTTTCATATTTTATAATTCTAATTTTTGTTACGGAATCCTGAATAATACTGCTATCGATCACAAAACAGAAAATAACTAAGAGTATTATACTTTTGAGAAAAAAATATTTTTGTCAGATTCATGTGTCAAAAAATTTTAATCAGCTAACTTTGACTCTTGATATCTTAAAAAAAACTGTATCAAACAATAATGGCAAATTATCTAAAAAATTGACGCATTTAATCAAGATTTCAAAATGGTATAAAACATTCCACTTTTTTAAAAAAACAAAAACTAATATTTGCATTTTTATGCGAAAGAAACTAATTTCAAAACACAATTCGTAATTGGCTAAAGGGTAGAATTTAACATGAAAACAGATATCAAATAATTTTAATTTTAATTTGTAATTTTAAATATTATTAGATATTGAATATAAAAAACAATTATTATTTTGAACATTTACTTTAATTGAATAAAAATATTTTAATAAATTAAATTAGTTTTCATGTTAAATTCTACCCTTTAGCCAATTACGAATTGAGTTTTGAAATTAGTTTTTTTCGCATAAAAATGCAAATATTATTTTTTGTTTTTTAAAAAATGTGAATGTTTTATACCATTTTTAAATCTTGATTAAATGCGTCAATTTTTTAGATAATTTGCCATTATTGTTTGATACAGCTTTTTTTAAGATCATCAAGAGTCAAAGTTAGCTGATTAAAATTTTTTGACAACATGAATCTGACAAAAATATTTTTTTTTCTCAAAAAGTATAATACTCTTAGTTATTTTCTGTTTTGTGATCGATAGCAGTATTATTCAGGATTCCGTAACAAAAATTAGAATTATAAAATATGAAAATTCGTAACCACAGCATTCAACTATTTAGAGCAGGGTTAGCGATTTTCACGGTTTTTCAAAAAATGTCCATAACTCGAAAACTAAGAGATTTTATTAAAAAAAAATGTTTATTTTGGACAATCCTGAACTCACCTATCTTGTGTTCACGTTTGATCCTTGACTTTTGGGACACCCTGTATATTTCTTGCTTTATTATTATTTTTTAGCAACTATTTCTTCAAAATTTTTCAAATTTCCTTTGTTAGAGGGAAAATTCTCTCGAAATCCATAATATATCTTTTTTTTTTTTTTTTTATTTAAAGTCAAGCTTTATTTAATCAAAACCAATTACCATAATTGTCAAATGATTAATCTATAATAATAAATTAATGTTAATTTATTATAAATTTCTTCTAATAATTTATTTTTATTTATTTTTTTAGGATTCAACTAATAATCCAATTCCTGGCCAACAAGGAGAATTGCGCTTTTTACTTGAAAATGGATCATTTCATTCTGTTGGTGGATATAAAGGGAGAGCTGGTCATGCCTATTTTTGCCTCCAAGTCCAACAAGTTTCATTATACCATAATGGTAATATTTGTATTATTATTTAATTTATTAAATAATATTGGTCAATTTATGTTACATTTATTACATTGTCATTTGGTTGAATGATCATGATTAACTGATAAGATGTGTGAATGTATTATATTGCTACCAACATTACTGCCGGTTGCCGACAGTGATACCAATGATAATACATTTATATTTTATTTCAATAAAGTTATATTGAATTGTTTAGAACTGGCTGGTTTCCTAAATGAATATATTTAATTCTTGAAATATCAAATTCATTCTTATTCGACCAAACTCATCCAAATTTTGTATACATAATCGGTGGGCCTCCAATACGCTAGAAATGTAAAAATTAACCACCCAAAATAGGGGGGGAGGGGTCAAAAAATGAAAATCTAGGCCCTTGTACCAAACTTAACTTAGAATACAAAATTTGGTTGAGTTTGTTCGAAAGGGTTAGAATTTTCATTATGGGTGGTTATTTTCAAATTTTTTTTTAAATAAAAATGTCAAAAATTACATCCTCTACAATTTTGCTTCTAATGGAATTTGCCGTAGAGTAAACAGTTTAGGAGTTATAATCAATGAGGTGATTTTAGGGTATTTTTTGACATCTACAGGGGTCAATTACCCCTAAAAACGACTCGATTTGGCGAGTAAGAATTTGACTTTCGGGGTGTGTGCTGATCACACTACAGTATGGTATATGATGTTATTTGTATTCTAAAATCAGATTCCAGGTCTCGGTCTATTACAGGTAGAAATTGTCGAGACACAAATTGGGTTCCGTTTGACTTTTTAAACAGAACACTAAGAAGATCACTCTTTTAAAAATAGCCTTATTTATAATCAAAATTGTCCCGAATCTCTACTTTTCTTAACCTAATCATAACTAAACTAAAACATGATTTTTCGACTTGTACCTCCAGCCAAGAACGTGTTTTTCCACTCGTCTCCATTTTTATATTATAGCTTAATTTAATCATTTTTTTTCCTTTCTATTTAGGCTTAATGAACAGATCAGATATTCGTAACCCGAAACGTCTTCTTGAAGATTTATTGACAAAAGGAGTTGCCGGTTCTTTGGGAAATAATATGGATCCCATTATCACTCGTTCGGATGAAGGCGCTTATGTTAAGACTCAAGAAAGTTCGTATGATATGTTAACACTCGCTGTCCGGGCGGTTCCTGATAAGAAAACAAATCGTAAGGTAATTTAAAAAAAGAATATATAATTTAAAGCAGACGTTGTCAACATTGAATTTTAAAATTGCTTTAAAAAATCAACCATTAAAATAAACTCTTTATTTCTTTACAATAGGATTAATATTTTTTAGCAAAATTTTAAGATTAATTAAAACAGGAATAGTAGAGAATTGGACAATAAATAAAAAAACAAGAATTTTTTTATTTATTTTTTTTGACCTCCACATCTCCCCTTATAGCCCTCCGATTCTCCCACTCAGGATCCGGTTGAGTGGCTCAGGGTGTGGCCACAGCAGAACGGTGTGAAACCTTAGTATGCTGCGACCAAGAATAAAATAATAATAATAATAAAAAAAGGATTAGCGCACTTCGTCCAAATAATACAAATAAATAAATAAATACACTGGGAAGAATAAATAAATAATCAAATAAATAAAATAAATAATTAGAATATGTCACTGGGTTTGAAGAAATTGTTGTTAAATTATTAAAAACTAAATAATTTAAAAAAAAAGATAAAAATAAGTAGACAGGAAGTTGGCATAGTCAAGGAAACCGCCATGGTCAAGAAAAATAAATATTTGACTGAAAATATAGGCTACTGGGTAAAATATTAAATAAATAGATCAACACTGAAAAAAGGGTTGGACTGGGCCATCTCTCCAGAAGAAATCAATAAGGTGGTCATTATTATTGGCTGTCACGTTACATCTGGCAATCGGCAATAGCACTCTGGGTCCCTCCGAGAAAAAACTCTCGAACCGTCTCAAACCAGGGCGAGGCACTCTGTAAAAGATATTCAGCCCTGGGATCGCCAGGCTGCCATGGATTAAATGGGCCAGACGTTTCGTCGATTTATTTCGACTTCCTCACTGGCTAGAATGATAAAATAGGAAATCAGAAAAAATTTATAAAAACTAAAAGAACGAATTTAATTTTTAGGACAAATTCTAGGATTTTAGTAGAAATATTATATTTTTTATATTGCGATATCAGAGGGGATTCATTTTTTGAAAAACATTCCAACTATTTTCAAAAATAAACTGACAGGTTCTAATGTGGCCATCCACTTGACTTTACCATACAACCTGGCCCCTCACTTTTATTTAATTTTTAATAAAATTATTTAAAATCATGTAGGGGGGGGGGTTAGTTTTTGCATTTTTAGACTTCTGGGGGCCCACTGATTATATATACAACAATTGGTTGAGTTTGATACAAGAGCCTAGAATTTCATCCCCCACCCCTATTTTGGGAGGTTAGATTTTGCATTTTTAGTTTTCTGCGCCCCTCTGATTATGTATAGGAAATTTTGTTGAATTTGGTTCATAGACCTATATTTTCATAGTCTTCTGGGGGCCCACGGATTATGTATACAAAATTTGGTTGAGTTTGGTACAAGGGCCTATATTTTCATTCTTTGACCCCCCTCCCATTTTGGTTTGTTAGTTTTTGCATTTTTAGACTTCTGGGGGCCCACGGATTATGTATACAAAATTTGGCTGAGTTTGCTCAAACGGCCTAGATTTTTAATTTTTAACCCCCCTTAATTTTGGGTCGATATGCACCAAAATCTAATCAGCTCTTAATCTCAACGTGTGAAATTTGGTTTTGATATTCACACTACTTTTTGAGCTAGCTCGTCCACAAAAATTTGGTAACGCACAGACTAACTAACAGACATTTTGACAAAACAATTATTATCTCGAAAAATATAATTTTTTCGATGTTCACTTATTAGGGCTTTTTTGTAGACCGAAATGCCATAGTTTCGCCCAATTTTTCTAATCAAAATAGTTTCCTCCGTTTTTTAGAAATTTTGA
Organism: Forficula auricularia; assembly: GCA_024734495.1. Classification (NCBI taxonomy): domain Eukaryota; kingdom Metazoa; phylum Arthropoda; class Insecta; order Dermaptera; family Forficulidae; genus Forficula; species Forficula auricularia. The sequence goes on along the minus strand of JALMQS010000770.1, from coordinate 114,603 downwards.
AAAATTTTCATGCACGATTACAATACTTGACCATACCCTGTATAAAATTTATTTATTGTCCAATTCCCTACTATTGCTGTTTCAATTAATATTTATTATAGATGTGAGTGATACCTATACCGTATTTGTGAATTTTTTTCAGACTTTCCGAGTTGCTATTGCTTTAAATAATGCTACACACCTCTATCAAATGCGCCGACCTGAGAGAAGCTGGCTCTCTCAATTACTTGATCTGTTTGATTTAGTTGATTACCCGATTAAGGGATATGAACCTCCACAAACTCAGACTGAATTTTACTTTCATCTCTGGGATTGTGTAATCGATTATAGGTAAAATATATATTTTTTTTATTCTTTTATTATACACTATACTTACACTAGATCGTGGGTGTATTTCTCAATAAAATAAGACAGTTAAGAATGTAGAATAATCTAATCCCCCATTGCAAAGAAGTAAAAATATCATAGCACAATAGTATCGTTTTTAAACCACATATCACTTCAAAAGTTTTAATTACTGAAATAATAAATATTTTAGAAAATGTAAATAAATATATGAAATAAAGAATGGTTTTTAAATATTCGAAACTTCATTATTTTTTTACTTGAAAGCTGAGCTTATAACTTTGCTTAAATGAATTTTATTCCTGAAAATAGCTTTATGTACCTAAATATAAATTCATATTTTCAAAAAGTGAATAACTATTGTGAAGTCAGGAGTATTTATTTCTAGTTAGATAATTTTGATAAAATTTTAATAAAGAGACATTAAGTATTACATTTTTCTTTCAGTTCAATCTCTGAACCATACATTCTATCATAAAATTTGCAGGTAAAATATTTATATCTAATATAAATGGAGTCAAAATATGCCAAAATTGCGATTATTTTTTTCGAAATCTTGATATATTTTTAAACATTAAAAATTTATAATCTGCCCTTTTATTCTTCGAAAACCTTTGGAATGATTTTCTAATTTCTTCATTTCGAATGGCAATGGATTGACTTTTCCAAATTGTTTGCTAATTTTGGCACTCGGGTTCAATTCCCGAGGGGGTAAAAATAATCCTCCAGACATAAAATTATTAATAATCCATTTTGTCTTGGATCTAATAGATGACTTATAAATTTCATCTTAATTAAAATTAAGAGGGAATAAATTCTATACCGATTGAAATTAATTTGCGTTAGAAAGAAATTATTATCTTTTTCGTCCATAATTTGTATTAATTTGAAAGTTTAATAATAGGAAAATAAGGACAAGTTTTTGTGTGTGACTTTTTTATTTATCAGCCAACGTTTCGTCGACTTTTCCAACTTCTTCAGAACTTCAAATAGTCACATCACACATTCATCTAAATTTTCTTGCTTCATTACCATTGAAGATCATCAGAAACATAAATTTCAAAAAATATTTGGCACATTCACATAAACAATTTTTTCCTTCTTTTCTTTATATTAACAAATTACATTAGATAAAACAGAAATAACATAAATATGTAGAATCAGGCAACACTGTTGTTTTAAATACAGTGTTGCCTCATATATTTTATGATAAGAATAGTCCAGATTAATTTGCAGCAACGCTGACCTAATGCTGCCGACAGGGGCGCTGATGCCGTCGGTATATTTGCGTTTTGAGTCGAGATAAGTCGAGGCAAATTTGAAATATAATTGTAATTTTAAATCGAATTTTGAAATGAAAGACTCCAATTGATTTTAAATTAAGAAACATTAAATATATTGGTAATTATTCCCCCCCTCCACCACTCAAAAATTAAATATTCAATTCGCTTTTCTTTGCGCACAGAAGAAGAAATTAATCACATTTTATTTGATTTATATTTTATATATTATTTGTTTATTTTTTAATAATTTGCCACCTTTTTATAATTTTTTAAAAATCTAAATTTTGTTATTCTTATTTTTTAATTTTTACAAAATTGAACGACTTAAGACACGCATGCCCATATGAGTTTCTCATGGCAATACTGGATGGAGCAGCCTGTCATACAAACAACACCTGATCTCTTAAATATTTGGAGCCTTATATCGATTATCGATCCCAAATTTTAAAAAAATGATATAATATAATTCTCCTCCTCACACGATCCCACTTATTTAAATAAATCTATTTCCACACAAAAAATATCACAATGCTGTAGATTATAGAAAAAAAAATACTTCCTGATTCATATCTAGAGCCTCATTTCTGTAGCTATGTCAGGACGAAAATGAGGCAAAACTTTTAAGAAACTATGTATTTTCGGGAGTTTACAGGTATATATTTGGAGTGTGGTTTTTTAAGAGGAATAAAATTTTTGGACCGAGACGCCGCCCGCCAGGGCAATAGCCCGGAGGGCCGAGCTTCGAGGGCGTGCCGAAGGCACGCACGAAAAGCTCGTTCTACATATTTATGTTATTTCTGTTTTATCTAAAGGTGGCTACACATATAACTGCAAACTTGACAAGTATGCATGATCAATCTTTTTGCGCAAGTATGTTTTAGCGTCTGTAGGATAATTTTGCGCAAGTATTTAACTTGTACAAGCCGCGTTTGCGCAAGTGAAACAGACCGTGTGTACCTAGGACTTGCCGATTTGCACAAGTAAACGCTATACTCGTGAGTGAGCTCTAGCTCTAGACGAATCATCATGTCTAGCGATCTGAATAAAGTCAACCGAGAATTACTCGAAGAATTTATTCTTGAATACAAAAATCAACCATGTCTTTGGCGAATTAAATCCTCAGAGTATCATGATAGGGCGAAGAGGGGCTTACGATCTCTTGTTAAGTAGATACAGATAAATTGGTAACCACGCTGATAAGGATGCAGTTGCTAAAACGATAAATGCCTTTAGGACAAATTATAGAAAAGAAAAAAGTTGAAACTTCTCGTAACTCGGGCATTGGTGCAGATGAAATATATGAGCCTTCAATGTGGTATTACCACCTGTTTGACTTTTCTTCATTCATTCTGAGATAATTATGCCAATCACGCGTAATATATATCTTCAATTCACTCAGTAAATTAATATGGGAATACGTTTTTCTTTTCATAAACCACTCTTTACACCACATATCACGTTTCTTCTTTTGCTTTTTTCTCTTGTGGACAAGGCAAATTGCAGTGTAGCCACCTTTTTTTTGGCTTTTCCGCCTTTCTAGCCATAAGCCAATTTATGATACTAATTATTTCATTTTTTAAATTTGTCTCTACCCCCCAGGGTCAGGTTTTAGCCGGATGCCTCGAGTCGGATTCGAACCCGGGTCCACTTGGTTAGCAGGCTGACATGCTACCCCCCCCCCCCCCCCAATGTAATTGTTAATATAAAGAAAAGATGGAAAAAATTGTTTATGTGAATGTGCCAAATATTTTTTGAAATTTATGTTTCTGATGCTCTTCAATGGTAACGAAGATAACAAGAAAATATAGACGAATGTGTGAAGTGACTATTTGAAGCCCTGAAGAAGTCGACGAAACGTTGTCTGATAAATAAAAAGTCACACTTAAAAACTTGTCCTTATTTTCCTATTATTAAACTTTCAAAGTTAGAAAGAAAGAAGTGGCTTGGAATTGACTCAAATAATGGAGAATAATTACGTCACACCAATCAATCTTCCAACTGACTACTCTATGATAATAATTTTTCTTTGTTTTTTTATTTCAGACCACTTTATATTCCTTATAAAACTGCATTAACAGTTGGAAGTTTGAGTATATCAAGTAACATTGTTCCTCAGACTTCAACTTCCACTCTACGCGTATTCGCTGAGGATTCTTTCCTCTTTATATCTAATAAGATTCAATCTCAGTCCACCGCTGTTGACCTATATCGGGACTATGTTAAAGTAGTTGAATTGCCAGTTTTTGAAATGTCTATTTGGGTATCCGATCAAGCACCTAAACATGATCTTAAATGTGCACTTCCACGGGTGAGAGATTTTTTTTTTATTTTTTAACAACTCTAATAAAGAATTTAATTATAATAATCTTGTTTTTTTTAAGATAACTATTACTACTTGTTTTGATACTGCCTTGGCGTTAAGTCAACTTTTGAAATATTTTGCGGAAGATGGTGATTTGTACCCGCCTGAGGATAATGCAAGCGCAACAAGTTCTGGACCAACGTCCATCACAAGCGAACACGATTTGCTTGTTGATCCTTCAGATCGAGTGGCTTGTTCAAACCCTCTTACCACATCACAAATGGTAAAAGTTAAGGATTTAATGGTGGAGGCAATGGAAGAACAACCAAAAGAGAATACAAAAGAGAAGCCTAGTAAGTTATAGTTGTATTATTATTATTATTAATCTATATAAATATAAAATTAAGGTTTTGTCTGTACATTGCTCCAAATCACCACAAATTTTGGTTGCACACGTTTCAAGCAAAGTTATGAACGAAAACACCCTCAACAAAATTCCTGTCTGTCTGTTTCCGTCGTTTCCGAAAGTTGCTCACGATTCACGTAAAAACGGCTGAAGTGATTATTATGAAATTTCATATTTACATCAGATATCTTCTAACTTACGTTTTTAGCTATATAACGTTTTGATATTTTGACCCCAGAAGGTGGTTGGGGGGGGGGGGGGGGGTGCGCACGAATTGAAATTATCAAATAATTCCTAAACTATTAACTCTAAGGAAAATTTTACTATGAGGAAAGTTGTAGGGGGTGTGATTTCTGACAACTTTTGTTTAAAAATTTCCCTCAAACTCAACCAAATTTTGTATGCATAATCTGTGGGTCACTAGAAAGCTAGAAATGCAAAAACTAACAACCCAAAAAAAAGGGGGGGGGGATCAAAAAATGAAAATTCTTACCTTTAGAGCCAACTTAACCAAATTTTGTATACATAATCTGTGGGTCACTAAAAGGCTAGAAATGAAAATACTGGGTGCGGGGGCGCAGTGATAGTGTGGGGGTAAAGTGCGGGGGTGGAAGGCACGGGGTGCGGTCCGGGTGGTCCAGGGTGGAGTGGAGGCTTCAGGTGAGGTTCCAGAGTCGTAGTGGGGTGTTTCGGGGTGGGGTCCGGGGTGGGTGGGTGCAAGGGTGGTGGTGTGTGGCGGGATGGAGGGCACGGTGGGTGGGGTGGTGCAGTGAGGAGTGAGGGTTCAGGTGAGGATCCAGAGGCTAAGTGGGGTGGGGTGGGTGTGCGTGGTGGAGGGCGCGGGGGTGTGGTCCGGGGGATGGTGGGGGTGGGGTGGAGTGGGTGGTTCAGGTGAGGGTCCAGAGGCGTAGTGGGGTGGTGCGGGGGCTGGGGTGGGGGCGGTGATTGGGCACGGGAGCATGGTGCGGCGGGTGGGAGTTACTGGGTAGGGTTCGGGGGGCTGGTGGGTGGGAGTGGGGTTCGTGGGTTGGGGGTCCAGGTAGCGTGGCCCCTGGCTAGCAAGAGGGCCGCCGAAGGCGGGCCTTGCAGCTAGTCTATATATTATATAAATTTGGATGTTTGTCCATTTGACCTTAATGGACTCCGACACCATTTGTCTGATTGAGATGAAATTTTGTACACATTATTTTCTCACTTTCACGGAGATGACTGATTTAGTATCAACAATTTAAAATCAATTTAATTTTTCAATTTTATTCACAGCCCCTAAAATAAATATGAATGAATAGATTTTTGTTATAATAAGAATAGAGAGAGAACAAAGGGTTCTTTTTAGACCTTTTCAGACCTATACATTCAGATTATTTGTTTAAATAACGATTTTGTTATAATTAAACATGGTTTTTGAAATTATTTATAACAAATATAAATAGTTCATTGCCAATAGTTGAAGTAAAATTTTAAGTATTATTGGACTTATTTTTTATAAGTATAAATATATATTAGATGTAAACAATCAGAGGAAAATAGGAACAATCAAACAGTGTTTAAACCATGCGACCAATTGCGACGTTTCGCCAAATTTATTCTGGCTTCATCAGGCTCTATACAAAAACGAACACAATTGAATTATTCATAATCATCAACTTCAACCCAGACACAATATAATACAATTACCTTGATCAAACTTTTAAAACACTTTGTCATTAAGTAAATTCTTTTCTCGCCATTTAAAATACATATAACAATATGAGCACTTTCATTTATACAACAGCATATATATATATATATATATATATAGAATAATATATAAAAAAAAACAATTTACCTAAAAGGTAATCAATTTTGGACAGCTAATACTTCAATCCCGAGATGCCGCCCGCCAGGGCATCCCGTCCGGAGGGCCTAGCTGGGACAGCTAGTATTATATAAAACCAACTGGGGAGCTCGGCGGGCATCTTTCTTGCCTGGAACCCACACACAGTGGTTTAGAATCCGAAAAACGTGATCGAAACCTAAAAAAAACTTTTTCCAATCGTAACAAAATTTTGATATGATATTCTTATTATATTAAAACAAGTTTAAGCCTTGGAATTGCAACAAATTTATCACGCAAATTAACGATATACTCTTTCAAACATCGTAAAGTTCACATCTTTTGAATAATGCGATTTTAATGTTATAAATTTTTCATATTTCTGTCTTTGCTTCAAAGAAATTCTTTGAAAATATAACTGTTCTATGACTTTATAATGAAAGTTCTATCCATATAGTATAATTTAGTTCTATTAAAAATTTTAGAAAGTTTTCCTTTGCTGGCTCAGGGCTCTATCTCAAATTATATGCATTTTTCTTATGAATTAGCTAATGATTAATTTCGGAGGCGACTCAGGACAGAATGTGGCCAAAATATTAAGGTTCCTTAATTATTAGTAAAAATGATGAAAGTTGATTTTTTCTGCGCAGACTTGCGAAAAAAGGGGATAGACCGTATAAAAGGTTCCGTGTCATTAGTAAATAAGATCATTTAACAGTCTTGTAAGAACCCGGAAGAAAATGAATTGCTAAAAATAATCTGAAATTTGGCGCCCCTAAAAAGCTGACGCCCTAGGCGGCCCCCTAGCAAGCATATGCCTTCAGCCGGCTCTGAATACATACCTACATTGCTTTTATTATTTAATATTAATATGGGTTCCAAAAATATATAATATGTTTAGAAGGGTTCCGTGTTAAAATAAAATTAAAAAACCGCTGTCTTAAGGTATTCATTCCCAGATATCTATTTATGGGTTCATGTCAGGAGAATTTACAAGTCATTCATCTTAAAAGTAAAATGCGTTTCTTATTCAAGAATGTTTGATTGATTTTGTTTTGTAGTATAGTGCACCTTCTAGGGAACTATTACTAGTTTGGACATTTAAGGTAGTTGTTCCGCTAAATGCGTTTTCTTAGGATTTTTTGAAATTTAGACAGATTATTATTAGGCGTTGATTACATTTGTTAAAAAATAACAAAACGATTTTTATAGAAATTTTTTAACTTTTAAAATGTATTTTATCTGTCATTTTAATATAAAATATTTATCTCTTACAATGGTGCCTGATTTGTCAAACGAGCACGTGATTGGCTAGAATCGGTACATAAATAGCAAAAAGTTTTGGGCTTATGAACTATGAATCCTTATTGTCTGTTCTATATACTCTAGCATTAACTTTTTGCTAGTATTGTCGCGAAACAACTACCTTAACTAAAGAAAACATGGAAATTTATTATTAAGTCTAATAATTTGGCCAAAACTTAAATGAACATTTTCTAAAAAATTTTGAATTATATTAAATTTATTAATACGGACCCTCATCAAGGGCGGATCCAGGGGGGGCGGAGGGGGCGATCGCCCCCCCCCCCCCCCATAGAGGCCCGTGCCTGGCAAAAAAAACAACATTTATTCTTTCAAAAAATTTTAAAATTGAAAATAAAGTTCTATATGTGTGTGTGTGTGTGGGGCGTCTCTGACCCCCCCCCCCCCCCCGCTTGAACAAATCGATCTTCCGAGATAAAAAGTAGATCTTACATCGGGCACCTTATATACATTCACCCCCCCCCATAAAAAATTCCTGGATCCGCCCTTGACCCTCATTGACTGGTTGACAGGCCTAAAAGGCAATTTAGAGAGTAGAGATCTAGGGCTGGTAGGTCACAAACAAAAGTTGCATTAATAAATACATTTGGTATTAAATAGGTTTTAATTTTTTTATTCAAATACCAACGTTTCGGAGACCTTTTCTCTCTTTATTCAGGGTAATGAATTGTTGTGAGTATATACACACCCATCAATAACTATTCATTACCCTGAAGAAGGAGAGAAAAGGTCTCCGAAACTTCGGTATTTCAATAAAAAATTTAAATAATTTGGACTGCCTTTCATTAAAACCTACTTATTTCGCTTACCAGTCCGTCTTTCTAAGAAAATAAATAAAATTACTTTTTGTATTTTTTCCCCTAAATCTGCCAAGACTCGCCACAGGAGAGAACAAGTTGAAGTTTTTCGTTTTCCTGATGAAGTTGTGCAAAATACAAACGATATAAATGAGAACCAGATGAATGACTCTGAATTAATAAATTCTCGATTGTCATCGGGTGATGAAAAAGATTCTAGTGAAGATGAAGATAACGAGTGGGAAAAGGAATTCACCTTTCTAGATGTTTCGTCTATAATACCTCCAAAGTGTGAGATAAGAAATTTTGTAACGAAACCTCCTCCTATTATTGAAAATTTCTTTTCAACTCCACTTGAAAGAACTGAACCGCTCAACCCACCGAAACATTTCCCGAGTCCATTAAATCGTTATACGTTACGTGATATGTCCTTGACTTGGCTTATTTTTGGTGGGTCCGATTTTGCGGACCCTGAGGGCAAAAGAAACATGCACAAAAATAAAGAACGGAAGCAGGAAAGAGCTAAGTAAGTTTTTATTTCTTTAATTAATATACTGTATAGGTGTACAAATTCAAAACTCTCCTCTTAAATAGCAATTTTTTTATTAAATACATTTTATTCCCTAGACCAGCGGTTTCCAACCTTTATGCTAATATACCGGGTGAGTTTTTACTTTATCCAATGCGAAGCATGGATAAAGAATTGTAATCGGTCTCGCGGCAAACGCGATTTCAAAGGGTCCTCAGGTAAAGACTACGGAACCCATGGTCTCAATTAAAGTCACAAATTGTAGTATTCAATTAGGTTGAATTTTAGCACGTGACGGTTTTGCCATAAATTACCTGGGATCTCGTCGAGAGGCCAAAAAGTGCGATTTTTTCATTTAGTGCGTGCGGATGTATGGATGTATGGATGTTATCGTTTTTTTGGCCCACGATTTTTTCCACACCGTTGCACCGAATGAAATGAAATTGAAAACCTTCCATTATTTTAACAAAATGAAGCGCTGATTAGTTTTTGGTACATATCGGCCCACAAACATTAGTACTTTATTTCGCATATAAAAACACCTTAAATAATGGTAAATCACTCGTATCCATAATAAGCATTAAGTAACAGGAATAGCAGGGAATTGGACAAAAATTAAAAACAGAGTTTTTATTGAATGGGCCAGACGTTTCGTCGATTAATTTCGACTTCCTCAGTGGCTCATTCTATCACTCATTGTCAAAAGACAATTCCACTACGCGACGAAACATCCTTTAATCTTTTTTATTTAAACTATAATACATTGTTGGCTTATTTAAACTATCTAAACTGAGGAAGTCGAAATTAATCGACGAAACGTCTGGCCCATTCAATAAAAACTCTGTTTTTAATTTTTGTCCAATTCCCTGCTATTCCTGTTAATTAACCTTAAATAATTTTTTTGTATTTTTTTCTAAAAAGTATGTAAAAAAACAAAAATTAAAAAAAAATTTTAATTTGGATCATTTTTGAAGAAGTTATGAGCGAAAAACCGAAATTCGATATCTTTTAAACCAGTGATCAAAGAAATTTCAAAATTTAGAACAGAGTTTTTTGATGGGTACTAAAAAATGTCAAAAAATGAAGGAAATCGGATTTGGCGTGGAATGCCTCACATACATACATGTATTTTTATATTATAATATTATTATTATATATTTTAATTATTTAAATTTAAATAATCACATCTATTGCATCAAAATTTAATGTTGTTGTTGTTTATTGACATAAAGTTTATCAAATCTTGGGACTAATATTGAGATTGCCATTCGTATCTCTTTTTCGACTATTAACGTGGCTCGATATTTGGTTTTCATTGCAGCCTGTGCCGAAAATCCCATTTCGCATAAATAAGATGTTACAAACAGTAGAAACACTTGCATTTCTTTCCAATACAAAGCTTCATACTCCTCCAAGATTCATCCAAAATTAAATAAGGATTCATTTTGAAACTTTTCTTTTAGTTCTATTCTATCAATGTCTTTTTCAATGGTCGTTAGCTCGAATTCATCATCCTCATTATCAATAAATGAATTTTGTATCCATAAAAATCAACATTTTTGAAATAATTTGTAAAAATGCGACCCTAAACAATCCAAGTGTTCAATAAAAATATTTTTGCCACCTTCAATATTGCCTGTGGCCCAGAAATCTTTTGAAAGTGAAAACATATCAAACTCATTCTTTTCTAAATTTGATTTCCATAACTTCAACTTTTTAATGAAAGCTTTTACTTTGTCTTTTTGAACAAGTGGTTGCATTTCTGGTCCCTGCATTGATTTATTCAAACTACTCATTTTTCCAAAAATTTCCACCAAATAGTCAAGTTTAAAAATAAAATTCCTCAAAAAAAAAATTCAATCACTGAATTTTTACTGTCAAATTACGATATGAAGTTTTATTTATTTGTACATATTAAGCATAGAGTAATATAGAGTGGAAGGCTCCATAAGGACCTAATGTATTTTAGCATATACGTGATATAGTCCAAGAGCTGGTGACACATTTTTGAGTACGGATTTGACCCAACTAGAAATAATGCATAATAGTACCGTCTATGATAGTTGTACAAGGAATGGCCAGTCTGGCTGGTCTAAGCAGGTGGACCAGGTACTGCGCATGGTGTGAGTGCGGTAAAAAATACATATGTGTTAAAAAATATTTTTGACCCACAATGAAATTATAAAAATTATAATTTATAGTCAATTATAAACATAATATATTCACCCCAGACCATTTGAGTGGTGGGACGTGGAACCAGACCACCCAAAGTGTAGCATCATGCTATTTTTTTGCATGTTGTAAAAATACACTTTGGGTGGTCTGGTTCCACGTCCCACCACTCAAATGGTCTGGGTGAATATATTATGTTTATAATTGACTATAAATTATAATTTTTATAATTTCATTGTGGATCAAAAATATTTTTTAACACATATGTATTTTTTACCGCACTCACACCATGCGCAGTACCTGGTCCACCTGCTTAGACCAGCCAGACTGGCCATTCCTTGTACAACTATCATAGACGGTACTATTATGCATTATTTCTAGTTGGGTCAAATCCGTACTCAAAAATGTGTCACCAGCTCTTGGACTAATACAGAGCTCTCTGGCGAGACCAGGGCGAAACCATTGGGCAATAAAATGGCGAAAATCGCTCTTTTCCGGGCAAATTTTGGTGACATTATCAAGAAAAATAATATATAATAGTAAAAAATCCGCTTATATATATATATAACATAAAGGTATGTATCTTTTATCTATGACAAAGGCTTTGTTTGAAGTTCTATGATCTTTGGATAGCTCTTAAGAACTAAGAGTTTTCGCCCTGGAGTCGCTAGAGAGCACTTTTTCGATATACGGTAGCATTCCACTCTATATTACTCTATGATATTATGGAATGAAAATAAAATTTTCATTAAAAAATTCTCGCGCCTTCCTGGTTGGAAACCACTAATCTAGACCATTAGAAGCCGGGTACATCACCCCTTTTGTAGTCAAATTGGAAACAATTTGAATAAATGCATTCGTCATTTCGTTAATCCCTATGATTTCTAGAAACTAGAAATTTTCCTATTCCACTTTTCACTCCTTCAAGACATACCTGTGTCTAAAGTACCTTCGACTCCTTACTAATTCCAGAAAGTTCCTTTCACCCTTACAGCTTCTTGCATCCTCATAATACATATAAATATATATATTAATTTACACTTCTTCTTTTTTTCAGAACCGATAAACGTGATTCTTTGACAAAAGAATCATTTCCAAGCGTCTCTTATTCTAGAAAAGCTCCCAATGAAGTTCATTTACCAAAAATTGGTTCAAGAACAAAAAGATCGAATCTTAAATGGATTAAAAAGGGTGGTCCAGGGCGGGATGAAGACACTCAAATTCAAATTAACTTCAAAAAAGTAAACACAGAAAGGAAACTTTTATTTAATTCTTTTTAATTCATATTTTGTGATTTACATATTTCTTCTCTTCTCTCATTTCTAGGTTCGTTATCGTTATGAAGTTTATTGTCCGGTTACAACGAAATATTCTTCGCGTCATGTTTTATTAATTAATGAATATGAAATTCTTGATAAGATGGAAAGTTCCAAGTGGAACAAGTTCCTTTATCAATATAGTAGTGAATTGGAGCCAAAAAAATCCCGAGAAATGGTAAGATAGAAATCATTCCCATGAAATTAAATAAAAAAATTTGGAAGAAGCAATTTTGGGAAGGTTCGAATTTGTTGTGGGTTCTAAAATAAAAAATATTTTTTTATCATGGGTAGTAACCCTTTATAAAGATTTTTATCAATTAGAATTAGGCTTAATTTTTTTATATTATTCCGCTTTAAAATGAGGGTGAATGGTAATATTTGTGATTTTTAACTAGTTTACTTTCATTCAAGTACTTGAATTAAAATTCTGAATTAATTCTTATAATCATTTCATTTTCTTCTTATGAACGACTACAGGGTGGCCACAGACCTGGAAATATTAGGAAATTTAATGAAACCTGGAAATATCAGGAAATTTTACAAAGTATCAGGGAATTTAATTGTAATACAGTGTGGGCCAGAATGCAGTCCCTGATTTGAAGGGTTGATTGTAAGAAGACGGTTCAAGATACATAAAAAAGGTTTTTATTGCTCAAAAGTATATATAATACCGTTTTTTTTTCATGGTGTTTTGAAAATGATATCGTCCAAGTGGCGGCCTTGGCGAGCAATGCACATATTGAGCCTTTCAAAGAAGTTTTCGGCCACTCTTCCCAGTATATCTTGCGAAATTCGAACGATGACGCCCTCAATCGCCTCCTTCAAGAGTTTGAGGTCAAACTTTGTATACCTCAGCTTTGACGTATCCCCCCAGAAAAAAGTCACATAGAGTCAAATTGGGGGAGCGAGGAGGCCATGGCCACTGCGTCGCCACAACGCTTTCCTCGTTTTTAAAAAACGTCTCCAAAACAAAGCCCCGTTAACTTTTAAGGAGTTCGGTGTTGGTTCTAGGTGAAACATTTTAATATAGTAATAAAACTTGAGTAAGATACGAGGTGGGTTTCACAAAAAAGAAATAAAACAAAATTGAGTTTTGAATTCGATATATTTCGGGGGTTAGCCCATCATCAGGAGTCTGTTCAGTTTTCTTAGGGCCCCCGCAGACTGCAGACTTTTTATCGGCCGATAGTTTAGTCGGGTTGGCCTGAAAGTGCGCACACCGAGCCAACTAAACAGTTTGGTTGGTGAACAGGGCGCAGACTATCCAACAGCCGGCCGACTATTCTCGAACTAGTTTGTAACTGACTGTTGAAGCGGTCGCACAATGAAAATATTGTCCAGAAAAATTATTGCTCTCATCATACTCCGGAGGAGGAAAATCAAGAAGAGATTCCGAGAGTATTGGGTGCATCCCATTCTCAGTTAGTGGAAAATTTTACACTATGCATTCCAAATTACTTGATTACCCGAAATTTTTTTTCGCCTATTATCGAATGAGCATTACCAGCTTCAATGAACTTGTCAAGCTAATTGGACCAGCACTAGCGAAGGAGGATACAAATAGAGACAGAGAAACATACAAACAACAACTATCGGCCGACTAAACAATCGTCATGTATGCGCAGGCGTGTATGCGCCAATACTGATTAAACAGTCGGCCGATAGTTGGCCGACAGATTAGTTTGAATGTAATCGGGTAGCCCATCAAACTTTTTTATCGGCCGATACTGAATCGCTGTAGTGTGCGCATATGCATTCCTCTCCATACTGATTAAGAAGCCGACCAAACTATCGGCCGATAAAGGGTCTGCAGTCTGCGGGGGCTCTTAGACTCCTGATGATGGATGGACTAACCCCCGAAATATATCGAATTCAAAACTCAATTTTGTTTTATTTCTTTTTTGTGAAACCTACCTCGTATCTTACTCAAGTTTTATTATTATACAAAGCCCCGTTGCTCACCTGACCACGGCATAGTGTCTACTGAGAACGGTATTGCTTACCCAATCTGATGTCACCTGCCACGCCCCTCTATTCGGTCTGGGAGCCCTTAAGCGATTTTTTGGAACTAGGGACTGCATTCTGCCCCACCCTGTATATTTTAAAGAAATTTCAAATAATTTTTTTAAATATCTCACATTTTTTTCAGTCGTGAAACTTATCATCAAGTATTTCAACTTCAGTTTTTCATATAGAATCGTCAATAGTAAGGCGCGAATAATTAATTTTATTAATTATTAATTCTTCATTTTTTTAACTTTCCTGCCATGATAATTTCCATATTTGTAAAAATGTTTCTTACACTGTTCTCAATTTGTTCTGTATAAATCCAGACAAAATATTCAAAAAAAAAAAAATAAAAAATAAAAACGCTTTAATTTTTGATGAAACATTTTTAATTGGTACCAATAGAGTTATTAAAGAGATAAAAAATAAAAAAAATCTCACTGATCTTATGATTTTACAATTTCGAAAAGATGTTGCGACTGGTTTTAAAGCTTTTACAGAAAAATTGTTAATGCGATCACCCTTATTATATAAGCTTACTAAAGCAATCTCATTTTTTGATCCAAGTCTTGTTCATTTTCCTGAAGTCATAAGTTGAAGATTGAAAAGTCTACTCATTATTTGAGTGACAATAATTGGATCAGCGGTATTGCGTCTGATGAAAAGTAACCTTTGGTTTTTTTACCATCGATATCCCTAACTAATGATCGTTCACTAAAAAGGAGGTTTACTGTGCCATCATTAGTTTAAAAGATAAAGTTTTGTGTGCTTAAAAAAAATGTGAGAAAAAATTTTTTGATGCTGAATTTCGATTTGAAAAAGTACAAAAAATGACTTTAATCAAACTTTAAATATCTCAATCATACAAATAAGATATTCAAAATCATAGAAAAGTATAAAATAGATGTGTGGCACTCGGGGACTGCCGCGGTAAAGCTATTGCATAGCATTTTTTATCAACTTATGCAATTATAATATTTATGCAATATTTTTTTCTTTGATATTAATTCAAGTTACACTTTTTGAGCGTGGTGACCGATAAGAAAACAATGTTTTTTCTTTTTCTTTTATTGAATAAATGAGAAGTTAATATTGTTTAAAATATTTTTATTATCTTACAATACATGTAGGTTATTCAGGAATTTTTATCATTGTAACTATAGGTTTATGGTAACTGAAATAAGAAACTTAAGTTTGAGACTTGATATCCTCTAAATATCTGGAAAATACCGCGTCAATGGTGGTCCCATATTTTGTTGTGGATTCTTGTGGATCATTATTCATTTTCAAATTCAATTTTTCCGAAAGAAAAGTTGTCAACCGCTCTGAATTTTTATCAGTGAAGTTGATGTTGAAATCGCCAGCCAAGATAAGTGGAAATTTATTACCATTTGTACCAAGTATTTTCGACCCTTCTTCAGTGTACTCCAGTAAAGTGCGATGAATAAAATGCTCTACCTTGTCCAATTTTGGATTCGGAGAAATATAAATTGCTACCATGACTATGTGTAGGCCATTTCTAAGTTTGCATAAGCACGCACAAATACTAATAAAATCTAAGACACTTTGAGCTATCGTCTGAACACTATTTAAAGACAGTCTTTTGAATTCTTGCAACAAAGATGCAGTCGATGCAGCTTGCCTTCGATTATGATAAAACTTGAATGTAGAATTATCGTTTTTTGTCGTGATATACAATTTTTCAATATTAGTCACCCGAGAGAGCGCAACATAAACGAGTTCCTGAGAATGTGCTTTACTATACTCATATACTATTTCGTCAAAAGTTCCACCTTGCGACTTATGTATAGTTAGAGCAAGAGCTGAAGTTAATGGAAAATGTTTGCGTTTGGCTATACATTTTCTATCCGATGTTAATTAAATATTTGCTGTTCGTAATTCAATGGGAACAGCGAAGATTGCCGACTCTATTTTGCACTGCTAGAGTGGCTGCTTTTTGCCTTTTTTTTCTACCCACTTTATCTGAACCACAAAATTCCAGCCAAACTCTAATCAATGTAATTAGTAGAGATTGTGGTGTTGGTGCAAGGTGAAACATCTTTAATAAAGATAAGAGTAAATAAATATTATATTAATATTGATTTACTATGAGTTAAGGATACTAGGTCACTTATTTTAATGTGAAATAAGTGACCTAGTATTCTTAACTCATAGTAAATCAATATTAATATAATATTTATTTACTCTTATCTTTATCAATGTGTTTACTTTCATCAAATTCTAGATGTACCAATTTCCCAACAGCACCATTGCATAAACCATCAGTAACGTCGATGTTGGTTGTAATAACATAATGCTTTCCAACAACAAAAGTAATGTGATAAGGCAGTCCTCCAGTGTTAATAACAGATTTTTTAGAGAGGAACATCTCCCCCGCCTGAGCCGCCTCTCCGCCAAGAGTCGGACGGTTCCGCTGGCTTTCGGCTTGCCGCTTGGAGGGGACCCTGGGCTGAGCCGGTCGGACTGGGGGGTATTAGGTTTATTTTCGTTACGGAATTTCTTGATTCGGTCGCCGCGCTCAAAGCCCGCGATAAAAGCTATGCAATAGCTTAAAAATTTCTTAGAAAACCTGGAATTATCAGAGAAATTTGAAATCATTTTTCTGTAGCCACCCCAAATAAGAACGAATTTGATATTTCAACTATTTTAGACGATATAATAATTTTTCTGTTGCATGTTGGCCATCGTTCCTTATTCATATAATACGGTATATATAGTTTCGACGTTAAAAAAGAATCTTGCTGTATCTCGAAAAATGGAAATTAACATGGAAGTCAAAAACGATTTAAAATTTTAATAATTGTTAAACTAAAAACAGTCGAACCGTAATTTTAGGGACACCATCAGTTTTAAATTAAAAGTCATAATTTACAATTATTGAAACCTTCCCAAAGTTCGTTTTTTACAACATTTATCTTACATTTAATGGAAAATTTTTTAAACGTCGTATCTAAATAAAAATTTATCATACGAGAACGAGACCCAAACCACTCGGCGCATTTTTTTTCTTATTTTAATATACAAAAGTGATATTTGAACTTTTTTGAGATAAGGCAAAATTGCTGTATAGCGTCGATATCTATATATTAAATACGGAACCCTTGGTATTTGGCCAGGTTATTAAAATCCTTAAAAAATACATTATTTCTTTATAGTTGAATAATTTTCAAAAACGTTCTTTTAATTAAAGAAGTCCATCGCCTTTATATATTCATATTGTCCTGGAACTAAATACGGTAAAGTTTATGAACAAATAAATGGGTAAAAGGGACAAAAATTAAAAAAAAAATATATTTAAATCAATTGGTTCTAATGCCTGACTTATTTTGAGCTTTTTATCACAAATAGTAATTCATTTTTATTTATTTATTATATTCTCCAGATATTTGGCTAGTCAAAAATGATAATAATTTCTAAGTCCTTATATATAAGTATTTTTTTATTTTTGTGCTTATAATTAAAAAAAAATCTTTTTTAGTTTTTATTTAAAATGCTTGTTAATCGCCCGGAAGCGGAGAATATGCCTAAAGAAGTCCAAATTAAAACGAGCATGCAAAATTTACGTCTCTATATCGACCAGGATGCCTTTTTATTCTTATTCGATTTCTTCATGTCATTTTACAAAAATAAAAATTCAGACGGTATTAATAAATTATTATAAATCTTTCTTTTTTTTTTTTTTTTAATTCAAAATGTTAGATTTTTCATTTTTTTTTTCATTTGCTTGTCTGTAGGAAATGATTCTGGATCCTCGAGTTCTCGTCATTCTACGCCGACTCATCAACCACCCATATTTTCTGTTAATTTAGAGCAAAAAAGTGATGAATTGCCTAAAGAGACAGTATCTAATAAGGAGCCACTCTTAATTCAATTGGATGAAGAAAAAAATCAAATGGATATTGAAACAAAACCAAGATCTTCGTCATTTGGGGAAACGAGTTTACAAAAATCCACCGATTCTTCAAGATCTACCTACCAGGCGCCTTACTATATTAAGTAAACAAATATATTATTTTTTTTTATTTCTTTAAGGTAGCTGTTCCGCCAAATGCGTTTTCTTAGGATTTTTTTGAAATTTAGACAGATTATTATTTAAATACTTCTGCATCGATTGGTGGAAAAACGAAATTTATAAACAATATAGTTCCGGAGTAATTAAATTTTAAAAATAGAGTTTTTCAGACTCTTATACATTGCACTATACGGAATTTCGGAAAATTTACATACCTATTTAATTATAATTAAGAAGCCCTTCTTACCATTTTTATAAAAATCTAAACCAACATTAAACAATAACTAATACATATTTTAAGACAATTTTGATTCATAGTTACAACACACTTTCTGAGATAATAATGAATAAATAACGAAAAAAATATAACAAAAAATTTCTTATTCAAGAATGTTTGATTGATTTTGTTTTGTAGTATAGTGCACCTTCTAGGGAACTATTACTAGTTTGGACATGTAAGGTAGTTGTTCCGCCAAATGCGTTTTCTTAGGATTTAATAGAGTAAAGGGTGTGTAGTTTCACTGTGAAACTACACACCCTTTACTCATTCACTGTGAAACTACACACCCTTTACTCTATTCACTGTGAAACTACACACCCTTTACTCTATTAAATAACATCATGTTTCACCTAAAACCTACACCACTTTAATTTATGAACAATATAGTTCCTGAGATATTAAATTTCAAAAATAGAGTTTTTCAGACTCTTATACATTTCACTATACCCGATATCGAAAAATTTACATACCTATTTAATTATAATTAAGAAGCCCTTCTTACCATTTTTATAAAAAACTAAACCAACATTAAACAATAACTAATACATATTTTAAGACAATTTTGATTCATAGTTACAACACAGTTTCTGAGATAATAATGAATAAATAATGAAAAATGTATAACAAAAAATTTACACTAAAGGCAATTTGGCAACAGCGCATTTATTTAACCAGCGAACGATGTATAAAGCGCGCATGCGCTAGATTTTTTTAAAATTATTATTTTCATAAGGTGTAACGTAGGTGTTGATTACATTTGTTAAAAAATAACAAAACTATTTTTATAGAAATTTTTTAACTATTGAAAAAAATTTCTACGTATAAAGGACACTTATAAATATGTGTATTCAAAGTTTTAAAAGGATTGCAAGAGAATCGATTTATTAGGGAACGTCCTTAATGTGAAAAACAAAAGAACTGATTTACTTGATAGAAATAGATGAAGGCGAGCAATTCAATTAATCTTTTGATTGTTGATTATTTTATTGTTCTTAATTAAAAATGTTATTTAAAAAAATACCTATTCATATTTTACAGAAATTTCACTTTTGAGCCGGAGGTGACTATCAAAGTGGACTACACAGGCAAGCATGTGGATCTTAGCACCTATGGTACCCGAACTGGACTTTTATTAGGCCTAACTCAACTTAATAATTCATCATTTAAACTGAAACAGATTATTTGTCGAAAGGGGTAACCATCTTTTATTTATTATTATGATTATTATTTCAGTATTTTACAATATTTATCATTTTTATTTAATTTATTTTCAGAATTCTTGGCTTTGATAAACTTATAAGTCACGTAATAGCAGAATGGACGGTGCATATTAAAGAGAACTGTATACCAATGATTTTACAAGGAATCGGTCCTATGCATTTTATTGTTGGATTCGGTAAGTATTTTGAAACAATTTATATTTATATTTATCAAATTTCATATAATTTGGTAAAATAAAACCTTTATCAATATACGTATTTTGAATATAAAAGTACAAGTAAAATTGAAGGAAAAAGTGAAACTTTTTTAAGACTCGGTACGCTGTTTGCACTTTCGGTGAATTAATAATTTTAAGGTAGTTCTTTCACAAATGCAAAAATTCAAGAAGTCTTTGAAACTTGGAATATAAGTCATTAAAAGCATAATACACATACTGTTAAAATTTGAAGACGATTTATCACACCAAACATGAAATAATTGCAATTAAAAATGACATTTTTTACATAGGATAGATAGGGAAAGGGCGAGGGTATGATCATTATTTTATTTTTTTTCATTGAAGGACTTTCACCATCTTGATGAAAAACTAATATTTGAAATATAAATTACCAATTATAAATTGTGGTGTTTTTTGAGGCTCTTGAAAACCTTGAAAACAGATGTAATGTCTTCGTTAGGAAAAAGGAAATAAAATTTCTTTATATTCTAACAAATTTATTTTCATGAAAAACTTATGAGACGTTTCGGCGGATATTCTCACACCATCATCAGTCTGCAAGGAAACATAATCTTAATTACAGTAAATTACTAATTACATGTCATTCTCAAGATAAAAGAAGAAAAGAACTTGAGAATGACATGTAATTAGTAGTTAGCTTGTAATTAAGATCATGTTTCCCTTGCAGAACTGATGATGGTGTAGCAAATCCGTTATAATCTCATAGAGCTAAATTTGTTAGAATATAAAAATTTTATTTCTCTAACGAAGACATTACATCTGTTTTCAACGAGCCCCCAAAAACACCACAATTTATAATTAAAACATTATAGTACCATATCTAAATAAATTACCAATTTACACTCACCCGTTAATGCCGAAGCAATTAAATGCTTTTTTGCAATATTGTCTGAATTTTAGTGAAGTCAACTGAATATTCTCTCAATATATAATAACGAATATTATTTTGTTCCAAATGTAGAAGTCATTTATTTATTGGCATCGGGTAAAAACCCATTTTGCCAAGCTGTATAGTTAATTTTCTGTAAAATTAAATTAAGATTTTCCTAAGTTTCCTTCATTTAGACTGAATGAGCAACTGGTAATGAAGCATACGTATTTCCATTATAAATTTTATAATTTTTCTCATTAGTATATCAAAGGATAATTGATAGACTAACGAGAATTGTTTTGACCGCGCTTATTTGAAAAAGATATCTGGGGGCACGGCAGTGCCAGCCAAGTTCGATTCGAGCGGGGATGTGTGCACTGCCAGACTACCCTTTACAGGAAACAACTCAGGCCATTTTGACGCCTCTGTAACTTCGTAATGGAAACCTCTACATGGCTGGAAATTTTTTCCACAATACTGGTCCATAAGCTTAACTAAAATACAAAATTTCATATTTCTACTGTTTATACCATCCAAGTTACAAGAAGCCAAAGATAGGCTTTTTCGTCACTCACTCACTCACTCATCAAAATTCTAGAGTACTTCCGCTAACCCTAGAATGCTGAAATTTGGCAGGCAGATAGAGTTTGGGGTACAATTAATGTGAAAAATCCAAAAATCGAAACTTTCCCTTCTTCAGGACCTAAAATGAAGGGGTGAAAGTTATAGACTTAATTAACATATACTAAAAATTCAATGAACCTAGAATGCTGAAATTTGGCATACTGGTATAGCTTGACACATTAATAAAGGAGGAAATTGAAAAATCGAAACTTTTCCTTCTTCAGGGCCCGAAATGAAGGGGTGAAAGTTATAGGCTTAATTAACATAAACTAAAAATTCAATGAACCTAGAATGCTGAAATTTGGCATACTGGTAAAGCTTGACACATTAATAAAGGACGAAATTGAAAAATCGAAACTTTTCCTTCTTCAGGGCCCGAAATGAAGGGGTTAAATTTATAGGATAAATCCAACTTACAAAAAGAAGTGAAATCTCAACAAAAACACTTGTGTAAAAAAAGGCCAAGTTCGATTAATAAAATCCGTTTGCCAAAAAAAGTAGTGAGATCTAATGTGCTGCCAAGTTCAACATCATCAATTTATTAAATGAGTCGAGAATATATTAGTAACTTCAATTAAAACGCATGTTTTTCATTTCACATGTCCCTCTATATTTTTTATTGATTTCACATTTTTAGTTGAAATTATTTTCATAAAACTTGGCTTTTACGCATTATTATGTATGTCACGAATTACTAGTTACCATATCATGGGATCTTAATAAGAGGGAGTGGTGGAGGCCCTATCAAACAATAATAATAATAATTTAATGCGTAAAAGCCAAGTTTTAGGAAAATAATTTCAACTAAAAATGTGAAATCAATAAAAAATATAGAGGGACATGTGAAATGAAAAACATGCGTTTTAATTGAAGTTACTAATATATTCTCGACTCATTTAATAAATTGATGATGTTGAACTTGGCAGCACATTAGATCTCACTACTTTTTTGGCAAACGGATTTTATTAATCGAACTTGGCCTTTTTTACACAAGTGTTTTTGTTGAGATATATATATCGCGATACTACTGCGGATGACGCTATTGGAGTCTGCGGAGTCTTAAGTCTGGACCAAGAGAGAAAAAGATGTGATCCATTTAGCTACAATCCAACGTCATTTCGCGAATAGCCCGCATACATTCGGATGGATCACCAAATGAATTTGAAATCTAAGATGTTATATATTCAATCTCCCAGTCCAGAGCGCTTGATCTATTAGCATGTATGTTAGATGCTTGCCATTAATGAATCCAGACTTAAGACTCCGAAGACTCCAATAGCGTCATCCGCAGTAGTCTGGCGATATATATATATCTTTTTCAAATAAGCGCGGTCAAAACAATTCTCGTTAATATATCATTTATCCTATAATGGGGGCTAGGCGAGGGTGTGGTGCGCGAGGGATGGAGGGCACGGTGTTGGGTGTGAGGTGGGTGGGGTGCGGGGTTGGTGGAGTGGGGGTTTCAGTTGAGGGTCCAGAGCCGTAGTGGGGTTGTACGGGGGTGGGGGTCCGAGGTGGGTGGGTTTCGGGGCGTGTGAGGGTGGGGTTCGTGGGATGGGGGTCCAGAAGGCGTGCCTTGTCGCTAGTAATTAATAATAAACTTAAATATTTAAATTGTTCATTTATATCGACTTGAAATATCAATAAAATCATTCAAATAATTAAGTTTTCTGGAAAACCAAAATCTCAACACTTTTTCGCATTAGAAATACAAACATTTTAGCATAAGTACGAACTTTCTACGATCTTTCGTTCTTAAATTATCATGGATATTCCAGACACCCAAACAGAAAAAAAATATTTTTTGTTAAGGGAGAAAATGGTGTAGGTGTAGGTTCTTGGTGAAACATAATTAAATAAAGTAAAGAAAATCATGGTTGAAAATTAATTTTCCCCACTTTTCGGACATTTTTCAACACTTGAGAATTTTTTTTTTTTAAATTTTAATACTGGCCTGCCCTGCAGACAGGCTAAGCGTACCGAGTCAGTCAATTCAATTTAAAACCCAAAAACCGCTATTGAATATTTGTGTATTATATTTGTAGTAGTTTGAAGCAAACAATCGTCTCAATTTAAGGGAGTTCGGGACTGCCTATCTATCTGGTTAATCTCCGAAACAATCTTTTGTAATTTCTGCAGACAACTTCTGCCTAATAAATTTTTTAATAATGAGGTTAATTTCGAATAAAAATCTTTGTTTTGATAATATTAATAAAAAGAATATTGAAATAAATTTTTTCTCATTACAAAAACATTTATTTAACACACAAACAATTTCAAGAAATAGAATTCTACACTAGTGCTTTTGTTATATTCTGTTGGCTGCAAATAACTTTTTGTTTTTTACATTTATGAATAACTAATTAACTAGACTGTCAAATCTATTGGAAAATGTATCATTCGATTAATAAAAGTTGAATTATTGATCTGTATAAATTTGTTGAAAATGGTATAATTTGTATAGAAGTTATAGCCCTTTTAAAAGCTCGGTCCATTTACTTCCATGTTAAAAGAACAATTTTCAATAATTTATTTCTCGGTAATGGGACAGATGATCAACTTCAAATTTCGGGAATAATTATTTAATGCATCAATGATTCGATGGTAAAAATTTGAGAATTTTCTTATAAAAATTATAAACAGTCCCGAACCTCCTTTAATGGGTACTTGTTGACATAAAGCAGAAGCCACACTCTTGGATTTATTCCTTATGTATAAACCTATCAAAAAGTGGAAAAAAAAATGAAAAATTTTTGTTTGTCGTTTAAAATTTTTTATTGATTCTTTTGTGTATATTTAACATTAATTTTGTTTTTAATTTTGTTTTCAAAATGTCTATTTATAGTTCAAGGATTTATCGATCTCTTCCGGATGCCGGTGCAGCAATATCTAAAAGACGGAAGAATTGTTCGCGGTCTTCAGCGAGGCGCAAATTCCTTCACTATATCAACCGCATTGGCATGTGTAGAACTGAGTGTACGAGCAATAGATGTCGTACAGGTGAATATCAACAGGGAATTTTAAATCTCGAGGAGCTACTACACACCTCAATTTTATTAAATAATTTTCTATAATGTCTTCTTAGACGGCAAAATTAAAAAATATGTAATTTGAAAATTTTTTATTGATTCTTTTGTGTATAAATAATACAAATCTTATAGAGCTACGGACCATTTTTGAAGATAACATATCTCATACTGTAGTGTGATCAGCACACACCCCGAAAGTCAAATTCTTAGTCGCCAAATCGAGATGTTTTTAGGGGTAATCGACCTCTCTGAAGATGTCAAAAAATACCGTAAAATCACCTCATTGATTATAACTCCTAAACTGTTTATTCTACGGGTAAATTCATTTAGAAATTGTAGAGGATGTAATTTGTGAAATTTTTGTTTAAAATAAATTTGAAAATAACCACCCAAATTGGGGGGGAGGGTCAAAAAATGAGAATTCTAGCCCTTTCGGCCAAACTTAACTTAACCAAATTTTGTATACATAATCAGTGGGCTTCCAGAAGGCTAGAAATGCAAAAACCCTAAATGGGGGGGGGGGGCTAAAATGAGAATTCTAGCCCTTTCGACCAAACTCAAATTAGCTTTTGCATTTTTAGCCTTCTGGGTCTCCACAGAATAGGTATACAAAATTTAGTTGACTTTGGTCGAGAATTTTCATTTTTTGTTTTTGACCCTAACACCAAATTTTGGTTAGTCAGTTTTTACATTTCTAGTCTTTTTGAGGCCCACAGAATAGGTATACAAAATTTGATTGAGTTTGGTCCAAAGGGGTAGAATTTTCATTTATGACCCCCCCCCCATTTTGGGACAGACATCAAAACTTCAGACATCAAAACTTCGCCAATAATTGACATCTTAATTAATGATATTTAATTTGAATTGGAGTGAGATGAGAGTGTATGGTGGGTTTATTTTTTTAATTTTTATTTTTTTAAATAGAAAATAAGAGATGGAATTTTCACTATGTACCCTCATTGCATTCCATAGTTTATTGCCCTCCTTTATAGCACATACATAATTTTCGGCAACTTCCAAGTATAAATATCTTTTCTTTATTCCAGCCCTTTGTCTGCTACATCTGTTCTTTCGGCTCTAAGGCCATCCCATCCACTGATAATTCTTTCATATTTACACTAAGTCATAAATAACGGTCCATCATATTAAAATTAAAATAAATTCTGTTCAATATTTTATGTTATCTTTAGTCAATGTTCTCCTGACGATGAGTTAAGAGCTCGAAATATATAGAGTAAACTAAAAAAATCTTTGTATTTTAATTTTTCTCCTTGTGAAACACCACCAACTCCAACCTAATTTAATTGAAATTATGAAGGCGTATTAAACCAATTTATAAAATATTTCCTATTTAAATCTAAAAATATCTTAGATTTAAATAGGAAATATTTTCAATCCAATGACTGGCCTATATGTGTTTGCTAAGAATGAATATTTATAAATTGACAAATATGCAAAGAGGATAATTTGTTTGAGCCCTGAGGAAGTCAACAAAGTTGACGAAACGTTGGCATAAAATAAAAAAATATTTGCATAAGCTATTGTCCTTATTTCCCTACAACAACTTATTAATTTAATCGATGGACATAAAAAAAATATAAATAAAATAAATAATATAGTGAACACCAAGATAATATCAAAATATATTAGAATCAATTAAATAACAGAACAACTTTGCAGCACTCTTGTTTGAAGATTGATTTACAACATCGTATTAATACAATTGATTATTTATTATTTTTAATTTAGGTAACCGCTGAATTTACTCATGGAATGGTGTCGCCTGGTCCAAGTGTCCGTCGTCGGATGGAGGATCGTCGCTGGCGACGTTATAATCCACCCTCGGACTTACGGGAAGGCATGACCAATGCTTATTTACTAATGACTGAGGTACTTTATTCATTTCATTTTTCATTGCATAATTACTAAGTTTACAACATTTTGATATGTTGATCAGTTTATTTGCATCAAACAATAAAACAAATCTTGTATTCGAAGCCTAAAAAAGTGTTTTATAATCTAGACCAGTGATTCTCAACCACTGTGCCGCGGCACAATTCTTGAAGTGTGCCGCCAAATTTTAGAAATGCAAACAATGAAAATTTATTTCGCTTTGTAATAATCGAGATTTAATTTCCAAAACATTCGGAAGAGTCAATTAATTCATTTTGAATTAACATATTAGATGTGATTATCCCATAATAGCCAAAAAAGCTTTAAAAATATTATTATAATTTTCTACATCTTATTTGTGCGAATTCGGATTTTCAGCATTAACCAATATAAAAACGCAAAAAAGATCGAGACTTTTAAATGTAGATGACGAAATGAGCGCGGCATTATCATTTTTACGACCAAATATAAACGAAATTATCAAAAATCATCAAGCTCAAATTTCGCCTTAAATGTATTCTTATAATTAATTTATAATTAATCACTCAATGAACATCATGTTGTCTTTGTAGTACATATTATTTTATTTTACATTGAAAATTATTATCATAAACTACATATTTTACACAGTAACACAGGGTATTATAGGTAAAGTAAAATTCTTTTAAACTATTGTTAGTGTGCCGCCAAATTTTTAAATTGTTAAAAGTGTGCCGCAACAAAGAAAAGGTTGAGAATCACTGATCTAGACATGTCAGCGAAGATCGGAAAAATAGGCGACGCACCGGCCATGTGTATATTTACACGAACCATTTCGAGCTACTTTCGACACCCCCCCCCCCCATAACTCAAAAACTATCAGACCTACATACTTGAAATTTTGCATGTCTAATAAGGCCCACTAGAACACCTAGAATCCCAATTTTCACGAATAAAACTATTATAGTTATTGAGTTATTAAGGTTTGAAAAGTGCCATTTTAACTCTCACTCACATATCAAAAACCTAAAGTAAGTACTTCCGCTGATCCAAGAATGCTGAAATTTGGCATACTGGTAGAGTTTGGGCTACAATTAAAGAAAAAAATCGAAAAAGTGAAACTTTCCCTTTTTCAGGACCTAAAATGAAGGGGGGCGAATTTATTATAGGCTTAATTATCATATAGTAGAAATACAATCAAACTAGAATTCTGAAATTTGGCATAGTGGTAAAGCTTGGCACATTAATAAAGGAGAAAATTGAAAAACCGAAACTTTCCTTTCTTCGGGGCTCGAAATGAAGGGTGAAATTTATGAAAAAACGTTTTTAATTAATATAAATGTTTAAATGTATTTGGATAAATTAAAGGATAAAACTTTTCAAAAATTAATGATATCTGACCAAAAACATAAACGTAAAAAAGAGGCCAAGTTCGGTGCAAACGGCTTCGTCTACAACAGGGTTGAGATCTAAACGGGTACCAAGTTCCATAGCAGTTGCTTAAATCATAGCTATAGGGATGTACAACGTTCTTCAATTGGTTTAAAATAAAATTTGTTACGTCCTTGGATTATTGACTTTATAACTTGGCATGTTTTATATCCAACTAAATTGTTTGTACTATAAAATAGAAAAAATAGCAAAGCTAAATTTTAAGCTTGTATTAAATATCTTCATGTTAAAAGTAAGTAATTGCCTATTTTAACTTGCAGAGTTATAAATTTAAAATCAAAGAACGTAACAAATTATCTATTAAATAAATTGAAGAACATTGTACATCCCTATAGCTATGATTTAAGCAACTGCTATTGAACTTGGTACCCGTTAAGACCTTAACTTTTTGTCGGCGAAGCCGTTTGTACCGAACTTGGCCCCTTTTTCACATTTATGTTTTTGGTCAGATATAAATTACATAGATATGTGTTTGTTTTACGTGTTTTTTCGAAATAAAGCATTTTGACTTTAACTGGAGATTATTACATCGGCGAATTTTTAAATTTATACTAATTTATTTTAAAAAAATTACAAGGTGCTTTTTTTTTGTGAATATGAGATTTGTTTATTTGAGCCGTTTATTTTGAAAGTGGCCTAAGTCCATTTATGTTCGAATCGAGATATTGAAGGGTTTGCTTTGGATTAAATTTAAAAATATGGGTAACATATATAATAGTAAAATAATGGGTGTTTTTTGTTTTTAAGGGTGTCAAATTTATCATCCCAATTAGCATAATTAACATTATTTAAGAAATTATATGTTTTTGATGGCTATGAATAGACTTCACTATCAATGAAATGAAGTTTTCAATTCTTAAAAAATAATTTTTGTAAAAAAAAAAAACAAAACCGACTTCAAAATAAAAATTAAATGCAACAAATAAAATAATAAGAACTTAAAAATCAAATAAAATCCACTAAAAGGTATAAAATAATAATTATCTAATTTAGTTACAACTAAACGACAAAATATTAATATAAAATTACTTTTTGAAGTCGGTGCTAAACAAACTATATAAGCGAACTTAACCGCCAAACCTAATAAGTAAGATTCGTCGAATGCGATTCATAAAATGTATATGTTTGGCACAGACTTCAAAAAGTGATTTCATGTAAATATTTCGTCGTTTAGTTGTAACTAAATTAGATAATTATTTTATACCTTTTAGTATATTTTATTTTTAAGTTATTATTATTTTATTTGTTGCATTTAATTTTTTTGAAGTCGGTTTTATTTTTCTCTTTTTAGTGATGTTATTAATAGTGACTTAATATAATACTTTGCATGCATCTCGTAAGAGAAAGCGTCGGGCGAATGAATCAGAAAATGATAATAAAATTCAATTCATAAATATAGAAATTCTCTCGAAACGTTTGCGGGTTTTAAATGAACGTTTTAAGATTTTTTATAAAAGATTTTATTTATTAGATATTCGCTTTTACAGTTTTCCCTTCTGTCTAACATCCCAATACACACGTTTTGTATTTTTTTTATTTATCTAATTTTGATTGTTTTCTATATTTTTAGGGCTGGGTTGATGTAAAGGATAATTTCTACAATGTAGCTAGCCAAGAGCACGAGCACAAGGGTGTCCCGGGTGCCGTAGGGGGTGTATTAAGGGAAATTCCTGGCACAATGATCACCCCAGTCATTCTCCTCTCCGAGGGGACATCCAATGTTCTTGGCGGAATACGTAGTCAACTTGTGCCCGACCTTAGAAAGGAGGCATTTGAAAAGTATCGCGTCGAAAATACTAACACTACCTACCACCACTAAAACCTTATCATGAAACAAAAAAAAAAAATAAACAATTTTTTCTTTGAGAATTATACCTAATAATTTCTCATAATTATTTATATTAACAAGAAAAATAGATAATTTTTATATATATATAGGAAATAATACTAAAAATAAGACTGTTTTAAATTTATTTTTATTTAACTATTTCAAAATATATAAAAATCTAATCTATAATAATAATAATATTGTATAAATAGTAATTTGAAAAAAAAATATGCTCTTAACAAGCTTAAAAATATAAAGAGTGATAAAATTCAAGTTTATATTACTCTCTCATAATGTTCGTTTTTAGGGTTCCATACGAAAGTAAGTAAAAAACAACCCTGTAAACTAATGGGAATTTTTTTGTACTCGGTGTGTATGTCACTCCCAAAAGCTTCTAACTACTATTAGATATGAGTAAAGGGTCAACAAATAATTAAATGACCTACACTTTGTCAAAAAATTGAAAGCATGCTCAGAATATGCTGCCCCCTCCCCACTAACTGTGCATATCTTGGATTTAAAAATTTTAAAACAATTATCAAAGTAGCTTAGATAAGTACTTTTACAGGGTGGCCATAGACCTGGAAAACCTGGAAATATCAGGGAATTTAATTGTAATATATTTTAAAGAAATTTTAAATAATTTTTTTAAATATCACATTTTTTTCAATCGTGAAATCATCAAGTATTTCAATTTCAACTCGTATATTCAATGGCGGCGCAAGACCAAAATTTTATGTGGCCGAGGTAAATTTTGCGAGGCCATGGTGGCGCAATTTTACATAGAGAGGAAAAAATTTGACTGGGGGTTTTGGGAAATTTTTTTTAACAAAGGTGAACAAAAAGAAAACAAACTTTTCGTCCGGAGTCCAGGTGGTTACAAAATGTTGCTATCTCGATCATACAATCCCTTATTTAGATGGAAAATAGTTTGTTGATCGGGGGGTGCTTTTGTTTTGGAGCCTCATACACAGGTAGTGATC
The DNA here is from genome assembly GCA_024734495.1 of Forficula auricularia. Taxonomy (NCBI): domain Eukaryota; kingdom Metazoa; phylum Arthropoda; class Insecta; order Dermaptera; family Forficulidae; genus Forficula; species Forficula auricularia. The sequence goes on along the minus strand of JALMQS010000770.1, from coordinate 83,873 downwards.
AACAAACAGGGCTACCCAAATAGGTAGGTATGAGTTTGCTTTGCCAAATGTCGGTACTTGCGAGTTGCTGGTCCGAGAGCCCAGTAGCCAGTTACGGAATTCCACTATAAGCTGAAATTATGAGAAATGACCACTGCTGCGAAACTCAATACAAGGAAACACTCACAGGAACTTGGTGTTCAATAATAACCCCTCTGTTTAGTTTTTGAAAGAACTGGTTATTTAATTTCTATTTCTTATAACAATTGAAAATCTTGGCCATTTAGCAAACTCAACCAAATTTTGTATACATAATCAGTGAGACCCCAGAAGTCTAAAAATGCAAAAATAACCGCCCAAAATGGTGAGGGGGGAGGGGACGGGGGTCAAAAATTGAAAATCTTGGCCATTTAGCAAACTCAACCAAATTTTGTATACATAATCAGTGAGACCCCAGAAGTCTAAAAATAAGATATTCAAATCATGGAAAAGTATAATAAATTTCCTGGAAAACCTGGAATTATCAGGGAAATGTGAAATCATTTTACTGTGGCCACCCTGTATTAATTAAAATTATTTTGATTGAAAAACTAATTTGGATGACATAAAAAAATTACGGAAGGCTCGATATGCCAGACACACTCATTAGTGGGCGGTTTTTTTTTTTTTTTTTTTCATAAACCTCTAGATTCCTAATAATTTTTTTAATATCTTATGCTTCTTTTTTTATAATTATCTTTTTTTTTCTTCCATATCATTTCACATACGAATTAATCAAATCGGTGTTGAAAAACAACTTTCCTTGAGATCTTTTCTATATATATATATATATACATATATTTTATTTTTATCTAATTGTACGAACAAATTAATTATTAATCTAGGCTGTTTTTGTGGCTGTGTATAAATGTAATACAGCCAAGTGATGAAAAAGGTAAAACAACTTGTATTTATTTGAAGGCAACGTTTCGGCCTTATCCAACATTTTTCAAGAGATATTAGATACTTAGTTAATTGAAAAATACAAAGATTATTTTTTCAATTTTAATTTTTTTGTTTAAGCTGAAACGTTCTCTTTGAAAAGAAATAAATAATGTATTTTTCTGTCCTCATCACATGGCTGCATTCTTCATTTAAAATTTAATATTAAATAAATAATGCAATTTTATTATCTCTGTCAATGAGAATGAGATCTCTTCAACTAAAAACATCCGATTCAAGTCAATGTAAAAATGCACAAATTGTTTCCCCTCATAAATTCAATTTTAAGCTATTTTCTTTTTCTTGAATGTAAATTTTAGTATTTTTGAATTTAATGCAACCCCCTCCCTACAGAATATATCGCTCGTGGGCTGCAATAGTGGCACAACTCAAAAAATGCAATTTTTGGACTAAACACATTTACAATGTGAAAAACTACGTTCTTTCAAGCAGCAATACTGGCATATCTCTTAGTTTAATATTTGACTGCTAGATGACAGAAGTGTCTCTATTGCATTTTCTATTTCCTTATTAATATGGACTGCAATACTGACTCTTCTTAGGCCCGGTTGTATGTCGCAAAGTAAATGCTTTTACCACTAACCAAGGTAGATGGTAAATGGAGCCACTGGGATGGCCAATCAGATGACAGCCACTGAATGTACCTGTCATCTGATTGGCCATCCCAGTGGCTCCATTTACCATCTACCTTGGTTGGTGGTAAAAGGCATTTACTTTGCGACATACAACCGGGCCTTAGTAATGTGTCCATTGTTTGGTGGAACACCTGCACTTTCCAGGGGTCAATATTGGCATTTTTTTGAATTGTGCCGGTGTTCCACACATATATCGTATTCTTTCGTGTTATGCCATTGTTGCAAAAAATGTTTGTTTCATCTCTCTTGTTTAGTTTAAATTGTGCCGTTTTTGCTATTAATTTATTACTATTATTACGCCTTTTATTCAAATTTGAGAGTAAAAAGTAAAAATGAATGAAATGCCTTCACAGTCTGGCGCATGACTTGGCTAAGAGGTTAAGCACCCTTGGAACTTTGCGTATGTTGAATGATTCATGCAAAATCTGACGAACAATTTCTTTGTCAATTCCTGTCATTTGAGCAAGACCTCGGATATTTAGACGACGATTTTCGCGAATCAATTTACCAATTTTTTCGATATTTTCGTCAACCCGACCCGCAGACTTACTGAGTGAGGGAAAGGATCACCAAACACACTCATGTTCCTGGTGCGCTCTCTGTTTGCCAGTAGTAGCATCAGTCCGGTTTTTAAATTGCCTTACCTCGTAGTTGCAATTGCGGCACAACTTAAAAAATTTCAAAAAAGCCAGTGCAATAGTGGCACAACTCAAAACCATAGAGTAATATAGAGTGGAAGGCTACCGTATATCGAAAAAGCGCTCTCTAGCGACTGCAGGACGAAAACTCTTAGTTCTTAAGAGCTATCCAAATATCATTGAAGATTCAAAGCCTTTGTCATAGATAAAAGATACATACCACTTTATGTTATATATATACGCGCATTTTTTACTCTTGATAATGTCACCAAAATTTGCCCCGAAGAGAGCGGTTTCCGCCATTTTATTGCCCAATGGTTTCGCCCTGGTCTCGCCAGAGAGCTCTGTAACTCGTATACGCTAAAATACATTGGCTTCTTATGGAGCCTTCCACTCTACATTACTCTATGCTCAAAACTATGACAAAAAAGCAGTTTGGAGGGGGAACTAATAAGCCAAATTTATCAAATTATTAACTGAACTCTTGAAGAAGGTCATAAGTATATACCTATTTTTAACCGACTTCAAAAAAGGAGGAGGTTCTCTATTCGATTGAATTTTTTTTTTTTTTTTTTTTGTGCCTATGTTACCTCATATCTCCGCCAATTGTCAACCGATTTTGAAAATTTTTTTTGCATTGGGTCCAGTCTAGCTTCCGATTGGTCCCATTTTTTTTTCGATTTTTTTTCATAGGTATTAGACCTTTTTTATTAGGTTTGTTTAGGTTTGTTTAGACCTAACCTCTTTGTTTATGAACCGATTTCGATGGTTCTTTTTTTATCCGAAAGGGGGTGTCTTAGGGATGGTGTCATATTAATTTGGTCAAGTTCTGATGATATGATCACTATTAATAACATCACTAAAAAGAGAAAAATAAAAATTTTTAAGAAAAAAATAAAAACCGACTTCAAAAAATTAAGTGCAACAAATATAAAAATACACTAAAAGGTATAAAATAATTATTATCTTATTTAGTTACAACTAAACGACGAAATATTAACACGAAATTACTTTTTGAAGTTGGTGCCAAACATATACCTTTTATGAATCGCACTCGACGGATCTTACTTAGTACGTTTGTCGGGTACGCTCGCTTATAGGTATAGTTTGTTTGGCACCGACTTTAAAAAGTGGTTTCGTGTTAATATTTCGTCGTTTAGTTGTAACTAAATAAGATAATAATTATTTTATACCTTTTAGTGTATTTTTATATTTGTTGCACTTAATTTTTTGAGGTCGGTTTTTATTTTTTTCTTAAAAATTTTTATTTATTTATATACCTAAATCTTTATTTCATCAATTAAGAGCATTGTTTACGATCATAAAATCTTGAAACGCATTTACGCAGCCCACGAGCGATATATCCTTTTTAAAAGTCTTCTGACTTTCTAAATTTCGATTATTTTTTTTTATTTCCAATTGGGCCTGTCGCCGGGAGCTTTTCGTCACATTTTGCATGTTTTTTTTTTCATTCATTAAATCAGTAATATAAACATTAAAGAAACATTTTCTAAATAATAGAAACATGACTATTTAATAATGATAAGCCAAAATAATTCTTTATTTTTAAGCTTGAAATGAATTTATATTTTTTTAAAAGAATTGTAAACCAATTATAATTTTTTTTTTCCTTTTATACAAGATCTTTTAAAGTTAGATCCAGGATCTCCCCAATTTTTTTATTTTTCTAAAATATATGAATAATCTTTTGTTTTGATTTTTTTTTTACATTTTTTTAAATATTTTAATAATGCTTATGGATGATTTTTTTTTTAAATTTTATATTATGGATTCGTAAATACTTTGGCACTCAGGCTAACACAAAAATTAATTTTATTTTGATTAGCCTGTAAACTAAAATACTTACAATTCATATATAATAATTTTATTTATAATTAAATATTTTTGTTAATTTGTTTTTTTCTCTTTAATTTTTTTTTCCTATTAATTAAAGCATTTTATGTATCAGAAGCAAAAAACAAGCCGCCCTTTGCAGCTCTTTCCTTTGCCGAAGGGCTTCTCTCCCAATGGCACTCGAACATTTTGTATTAACTAAAAGGTTTAATTAAATTGTCTTTAAGAATAAAACCTCGTTTCATTTATTCCATTTTTTTTCTGTGTATTAATACTTATAATTATAAAAATCCCTTTTCCTGTATCCAAAAAAAAATGTTCGTATGATTAGCTCAGGGAGGGTGAAAAAATGTAAATTTTTGCCCTTGGAGCAAATTCAACTAAATTTTGTATACATAATCTGTGGGTCTCTAGAGCAGTGTACCGCAAACTTCTTGTGATCAAGGTACACCTAGCAAATCAAGAAATTTTAGAGCAGGCTTGTCCAACTTTGTCCGCCTCCGTGGTGTAATGGTTAGAATAACTGACTGGCAACCCGGAGGTCTCGGGTTCGATTCCCGGCTATACCCAGACATTTTTTTCTGTAAGTATAGGGTCTGGTAATAAAAATTAAGTGGGAGATAAATTTAACCGAATTTATCGCGCGGAGAATTTACCACTGCTCGAAGCCCCTAAAACCTTAGTAAATTGGATATTGAATTGTATCTAAGTTTCTGAGATTGGCTCGTGATCCCGGCTTCTTTTCCTTCTACTCTGTTCTTTTCACGATGGAGGGACCAGCCCATAGAAGCCTTTAGGGGATCCACCTTCTGGTGTATCTCCTTCTCACATCAATATCATTAAAAAAAAAAAAAAAAAAAATAAACCCGCGGCCCAAAATGGCTATCAATGTGGCCCGACAAAAAATCGCGAACTTACATACTTTATGAGATTGCCACTAAAAATTCCAGTGATATTACTAAAAATACAATATTTTTAACTTGCTATTAATTTATGAGTAATTAATTTTTTAATTTAACACGTTATTTTGCAATGAGATATTCATAAAGTGATTCTTAAATAATTTTATTTATTCAATCATCTATTTTCAAGTATGAAGCACACAAAGAATGAAGCTAGATCCAAACTATTTAATGAGGATTTTGAGAATTCCTTTGAGCCAAATATCGACGGATTAATGTCCCAAAAACTATGACAAAATTCTTATAATTTTATGTTGCTTTGTCTCTTACTTTTATAGTAAAAAATTTATAAAATAACAAAACTTCATTTCTTAAGTATATTAAGTATATATTCTAAGTTTTTTTGCTCATCAGCTATTATTAGCGTTACTGTATTTTATGTGTGGCCCAAAACAGCTCATATTCTTCTAATCTGGCCCAGGAAAAATAAAAGGTTGGACGCCCCTGATTTAGAGGTAGATTAAAGAAAGATTTATTTGTTATTAAAATCAATATAATATGAAAAATTTAGTTGGTTCATGTCCATTTTAATAATAAATAATAGATTCACGGGCTTTATTTATAATATGAAAAGATGTTTAATGAGAAATTTGAGCCTGCTTAAATGAGCACATGCGATCAAAATTTGGAGCAATCGTTGATAAGGCTGCTCTCATAACTCTCAGCTATGTGTATTATCTTCAAAAAACTTGACATTTTTCCGCGGCACACCAACTAATGACCGCGGTTCACCAGTGTGCCGCGGAACACTGCTCTAGGGAAGCTAGAAATGCAAAAACTAACCACCCAAAATGGGTGGGAGGGTCAAAAAATGAAAATCTAGGCCCTTGTACCAAACTTATTTGGGTGCGGGGGTGGGCTGAGGGAGTGAGGCGTAGTAGGGTGGGGGTGGAGTCTAGGGGGGCGTAGCGGTGGTGGAGGTCGTGGGGTGCAGGGTTGGTGGGGTAGGGTCCAGAGGCTTAGTGGGGCTGTACGTGGGTGCGAGGTGGTGGCGTGGGGGCGGGGGTTGGTCACGGGTGCATCGGTTTCGGGGGTGGGTGAGGGTGGGGGTCCATGGGGCTTAGCATTCGGCGGTCCTCTTGCTAGCCATAAATAAATTATGAAGTACACATATCAGAACGAAGAACATGTTTATTTTCTACTTCTCTGTATATTAATAATAATTACATTGTTGTTGCCATGGCAACGTAATTAGAATGAATTAATTAGTTAATATATATCAAAAAATTTCAAAGTTTTTAAGAAGTTTGCGATTTTGTGTCGGGCCGCATTCATCTTAGCGGTGGGCCGCATGCGGCCCGCGGGCCACTGTTTGGATACCCCTCGTCTAAACACCGAGAGCTGACAACCATTTCAGAGGAATATTATATCAAGATATATCTTAAGAAATAATTAAAAAGAATTGGGAAATATATTATGAAATTAAATTATTTTATCAGGAATAATAATAATAACTGACATTGTACTTTAATATTATCATTTTTATGTTATATATTGCAAACACTATTATACTTTAAATAAAGATTTTATTACTATTATTAAGCAATAGTGTCAGGCCACATGCTGATATCACGTGATCTCTCGAAACGTGAGTGATGACCCTTGGGACCTTCGGTGCCTATGACTTAACACGCTGGCTATTAAGATTAGTTTTATTGCTTTTCCTATCGAATTAATAGTTTATTATCAACTGGAAACATTTTCTTGACGAGAGTAGCAGAGTTGTTGATTTTTAAAAGGATATCAATAAGGATGTTGTCATGTCCTCTACTTGATTCAAATAAACATACATCTATATATAAACTTAATATACATCTCTGGAAATTTTTGTGATTTTGCAAATTTTTATCTAAGACTAATTTTATCTAAAGATATTGAATCACACTTGAGGGTTCTTCTCTATTTTTACTTTACCATAAGAGAGTATGGTCAAGTATTGTAATCGTGCATGAAAAAAGTTTTTTTCCTTCTTTTTTTCGAAATATCTAAAAAACGGCTGAAACTATTTTGATTAAAAAAATTGGGCGAAACCATGACATTTCGCTCTACAAAAAAGCTCTAATAAGTGAACATCGAAAAAATTATATTTTTCGAGATAATAATTGTTTTGTCCAGTCTGCTAAGAGCCGTCAATGCGAACGGTCGTGGCTAGAGGCATCCAATGTTATCAAAGTGTTTTTTTTTATTTCTGGATTAAGATCTTTGGAAGCAGCGGAGCGATAGCACGCAGATAAGCATACCTGTTGCTTACTTTTTATTTTTATAATAATTATCATTTATTTGTGTTTGTTTTACCTATATAATCTATTCTTGTATAGAAGAAAACATTCATAAAAATGAAATGCCCTGAGGGGTCTCCCCCTCAGGGTATCGTAACTCTATAATAGATTTTTGTGATAATGAATATCGAAATACCGATACTGGACCATTTTTCATTTTCTTAGAAAAAAAATCACAATTAAATATTTTATCGATAAGGATGGAAATGAAATTCTCATAGATGAAGATACTCTACTTGGAGATATTGATGAAATCAAATCCAAAACAATATCTAAACCTATCCACCCAATGGTGTTTGGTAAATTTATTTACCAAAATATGAATAAATTCAACCACTCTATCCTTGGAATCTCACAAATTAACAAATTCAAAATTAGAATCCAGTTCCAAACCTCAACTGATGCAAATGCATTCATTAAAGACCCCATATTGGAAAATTCTGAATACACCGGATATATTCCCTTATTTTTTACTACTAGAATAGGAGTAGTTAGAAACTATCCTCAAGAATTAGATGCAAATGATTTCCTAGAAAATTGCTTCTGCACTTCTCCTTATAAAATTCTTAAAGCGGAGAGGATGAACCGTTTGTTGAATTCCAAAGATAATAATAATCCTCAACTATTACCAACGAATTCAATTAAAATTACATTTGGCAGCCAAATACTTCCTTCTTATATTTGTATACATTCCGTCAGATGCGAAGTTATTCCGTTTATTCCTAAGCCTCCAATATGCAAAATCTGCTGGCGCTTTAACCATGTTTCCAGGAATTGCAGAAGCAAAAAACCTAGATGCAAAGCCTGTGGAGCGCTTGACAATCATGAGCTTGATCGCTGCCCTATGAAAGACAAGCCTATTTGTATAAATTGCAAAAAGGATCATTTTTGTTCAGAACTCGACAAATGTGAAGACTACTCGAGACATAAAAAAATTAGAGAATTGATGGTTTTAAAATGCTACTCTTATAAAGAAGCACAAGACACAATAAAATACAAACCATTTTCAGATGCTTTTGCATATGTCCCTTCTAAACCCTTTACCTATGATATGGAAAGTTTTCCTTCTTTAAAATCTAATTTTAATTCTAATAATTCAAACAAGAAAAGAAATATCCAACCAAATGAAAATAATGAGATAAGCGAGAGAAGGCATGCTAAAATTAAATATAAAAGAACTGAGAAAGTTCCCCAAACCAAGCCCTCGCCAAATTTTATATTACCTAATGAACAAATTAACACATGCACATCTCCGTTGCCTGCGAATCCTTATGGACCCAGGCAGCAAGACATTAGAAATGATTTAATGTCTAAAGATAGAGATGTAGATATGACTTCTCCGAATCCAGTTGAAAAATTTCAAAACAATCATATAATTATTAATAAATTCAATTCTGAAGAAATATCAACTAATACTCTTCCGAAAAGATAACAAAAATAAATAAAAAATAAATAAATGATTAAATATATTTATATATACCTATACTATATTAAAAATTACACGAGAAATTATTTTATTATTATATAATTTGTTAAAAAAGCTATCTCATAAAATTTTTATATTATGTATGACTAATGTTCTACCATCTAGTTTGTTACATATCCTTTGATTTATTGAACTGTAAAAAAAACATTGTAATACTTTCTTCATAATGTAATGTATATATATTTATGTAATTTTATGTATTTTGTTTGGCCTAATGACCTAATGTTCTCTGTAACAAGGTTATATTTTAATAAAAAAAAAAAAAAAAAAATTGTTTTGTCAAAATGTCTGTTAGTTTGTGCGTTACCAAATTTTTGTGGACGAGCTAGCTCAAAAACTAGTGTGAATATCGAAACCAAATTTCACACGTAGTTTTGGTCCATTGAGATTAAGAGCTGATTGGAATTTGGTGCATATCGACCCAAAATTAAGGGGGATGGAGGGGGGTTAAAAATTAAAAATCTAGGCCGTTTGAGCAAACTCAACCAAATTTTGTATATATAATCAGTGGGACCCCAGAAGTCTAAAAATGCAAAAACTAACCGCCCAAAATGGGGGGGGGTGTAGGGTCAAAAAATAAAAATCTTGGCCATTTACCAAACTCAACCAAATTTTGTATACATAATCAGTGAGTCTAAAAATGGAAAAATTAACCCCCCTCCCCTACATGATTATAAATAATTTTATTAAATATTAAATATAAGTGAGGGCCCAGGTTGTATGGTAAAGTCAAGTGGATGGCCACATCAGAACACGTCAGCTTATTTGAAGTCATTTAAAAATTTAAGAAAATTTCTCAAGTATCGACTAAAAAAGGTAAGTAATTTTTTTTTAATGGGGGGGGGGGTAGCGACATGAATATATTTTTCAAATTTGTGTTGCAGCTTAAAAGGGTTAAGAACCACTGCTATAACTGAATTGAATTTTTTTTTGCTCATTGTGTTTAAAAATGTACTGAATAGACAGACCTAGAAATCTCAGTGCACAGAACGTCGACCTAAGCACAATCTTTTCCCGTCGAGTTGATTAGATTATTATATATGGAATGAATGGGTTTTGCCGCCACAATTAACATCAATTAGATCTTTAAATTCATTTAGCCAACATTTTCATATGCCTTTCACTGGCCATTCAAGGGCTATAGTAAATTGTGACGGAATCCATACTGTTTACGATTTTTTTTGCTGTTTTATTTTTAGTTACTTTATCCAATGCGAAGCATGGGAGAAAGTATTGGAATCGCTCTCGCGGCAAGCGCGACTTCAAAGGGTCCTCAGGTAAAGACTACGGAACCCATGGACTCAATTAAGGTCACAAATTGAAGTATTCAATGAGATTGAATTTTAGCACGTGACGGTTTTGCCAAAAATTACCTGGGATCTCGCCGAGAGGCCAAAAAGTGCCATTTTTTACTTTATCCAATGCGAAGCATGGGAGAAAGTATTGGAATCGCTCTCGCGGCAAGCGCGACTTCAAAGGGTCCTCAGGTAAAGACTACGGAACCCATGGACTCAATTAAGGTCACAAATTGAAGTATTCAATGAGATTGAATTTTAGCACGTGACGGTTTTGCCAAGAATTACCTGGGATCTCGTCGAGAGGCCAAAAAGTGCCATTTTTTACTTTATCCAATGCGAAGCATGGGAGAAAGTATTGGAATCACTCTCGCGGCAAGCGCGACTTCAAAGGGTCCTCAGGTAAAGACTACGGAACCCATGGACTCAATTAAGGTCACAAATTGAAGTATTCAATGAGATTGAATTTTAGCACGTGACGGTTTTGCCAAAAATTACCTGGGATCTCGCCGAGAGGCTAAAAAGTGCCATTTTTACTTTATCCAATGCGAAGCATGGGAGAAAGTATTGGAATCGCTCTCGCGGCAAGCGCGACTTCAAAGGGTCCTCAGGTAAAGACTACGGAACCCATGGACTCAATTAAGGTCACAAATTGAAGTATTCAATGAGATTGAATTTTAGCACGTGACGGTTTTGCCAAAAATTACCTGGAATCTCGTTGAGAGGCCAAAAAGTGCCATTTTTTTTGGAAGTGCGTGGGGATGGATGGATGGAAGTATGTGTGTGTGTGTGTGTTATCGTTTTTTTCGTCCACGATTGAATTGAAATTGAAAACCTACCAGTATTTTAACAAAATGAAGCGCTGATTAGTTTTTGGTACATATCGGTCCACAAACATTAGTACTTTATTTCAGTACTTTTTTAGTTTTTTCTAAATATCTTGAAAATGACTTAACCAATTTTGATGAAATTTAATATCCTAATTAAGTACCTTGGGAACCACAAAAAAGGTTAAATAAAGTTTTAGTAAAATTATATTTTAAAGTACTTTACTCTAGAACATATTAATATTTCAAATGAATTTGGATAAAGTTTAGCAACGATCCGTTGCAGTTTATTTTTATTTTCTATCGCATTTTTTCATTTAAAAAGAGTTTTTTTCTTATTACATTTTTGGAAAATTTTATGATGCTCACCGAGATCCGATCATAATCTCAGAGCAAAAATATAATAGTTTAAGAGCTACTGACCATTTTGGAAGATGATTTTAGAATTCAAATAACATATCCCATACTGTAGTGTGATCAGCACACACCCCGAAAGACAAATTCTTACTCACCAAATCCAGTCGTTTTTAGGGGTAATCTTCAAACCCTGAAGAGGTCAAAAAATACCGTAAAATAACCTCATTGATTATTACTCCTAAACTGTTTACTCTACGGGAAATTTCATTAGAAGCAAAATTGTAGAGGATGTAATTTCGGACATTTTTGTTTAATTTTTTTTTTTTAAATAACTAACCAAAATGGGGGGAAGATCAAAAATGAAAATTCTAGCCTTTTCGACCAAACTCAACCAAATTTTGTATACATATTCTGTGGCCCCCAGAAGGCTAGAAATGCGAAAACTAACTAAGTACAAGGGCCTAGATTTTCATTTTTGACCCTCCCCCCATTTTGGGTGGTTAGTTTTTGCATTTCTAGCCTTTTGGAGGCCCACTGATTATGTATACAAAATTTGGTTGAGTTTGGTCGAAAGGGCTAGAATTTTCATTTTTGACCCTTCCCCTCATTTTGAGTGGCTATTTTAACATATTTTTTAACAAAAATGTCAAAAATTACATCCTCTACAATTTTGCTTCTAATGAAATTTGCCGTAGAGTAAACAGTTTAAGAGTTATAATTAATGAGGTGATTTTACGGTATTTTCTGACATCTTCAGAGGTCGATTGCCCCTAAAAACGACTCGATTTCCCCCGAGTAAGAATTTGACCTTCGGGGTGTGTGCTGATCATACTACAGTATAGGATATTGTAGGAAATTAATTGTTTAATTAATTATTTAATTTAGTGAGTTATATTGATTTCTGTTTAAGATCATACATATGTTTGCCACATGTCCGTCTGGGCTTTGTACCCTGTGAAGGTCGCATTCTTTCTTTTAGCGAGCATTCTGCCCAAGGGCTGGTCGGCTGACATGGCACCCCACCCCGCTCGTATGTGTATGTATATGTGTGGCTGCCAAGGGTGAATTGTCAACGGCTGGAAGTGAGTTGAATACGGGCTTTGCTTAAAGATGGTTGTAACCAAAACGATGTATTAATTAACGATGTGTATTATGACGTTTGACGATGACCCCTAGACACGAAAATGTATTACCCCCCCCTTTTTTGTTAATAAATATATATATTAAAAACATAAATAAGTGTATTATTTCACCCCTATGAGGCAAGGGGTGAAACCCGCCCTCTACAATATGTTATTTGGATTCTAAAATCCGCTTCTGAAATGGTCAGTAGCTCTTAGACTATATCCTTTTTGGAACATTTCTTTGAGAATTTTAGTATTTTTCAACTGAAAATTATATTAAATATTCATGGTGAAAACAAAGATTTAAGTATCTTTTTGGGTGTCTTTTTTTGAAAAAAGATGGAAATTATTTCAAAAATCAACCCAGTATATAATATTATTAAATGAATTTAACTTTAAAGGACATCATAGATATTAGTTGAAATATTTTTACATTGCATATCAGAGAGGTTCGTCCCTTAGGAATCGAACCCAAGCGCTAACTAAGCTTGCCGGGCCAGTAGCCAAACCCTTAAGACCTGGCTACTGGCCCGGCAAGCTTAGTTAGCGCTTGGGTTCGATTCCTAAGGGGACGAACCTCTCTGATATGCAATGTAAAAATATTTCAACTAATATCTATGATGTCCTTTAAAGTTAAATTCATTAAATATTCATGTTAAAATCAAGGTTTTCAAATTGAATTAAAAGTAAAAATTAATGAAATTATTTGATCTTTTATCTTTAGGTGAAATAATTATTTGAATAAACGCTATGATTTAAGGTATTAAATAAAAGGCATATTTTTCAGCAGTTTTTTTAATTAATTTCAATAGTGGTTTTTTAAATTAATCCAAATATTTCGGAAATTTTCACAATATTATTTCTTCAGTGGACGTTTACTAATTGACTTGTCTGTTAAAGCATAAAAAATAAATTAAACATTATTATTGGTAGAGTTTTTTGAGGGCAGAATTAAAAATGACTAAATGAAATGTCTCTGAAGCCCTGTATTTCGAATTTTGAAGACTGAGCAAATACGGGGATTTAAGGGTGAGGTCCACTGAAGAAGGAATATTGTGCAAAATTTCCAAAATATTTGGATAAATTAAAAAAAACACCATTTAAATTAATTAAAATAAGCTGACGTGTTCTGATGTGGCCATCCACTTGACTTTACCATACAACCTTTCCCATAAAATTATTTATAATCATGTAGGGGGGGGGTTAGTTTTTGCATTTTTATACTTCTTTGATCCCACTGATTATGTATACAAAATATTGTTAAGTTTGGTTAAATAAGTGGGAGATAAATTTAACCTAATTTATCGCGCGGAGAATTTACCACTGCTCGAAGCCCCTAAAACCTTAGTAAATTGGATATTGGATTGTATCTAAGTTTCTGAGATTGGCTCGTGATCCCGGCTTCTTTTCCTTCTACTCTGTTCTTTTCACGATGGAGGGGCCAGCCCATACAGGCCTTTAGGGGATCCACCTTCTGGTGTATCTCCTTCTCACATCAATATGTAACTGGAATAACTCCCGTATATCGAATAAAATAAAATAAAATAAAATATCATAAAAAAAAAAAAAATGGCCAAGATTTTTAATTTTTTGATCCTCACCCCCTCCCCCCCAAATTTGGTCGGGTAGTTTTTGCATTTTTAGACTTCTGGGGTCCCACTGATTATGTATACAAAATTTGGTTCAATTTGGTTAAATGGCCAAGATTTTAATTTTTTGATCCTCACCCCCCCCCCATTTTGTGCGGTTAGTTTTTGCATTTTTTGACTTCCGGGGTCCCACTGATTATGTATACAAAATTTGGTTGAGTTTGCTCAAATGGCCTAGATTTTTAATTTTTAACCCCCCTCCCTCCACCCCCTTAATTTTGGGTCGATATGCACCAAAATCTAATCAGCTCTTAATCTCAATGGACCAAAACTACCTGTGAAATTTGGTTTCGATATTCACACTATAGTTTTTGAGCTAACTCTTCCACAAAATTTGGTAACGCACAGACTAACAGACAGACTAACAGACTTTTTGACAAATCAATTATTATCCAAAAAAATATAATTTTTTCGATGTTCACTTATAAGGGCTTTTTTGTAGAGCGAAATGCCATGGTTTAGCTCAATTTTTTTAAGCAAAATAGTTTCAGTCGTTTTTGAGATATTTCGAACAAAAGAAGGAAAAAAAACACTTTTTTCATTCACGATTACAATACTTGACCATACCCTGTATGGTAACCCGTATAGAAATAAATAGATTTTCGAAATATGTTTTTTTATATATTTTTGAAAATATATTAAAAATATAAAATTTTTGTGTTAAATTTATATAGAGTTTATGTTTTCTATATATTCTTAAAATAAAATTATTTTTATGTCCCTCTAGTATAAATTTTATATAAATTTAACACAAAAATTTTATATTTTTAATATATTTTCAAAAAATATATAAAAACATATTTCGAAAATCTATTTATTTCCATACGGGAAAGTAAAATGAATAAATGAAATGTCTCTGTGGCCCTGTATTTCGAATTTTGAAGACTGAGCAAATACGGTGATTTTAGGGTGAGCTCCACTGAAGAATATTCCTTATATTCTGAAAATTTCCGAAATATTTAAATTAATTTAAAAAACTGTTGAAAAATAAGCTTTTTATTTAATACCTATAAGAATCCTCAGCACCACCGTGAATTAAGCTATGATTTAATAAATTTTAAGGAGTTAGGTGTTGGTTCAAGGTGAAACATTTTTTAATAATAATAATTTTTATATAAAAAATAAAAATAAAACCGACTTCAAAAAAATTAAATCCAACAAATAAAATAATAAGAACTCAAAAATAAAATAAAGTGCACTAAAAGGTATAAAATAATATCTTGTTACAAATAAACGACGAAATATTAACATGAAATTACTTTTGAAGTCGGTGCCAAACAAACTATACCTATAAGCGAGCGTACCCGCCAAACGTACTAAGTAAGATCCGTCAAGTGAGATTCATAAAAGGTATATGTTTGGCACCGACTTCAAAAAGTAATTTTATGTTAATATTTGTAGTTGTAACTAAATAAGATAATTATTTTATACCTTTTAGTGTATTTTATTTTATTGTTGAGTTATTATTATTTTATTTGTTGCATTTAATTTTTTTGAAGTCCGTTTTATTTTTTTTTTATAAAAATTATTTTTACTTTTCTCTTTTTAGTGATGTTATCAATAGTGACTTAATATAATACCTTGCATGCAGGCTGGTCCAATTACCCCACAACGCGTTTAACTGGGCCAACCGCAAAACTTTACATTCAACTTAAGATAATTCCAAAATTTTGAATAATCAAAAGTTGAAAGTATCATGATTATTTGAAGAAAATTTCATCTTTCAATTAATATACTCACGAGATCTATAAATTGTGAGGAAGCTTAGTTATAGCCAAAAATATGGAGGAAAACAAAAGAAGCTGGCCCAGTTACCCCACCTGACCTTATTTATCATAATTTCGATTATTTGCTCATAAGAATGGGAGATTTACGTTATTTCATCGTTGATCATATCATCAGAACTTGACCAAATTAATATGGCACCATTCCTAAGATACTCCCTTTCCAATAAAAAAGAATCATCGAAATCGGTTCATAAACAAAGAAGTTAGGCCTGAACAAACCTAACAAAAAAGGTCTAATACCAATGAAAAAAACGAAACCAATCGGAAGCTAGACTGAACCCAATGCAAAAAAAATCTTCAAAATAGGTTCACAATTGACGGAGATATCAGGTAACATAGACACACACAAAAAAATTCAGTCGAATAGTGAACCTCCTCCTTTTTTGAAAATTACGAAATTTTACTTAATTTTTGCTATGATTTAAGGCTAGACGTAGAAAAAAAAAAACTTCCTGATAAATTTTCTTTAAGGGAAATAACGTTAAGAACATTTTGTGGACAATATACTAAGTAACTGAGTCTTGAAAAACATTTTTTTTCTTCGATATAATAATTTTTTAATTTGGCTCATTACTAGAAGGGCCAAAAACCCCAAAAAAAAAAAAAATTTAAGAAAATAAAAACCGACTTCAAAAAATTAAATGCAACAAATAAAATACACTAAAAGGTATAAAATAATTATTATCTTATTTAGTTACAACTAAACGACGAAATATTAACATGAAATTACTTTTTGAAGTCGGTACCAAACAAACTATACCTATAAGCGAGCGTACCCACCAAACGTACTAAGTAAGATCTGTCGAGTGCGATTCATAAAAGGTATATGTTTGGCACCGACTTCAAAAAGTAATTTCATGTTAATATTTCGTCGTTTAGTTGTAACTAAATAAGTTAATAATTATTTTATACCTTTTAGTGTATTTTATTTGTTGCATTTAATTTTTGAAGTCGGTTTTTATTTTTTTCTTAAAAATTATTTTTATTGTTCTCTTTTTAGTGATGTTATTAATAGTGATCATATCATCAGAACTTGGCGAAATTAATATGACACCATCCCTAAGACACCCCCTTTCGGATAAAAAAAGAACCATCGAAATCGGTTCATAAACAAAGAGGTTAGGTCTAAACAAACCTAATAAAAAAAGGTCTAATACCTATGAAAAAAAAAACGAAAAAAAAATGGGACCAATCGGAAGCTAGACTGGACCCAATGCAAATTTTTTTTTCAAAATCGGTTGACAATTGGCGGAGATATGAGGTAACATAGGCACAAAAAAAAAATCAGTCGAATAGAGAACCTCCTCCTTTTTTGAAGTCGGTTAAAAAGGGGTTTCCTCTTTTCATAGATTGAGGGGGTCAATGACTTAAAAACGTAAATACAAATAGATTTTATATAATAGTATATTATGGAAATGAGCATTGACCAAAGCGATAATGATTGTATTGATTCCTGTCAATCAAAAATGACAAGATTAATTCGATGTCTTGTCTATAACGAGT
Organism: Forficula auricularia; assembly: GCA_024734495.1. Lineage (NCBI taxonomy): Eukaryota > Metazoa > Arthropoda > Insecta > Dermaptera > Forficulidae > Forficula > Forficula auricularia. The sequence goes on along the minus strand of JALMQS010000770.1, from coordinate 66,496 downwards.
CATGATTAGTCCATCCTATTTTCTTGATTTAAGTAATCTAATATTATTAAAATGCAAATTATTTATTTATATCATGATGAATCATCGAAAATTAAATTAAACAAAAATGAAGCAACTTTTACTCCTAGAATATCCAAACAAGTCACAATTTTTACATTACCATACAGGGTATGGTCAAGTATTGAATCGTGCATGAAAAAAGTGTTTTTTCATCCTTCTTTTTTTCGAAATATCTCAAAAACAGCTGAAACAATTTTGATTAAAAAAAATTGAGCGAAACCATGGCATTTCGGTCTACAAAAAAGCCCTAATAAGTGAACATCGAAAAAATTATATTTTTCGAGATAATAATTGTTTTATCAAAGTATCTGTTGGTCTATTAGTCTGTGCGTTACCAAATTTTTGTGGACAAGCTAGCTCAAAAACTAGTGTGAATATCAAAACCAAATTTCATACGTAGTTTTGGTGCAATGAGATTAAGAGCTGATTAGATTTTGGTTGAAATCCCGGGGTGGAGGGGTAGGGGTAGGGGTAAAAATTAAAAATCTAAGCCATTTGAGCAAACTCAACCAAATTTTGTATACATACTCCGTGGGATCCCAGAAGTCTAAAAATGCAAAAACTAACCGCCTAAAATAGGGGTGGGGTCGGGGGTAGGGTCAAAAAATGAAAATCTAGTCTCATTTAGCAAACTCAACCAAATTTTGCATACAGAATCAATGGGACCCCAGAAGTTTAAAAATGCAAAAACTAACCTCCTAAAATGGGGGGGGGGCGCAGGGTCAAAAAATTAAAATCTAGGCTCTTGTACCAAACTCAACAAAATTTTGTATACATATTCAGTGGGACCCCAGAAGTCTAAAAATGCAAAAACTAACTTCCTAAAATGGTGGGGGAGGGGGGAGGGGGGGGGGTATAGTGTCAAAAAATAAAATACTAGGCCCTTTGACCAAACTCAACCAAATTTTGTATACATAATCAGTGGGCTAGATGTCTATAATTATATGATTATTTATACAAAATTTGGTTGAGTTGGGTCCAAGAGCCTAGATTTTCATTTTTTGACCCTCCCACCTAAATGATTATAAATTATTTTATTAAATATTAAATATATGAGAGAAAGGGGCCAGACGTGCTAGTTCAAAAACTAGTCTGAATATCAAAACCAAATTTCTCACGTAGTTTTGGTTCATTAAGATTAAGAGCTGATTAGATCTTGGTGCACATCGACACAAAAATAACTGGGGTGGAGGGGTTAAAAATTAAAATTATAATATTTTCAAACTAAAAAAATCAAGAAAAATGAAATATACTAAAAAATGAACCTATAATAACGAAAATATTTTTTTATGGGGCCAAAATTGGGAGGAGGTGGCAAGGGCGGATCCAGGGGGGCGGAGGGGGCGACAAAAACATTTTTTTTTTTTAATTTTAAAATTGAAAATAAAGTTCTATATATGTGTGTGTGTGGGGGGGCGCCCCCCCCCCCCCCGCTTGGGCAATTCGATCGCGACACACTTCCGAGATAAAAAGTATATCTTATATACATCGGGCACCTTAATACATTCTCCCCTCCCCCCATAAAAAATTCCTGGATCCGCCCTTGGGAGGGGGGGGGGGTCAAAAATAAAAATCTAGGCCATTTGAGCAAACTCAACCAAATTTTTATACATAATCAGTTGGCCCCCAGAAGACTAAAAATGCAAAAACTTACCGCCCGAAATGGGGGGGGGGGTGTAGGGTCAAAAAATGAAAATCTAGTTTATTTTGTATTAATATTAATATTACAATTTCATTTACTCGTGTATATTTTACAAAGCTTTATTCCAATAAGCTGAGAAAGTTATCGTATATATAAAAGGGATTTTTTTTAATCCATGTGTATTTTAGTTCGAGCTTACATTTATTAAAATAGATTTCGTTTTATTAGCAAGAGGAATCGAAATCAAGCTCAGACTTGTTTCATCAAATTGGAATCGATTTTTTCTATCGGATACTTCTAAGAATTCCATTTGAACTATTAAGTGTTTCTACAATAACTATATAATTACAATTATTTATTGCAGGGTCCTATGTCCACACCCTATGCTTCCTTGGGCCCGTGCCCCTGCAGGTGAGAGCCCCGTCAACCCAAAATCGACACTCTCCAGCAAGGATTCGCTCCAGTCAGCTCGTTCCAGAGATAGCGCTTTCACCCACGCGTCTTCCAGGTTAGATTTTTGGTATTTTATTAAATATTAAATACAAGAACCCTCTCTCTTATACCAGGTGTATGGTAAAGTCTTTTAGATGGCTACATTAGTTTATTTATAACTAATATTAAAATTACATGTTTGAGTTGAGGATATTTATTTATTTATTATTTTCAACGCCTAAATGCCTAATACATTAATATAATACAATAATTATCAAATATAACAAAATTAACAATAATAGACAAAGTAATATGTATTATTAAATTAATATAATAATAATAGAGAACATGTTAAATAACAAGTACCTGGAGGCACCGAGCGATGCTCGGTAACTTCTTCCTTCAGTTAAAAGCTTTATTTTAATATTATTTTTAATTTAAAATTCTGATTAAAAAGGTCGATTTTTATTTGAGAGCCGTTTTCAAATTAAAAAAATACAAATATTACTATAATGTATTCGACCACTGTACCCCCCACCTCCACCCTGCTCGACCCCACCCCCGGATCCCCCACCACGGCCCCCACCTTCTGCACCCCTACATCTATCCCCGCTCCGCATCAAGATCGCTTTCTCATCCTCAAAACTTGTTAATAGAGTTTGTTTCATCAAAATATAGCCGTTTGAAAAAAAAAATACAAATATATATACCTGGAAGACCGAGCTTCGTTCGGGTTTAGTGATTGCTTGACAACAACACACCACAATCTCAATAGTTCTTCAAGGCCTTTGAGAACAATTATCCCAACCCATTGTCTGTCTGGGTACAATAGTAAAAGGGAAACCTTTTTTTAAAACCTTAAGAATGGAATTTTTCTACCTGAGAATAATTAATTTGATTACGATAAAATCCATCAAAAACAATTTTGTCGAAGATGAGACCGTGAGAGATCGAATTGTCACCCCAAAAACCCCCTATCCCGTGAATTTCATCAAAATCGGTAGAGCCGTTTTCAAAATAGAACTAAGATACAAATATATAAACAAATATATAAAAAACAATTTTTGCTCGTTTAATAAGAGTAGATTTAGTAATATAAAAATAATATGAGATAATCGTAATATAATGAAATATAATAATAGAATAGTTACTTGTAGACTAGGGTCAACTTTTTGAACAAGACTGCGTCTTTATTAATGTTAAATGAGAAATCCAAAGGGTTTTCTAGTTGTTTAGATAAATTGTCATAACATCTACTTAATCTGAATATTGGATTAGCTTGAGAGTGCCGGGTGGATGGTACTTCTGGATAAAAAGGTAGTCTATTTCTAAGTACATAATTTGAGTTATGAATTGGAAACAAGTTTTGAAGATCAGGACAATTCATACCTTGTTGGACTTAATCTTGTACACAAATATAACATCGGAGGCAATCATGGAAGATGTAACAGAAGCAAGACAGAAAGTTTCAGCAGTTGAAGTGTAATCATGGTCGTATCTCGACAAAGGATTGCCCGAAAAGTATCCTATCATAGATGTCTTAACACTTTGTGCTGAATTCTCTCCAGTCTGTCCATGTTATTATTTCCGATTGGCCTCCAGACTGTTGATGCATACAGCGCCATAACTAGCTTTTTTAGGGCCCCTATATTTTTTGGGAAAAAGTAATTATAGTTCAAATAGATATCATATAAAAAATTTGTTGTACACAAAAATATATTACATTATTTATAAGAGCCCCGTCCCATCTCAATTTGCCCACCAATATTTTTTCTTTTTAAATAAAATTATGCTAATTCACGGTAAATTTAATTTAAATATTTATTTTTATTATCATTTGGAACAACATTTTAAACAATTTAAAACATTTTATTGTAACATTTAACTTAAAATTGGGGGGTCGGGTAGGCTAGGCGGTAGCATGTCAGCCAGCTAACCAAGAGGACCCGAGTTCGAATCCGGCTCGAGGCATCCGGCTAAAATCTGACCCCCGAGGTAGAGACAAATTTAAAAATAAAAATAACTAGTATCGTAAATGGCTTATGGCTACCATGGCCGAAAAGCCAAAAAAAAAAAAAAAAAAAAAAAAAAAAACTTAAAATTATTTTTTAATTGTTAAAAACAAGGAAAACATACAAAATCCAAAACCTTTACCACTGTGTGACGTCGCCTTTATTTTTAATTACGGCTTGAATTCTTTTGGGCAACGTACTTATTAAGTTTTGACACTCATCTTGAGTGAAAGTATCCCAAATATTTTGAAGTTTGTGTTTTAATTCGACTACGTTTCTAGCTGGTTGTATTCGTAATAGCTTTTTCATTGTGTGCCAAAGAGTTTCTATTGGTGACAAGTCGGGACTGTTTGCCACCCACTCCAAAAGTGGAACATTATGATCAGAAAGCCATTTTAAAGATTTTCTTGATGTATGGCAGGCCGCCCCGTCTTGTTGGAACACAAAATTATTATTATTCTGCAATGCATCTGCCATTGTTGGAAGTAACGATTTTTTTAAATCTCTAAATATTTATTGGTGTTTACAATTCCATCAATGAAGTGAAGTTTTCCAACACCTCTAGCAGACATTGAACCCCATACCATAACTGAAGCAGGAAATTTTACTTTCTTTTTTAAACAATCTGAATTGAAACTTCATTTTTCTGACGAATAACTCTGCTTCGATTGTCCCCAACACAAACTTCAAAACGAGACTCATCACTCCAATGGACACTATTCCATTCATCACTCGACCAATTAATGTGACTTTTAGCCCATTTAAGCCGGTTTTTCTTTTGTTTTATTGTCAATTGTAATAGACTGATGAAGAGGTCAAAGCCCTCGAAACTATAGTCTCGTTATAAATAAATAAAATTTATAATTCCAGCAGAAGACACACTTTTTTAATGTCTCCTTCAATTCTTTTAAATAATTTTCTTGTTCTGCAAAAGTCAATTATTTGGTTTAACAAAAATTTCTCAACAAAATGCTTAGAGGAACTTAAAATTGAGAAATTTACTTATCATCATAGAGTAGAGTAATCAGTTATAAGCTGAAATGACGTAAACACAAAAAAGTTGACTAATAAATTGATTAACTTAAATGTTATTCTCTTGGATAAAAAGTTATTATTTTTAAGAATTTTAAAAAAATCATTGTTTTATCAAAAATTCTGAACTTGTCCATTTCAAGAAATAGGCAATTTTACAAAATAATCGTAACATAATATTATCTCGGACGGTTTGAAAAATTTTAATTTTTGATTTCCTTCATTTTTTGACATTTTTCAGTACCTATCTAATAAATCTTCCTGGTAAATTTTGAAATTTTTTTGATCATTGGTTTAAAAGAAATTGATTTTCGGTTTTTCGCTCACAATTTCTTCAAAAATGGTCCAAATGAAATTTTTTTTTGAAATTTTTGTACAAAAATCACCTAAAAATTGCCAATTTAGGGGTTCTCTCTTAGTAAACTAAAACTGTACCTATACACTCTTCGATTTTTTTGATAATTTTTTATTTTCAACTTCTATTCATATTCTACAAATTTTAAGACCGAGTTGATAGTGGCCCTATGATAATTAATATTTTTTTTTCCGATTTTTGAAAATTTCGAAAGTAAGCTGACGTGTTCTGATCTGGCGCATCCACTTGACTTTATCATACAACCTGGCCCCTCACTTATATTTAATAAAATTATTTATAATCATGTAGGGGGGGGGGGGTTAGTTTTTGCATTTTTGGACTTCTGGCGTCCCACTGATTATGTATACAAAATTTGGTTGAGTGGCCAAGGTTTTAATTTTTTGACTGTGCATCCCCCCCCAATTTTCGGCGGTTGGTTTTTGCATTTTTAGTCTTCTGGGGTCCCACTGATTATGTATGCAAAATTTGGTTGAGTTTGCTCAAATGTCTAGATTTTTAATTTTTAACCCCCCCTCCACCCCCCTTAATTTTAGGTCGATATGCACCAAAATCTAATCAGTTCTTAATCTCAATGGACCAAAACTACGTGTCAAATTTGGTTTCGATATTCCCACTAGTTTTTGAGCTAGCTCGTCCACAAAAATTTGGTAACGCACAGCCCAACTAACTAACTGACAACAGACATTTTGACAAAACAATTATTATCTCGAAAAATATAATTTTTTCGATGTTCACTTATAAGGGCTTTTTTGTAGAGAGAAATGCCATGGTTTTGCTCAATTTTTTTTAATCAAAATAGTTTCAGCCGCTTTTGAGATATTTCGAAAAAAAAAAGAAGGAAAAAACCACTTTTTTCATGCACGATTACAATACTTGACCATACCCTCTATGGTAAAGTAAAAATCGAAGAGTACATACAGTTTCAAAAACAAGATTAAAATTTTCAAACACTCAAAAATCGCATATAAAAACAATTTAAATAATTTGTTGTATTTTTTTTTCTAAAAAGTAAGTATGAAAAAAAAAATTAAAAAAAATATTGAATTTGGACTATTTTTTAACCGACTTCAAAAAGGAGGAGGTTCTCTATTCCGATTGAATTTTTTTTTTTTTTTTTTTTTTTTTGTGCCTATGTTACCTCATATCTCCGCCAATTGTCAACCGATTTTGAAAATTTTTTTTGCATTGGGTCCAGTCTAGCTTCCGATTGGTCCCATTTTTTTTCGATTTTTTTCATAGGTATTAGACCTTTTTTATTAGGTTTGTTTAGGTTTGTTTAGACCTAACCTCTTTGTTTATGAACCGATTTCGATGGTTCTTTTTTTATCCGAAAGGGGTGTCTTAGGGATGGTGTCATATTAATTTGGTCAAGTTCTGATGATATAATCACTATTAATAACATCACTAAAGAGAAAAATAAAAATTTTTAAAGAAAAAAATAAAAACCGACTTCAAAAAATTAAGTGCAACAAATATAAAAATACACTAAAAGGTATAAAATAATTATTATCTTATTTAGTTACAACTAAACGACGAAATATTAACACGAAATTACTTTTTGAAGTTGGTGCCAAACATATACCTTTTATGAATCGCACTCGACGGATCTTACTTAGTACGTTTGGCGGGTACGCTCGCTTATAGGTATAGTTTGTTTGGCACCGACTTTAAAAAGTAATTTCGTGTTAATATTTCGTCGTTTAGTTGTAACTAAATAAGATAATAATTATTTTATACCTTTTAGTGTATTTTTATATTTGTTGCACTTAATTTTTGAAGTCGGTTTTATTTTTTTCTTAAAAATTTTTATGAAGAATTTATGAGCAAAAAACCGAAATTTAATATCTTTTAAACTGGCAATCAAACAAATTTCAAAATTTAGCAGGAAGAGTTTTTTGATGGGTTCTAAAAAATGTCAAAAAATGAAGGAAGTCAAAAATGAAAATTTTCCAAACCGTCCGATTTTGCGTGGATTGTCTCTTTAATAATATTGAGTCAGATTTTCCACAAATCATTTGTTATTTACGCCCCCACCAAGATTTTTTTCTATATATTTCTATCTTCCATGGTTGCTTCTGACAATGTATTAACTTACAAAATTATATCAAACAGAATCCATTGTCCAGAACTAAAGTCTCTTTTTAACCGACTTCAAAAAAGGAGGAGGTTCTCTATTCGACTGAATTTTTTTTTTTTTTTTTTTTTGTGCCTATGTTACCTCATATCTCCGCCAATTCTCAACCGATTTTGAAAATTTTTTTTGCATTGGGTCCAGTCTAGCTTCCGATTGGTCCCATTTTTTTTCGTATTTTTTTCATAGGTATTAGACCTTTTTTATTAGGTTTGTTTAGACCTAACCTCTTTGTTTATGAACCGATTTCGATGGTTCTTTTTTTATCCGAAAGGGGGTGTCTTAGGGATGGTGTCATATTAATTTGGTCAAGTTCTGATGATATGATCACTATTAATAACATCACTAAAAGGAGAAAAATAAAAATAATTTTTAAGAAAAAATAAAAACCGACTTCAAAAAATTAAGTGCAACAAATATAAAAATACACTAAAAGGTATAAAATAATTATTATCTTATTTAGTTACAACTAAACGACGAAATATTAACATGAAATTACTTTTTGAAGTTGGTGCCAAACATATACCTTTTATGAATCGCACTCGACGGATCTTACTTAGTACGTTTGGAGGGTATGCTCGCTTATAGGTATAGTTAGTTTGGCACCGACTTCAAAAAGTAATTTCATGTTAATATTTCGTCGTTTAGTTGTAACTAAATAAGATAATAATTATTTTATACCTTTTAGTGTATTTTATTTGTTGCATTTAATTTTTTGAAGTCGGTTTTTATTTTTTTCTTAAAAATTATTTTTTACTTTAAATAATCCCACATATGTACTTAGACACAACCAGCCTTTCTACCCTAAAGTACCAATCACGCGTCACGCTGAGAATAATCCAATTTATAGACTCTGTGTTTGCTATAACGCTCTTTCCTCAAGAATTAGTGTAATAGATTTGGCTTCTCATCCTAATAGAGTGACTAAAGAAATTAAAGAAAATACGCTATGTTATGATTAAGCTTTAAAGTTTAAAGTTCATTTGTTTGTTATTTACAGAATTTATCTTCACTTAACATATTACCTATTGTATCTCTCTAATCTTTCTACATTATGTATGTATAATATTATGTTTAAATGTAACCAATTTGTAAAGGCCTCTTGCCGTTGAAAAAAAAAATATATATATATATCAACGATCTCTATCTAAGGGGATAACCCATCTTCTGATTTCCTGATCAATAAATAGAACATACGCGGGCGTGGGAGGAAGAAGCTCTATTTATCCCACTAATCTATTTAATAGTTTTATCAATATGACTGACATACTAAAAGACAACATAATAACAAGTCATTTAACTATCCTTTCACTCTAATCATCCAAGATCCTATTAAGATATAATATTCTACTGGCCAGTTTCCTCTTGAACTTGAAATGCCCTTAAATGATATACAAGTGACGATTCCACTACCCAGTATTCCCCGTAAAGATAAAATTAATTATGAGTCAATCAACTTGAGTGTCAAGAGCTATTACTGACCATTTTGGAAAATGATTTTAGAATCCAAATAACAACATATCCCATACTGTAGAATGATCAGCACACACCCCAAAAGTCAAATCGAGTCGTTTTTAGGGGTAATCATCAACCCCTGAAGATGTCAAAAAATACCTTAAAATCACCTTTTTGTTGATACAATTTTGATGGCTGTATATGTATATAATTAAGTAATGGAGAGGGATTCAGCCAATGGGTAGCCTCTGCTGAATAAAACACTCCCAATTATAAAAAACGTTTCGGCTTTAATTAAATAATGCCATCATCAGTTCCTAAGAGTTACCCATTGGCTGAATCCCTCTCCATTACTTAATTATATACATACAAGCATTTCGTGCGTGCCTTCGGCACGCCCTCGAAGCTCGGCCGTCCGGGCTGGTGCCCTGGCGGGCAGCGTCTCGGTCCAAAAATCTTATTCTTCTTAAAAAACCACACTCCAAATGTATACCCGTAAACTACAGAAAATACATCGTCTCTTAAAAGTTTCGCCTCTTTAATTTTTGAGTGGCCTGGGGGGGGGGGAATAATTATCATTATATATAATGTTTCTTAATTTAAAATCTATTGGTGATTTTTCATTTTTCAGTTCAAATGAATACAATATTATCTCGACACAAAGTCTAAATCAAAAATATATAGTTTTAGTAACAGAAATCAAGTTAAAAAATATTATTGTTACATTGGTCTAATGGCTAGAGCTCATGCCCATATTTCAAGAGTTCGTCAGTTCGATTCTAGGCAAGAGGGTAATTTTTTTAGGGAAATTTCTCTAAGCGTTGTTACAAATATATATAGTATAAGACGTATGTTTCGTCATTTTATTTTTGACTTTCTCAGCGACTTATTTCTCAACTCAATTGTCCAATATCATTATGAGAAACATTCTTTTTTCTTCTTTTCCAATTTTTTTAGATAGAATATTTCACATAATTATCGGAAATTGATTTGAGAATTAAGTTGCTGAGAAAGTCACAAATAAAATGACGAAACGTGTACGTCTTATTTAATATAAAACTAATTAAATTATGGATATGATTAACCAAACGATTAATCAGAAAAATTTACTCTCTTTTGATTAGAGTATATTTCATGTATCTGTGATTTCAATTTCGATATAAAGTTTTTAATTTGACCGGGCCATATTCGATCTTGTTTGAAATTGATCGCCGGGACATCTAGTGGCGGAAAAAGGAAGCTAAGCGTTGTTACAAATTAATCTAGATAAATATTATATAGTATACAGCCATCAAAATTGTATCAACTTTATAACCATTGAGGAATATCATCATGCTCGGACACCTTATACACAAATATGGCGCTCGTCTTCAAGGACTCATCAACTCTTAGGAACTGATGATGGCATTATTTAATTAAAGCCGAAACGTTTTCTATAATTGGGAGTTTTTTATTCAGCAGAGGCTACCCATTGGCTGAATCCCTCTCCATCACCTTATTGTGTTTACTCTACGACAAATTACAATAGAAGAAAAATTGTAGAGGATGTAATTTTGGACATTTTTTTTAAAACAAAAATTGAAAATACCCAAGATGTGGGGAGGGGTCAAAAATAAAAATTATATCCCTTTAAACCAAACACTACCAAATTTTGTATACATATTCTGTGGACCCCCAGAAGGCTAGAAATGGAAAAACTAACCACCCAAATTGGGGGGAGGGTCAAAAAATGAAAATCTAGGGCCTTGTACCAAACTCAACCAAATTTTGTACACATAATCATGGGACCTCCAAAAGGCTAAAAATGCAAAAGATAACCACCCAGAATGGGGGGGGGGGGATGAAAATCTAGACCCTTGTACCAAACTTAACTTAGTTTTTGCATTTCTAGCCTTCTGGGGGTCTACAGAATATGTATACAGAATTTGGTTGAAGATTTGGTCGAAAGGGCTAGAATTTTCATTTTTGACCCTCCCCCCATTTCGGGTCGTTAATTTTTTTCATTTAGGTATAGCCTTTTGGGGGGCCACAGAATATGTATACAAAATTTGGTTGAATTTGAACGAAAGGGTTAGAATGTTCATTTTTGACCTTCTTAGAGTAAGGAAACTTCTTTTCACGATGGAGGGGGAACCTTTTTGGTGTAACTCCTCTACATTTTCATTAAAAAACACCAAAAAAACAGTTTAGGACAATGAGGTGATTTAAGGTATTTTTTGACATCTTCAGGGGTCGATTACCCCTAAAAACGACTCGATTTGGCGAGTAAGAATTTGACTTTCGGGATGTGTGCTGATCACACTACAGTATGGTATATGATATTTGGGTTCTGAAATCACCTTCCAAAATGGCAAGTAGGTCTATTAGGTATATTTAAAAAAAGCGATTAAATTGCGATCAATTTTTCTTGGAATGGAATTTCCTTGTACCGGACGGCTGTAATATATAAATTAAGAGGAGATAGTATTTTTTTATAAATCTAAGATAATCCATCAACGTTCAGGATCATTGGAATTGAGCGATCTCTCTTTATCCGAAGATCCCAGGGCCGTTGCTTTACATTTACGATATATAAGTAGAAATATGTGTAAGTATATCTAATTCAATTTGTCAATGCCAAATGATAACTCTTATCTCCTCATTAAAAAATATATATAATAATAATAATAATAGTAATAAATAATTAAAGAACCCTAATAATCAAGATTTTTTTATAAATAAATGAATAATTATAATTTTAGAGATAAAGTCGTGTAATTATTTAAAATCAGAGAGAAATCAGGGAAAGCAGTCAGTTTTATAGTAAAGTTGGACTTGTGAAGAATACTAGACCAGAGAGAACGAAACGATGGCTACAGCTGCAGTGGTGAGTTGAATAGATTTAAGAATTAGCCAAAAAAAAAATGTTGGCTAAATATGCATAGCTAGAGTTATCTTGTATCACCTAAAATTCTTTAGATATCGAATTGGTTCTTATACAGGGTGTCCCATATCACAACGATAAACCGTGAACAAGGGATAGGGCAATTTACGACGGTCCTGAACATCAATTTTTTTAAAAAATAATTTTTAAGAAAAAAATAAAAACCGACTTCAAAAAATTAAATGCAACAAATAAAATACACTAAAAGGTATAAAATAATTATTAACTTATTTAGTTACAACTAAGCGACTAAATATTAACATGAAATTGCTTTTTGAAGTCGGTACCAAACAAACTATACCTATAAGCGAGCGTACCCGCCAAACGTACTAAGTAAGATCCGTCGAGTGCGATTCATAAAAGGTATATGTTTGGCACCGACTTCAAAAAGTAATTTCGTGTTAATATTTCGCCGCTTAGTTGTAACTAAATAAGTTAATAATTATTTTATACCTTTTATTGTATTTTATTTGTTGCATTTAATTTTTTGAAGTCGGTTTTTATTTTTTTCTTAATTTTTATTTTTCTTTTTTTAGTGATGTTATTAATATTGATCATATCATCAGAACTTGACCAAATTAATATGACACCATCCCTAAGACACCCCCTTTCGGATAAAAAAAGAACCATCGAAATCAGTTCATAAACAAAGAGGTTAGGTCTAAACAAACCTAATAAAAAAGGTCTAATACCTATGGAAAAAAATCGAAAAAAAATGGGACCAATCGGAAGCTAGACTGGACCCAATGCAAAAAAAATTTCAAAATCGGTTGACAATTGGCGGAGATATGAGGTAACATAGGCACAAAAAAAAAAAAAAAAAAAAAAAATTCAATCGAATAGAGAGCCTCCTCCTTTTTTGAAGTCGGTTAAAAAAAAGATGTTCAAAACTTTAATTATATCAGGTAGTTCGGAAAGTCATTTCGTTGTTTCCCAAAAGAGATTTGCTTCTAAAGCGTCAAGAAAATAACCCATTTTTTAACCGACTTCAAAAAAGGAGGAGGTTCTCTATTCGACTGAATTTTTTTTTTTTTTTGTGCCTATGTTACCTCATATCTCCGCCAATTGTCAACCGATTTTGAAATTTTCGATTTTTTTTCATAGGTATTAGACCTTTTTTATTAGGTTTGTTTAGACCTAATCTCTTTGTTTATGAACCGATTTCGATGGTTTTTTTTTTATCCGAAAGGGGGTGTCTTAGGGATGGTGTCATATTAATTTGCTCAAGTTCTGATGATATGATCAATATTAATAACATCACTAAAAAGAGAAAAATAAAAATTAAGAAAAAAATAAAAACCGACTTCAAAAAATTAAATGCAACAAATAAAATACAATAAAATATATTTTTGAAAAGAACATAAAATAATTTTTTTTTAATGTGTGTGTTATATTAGACAAAAGGTGGAGGGGGTCAAAAATGAAAATTCTAGCCCTTTCAACCAAACTCAACCAAATTTTGTATGAATATTTTATGGACCCCCAGAAGGCTAGAAATGCAAAAATTAACTACCCACAATGGGGGAGGGGGGGTGGTCAAAAATGAAAATTCTAGCCCTTTCAATCAAACTCAACCAAATTTTGTATACATATTTTATGGACCCCCAGAAGGCTAGAAATGCAAAAATTAACTACCCACAATGGGGGGAGGGGGGGGGCAAAAATGAAAATTCTATTTAATAAATCAATAAATTTATATAAGAAGAATCTGCGTTTCTAATTAACCACCCACAATAGGGGGGGGGGGTAAAAATGAAAATTCTAGCCCTTTCAACCAAACTCAACCAAATTTTGTATACATAGTTTGGTCGAAAGGGCCAGAATTTTCATTTTTAACCCCCCCATTTTTGGTGGTTATTTTTTGCATTTCTCGCCTTCTGGAGGTCCACAGAATATGTGTAAATCAAACTTGGTACGAAGTACGACAGTACACCAGCACCCTCTAGAGTTGAAGCTGATTAATAGTATCTTGTTATAATGTATATGATTTCTTTTCTAAATATTGTCTGTGCTCATGACATCTATTTGATCATCTTCCAAATTATTCACAGGTACATATTATCATATGTTTTATTGTATATTTTTATGTTTTAATTGATTAATGTAAATTGTATAACCAGTTCACAGGGAATAATAAAATCACTAATAACACCGACTTACATATGTATACAAAATTTGGTTGAGTTTGGTCGAAAGGGTTAAAATTTTCATCCCCCTTTTTTTTGCTGTGATATGTTGGTTTTTATGAATAAAACGCAGATTCTTCTTATATAAATTTATTGATTTATTATAATGTTATTATATAGATACTCAGATACCTGTGGACTAACCTATACATTATCCACAAGGGCGTCATAACGCCTCTCACTTCATGATAACAACTTAACAAAGCTAAATCCCCTAGATCAGCTGTTCCCAACTGCTGGTAAGGCGGGCGACGAATATCTCCGGATCTACTTATATTGTTCATAAATTTTGTTTTGCCACCAATTGATGCACAAGTATTTAAACAATAATCTATCGAAATTTCAACAAAAAAAATCCTAAGAAAATGCATTTGGTGATACAACTATTTTAATTGAAACGTTTCGTTTCTTTTATCGAATATAATATTCGCAAGCTCTTGTTTCACGTTAATAAATAAGTACCTGGAGGCACCGAGCGATGCTCGGTAACTTCTTCTTTCAGTTAAAAGCTTTATTTTAATATTACTTTTAAATTAATTTAAAATTCTGATAAAAATGTCGATTTTTATTTGAGAGCCGCTTTCAAATTAAAAAAAATACAAAAATATATTCCATTAGTATAAATGCATCTGTATTTTGCAAATTATTATCGCTTTGTGTCCTTTGTGCCTTCACAAAGCTCGTCTCTGCCAATATACGAGGGTGAATCAAATATAAACCGGACTTTTCATTTAGAACATTTATTGTTAGAGTAGACAAAATTTTGAATACATCTTATTTTTCTACATAATCTCCCTCTTTTATTCAGACATTTTTCCTACCGGATCGGAAGTTTTTTAGACCCGTCATCAAAGAATGAAGCTGGTCGTGTCTTTAATCAATTAGTACCTTGAGGCACCGAGCGATGCTCGGTAACTTCTTCCTTCAGTTAAAAGCTTTATTTTAATATTATTTTTAATTTAAAATTCTGATAAAAGGATCGATTTTTATTTGAGAGCCGCTTTCAAATTAAAAAAATACAAAAATATATAATATTCGCCTAATGTACCCCCCCCCCCCCCTCCACCTCCACCCCGGTCGACCCCACCCCAGAAACCTCGCCCTACCCCCGGATTCCCTACCACTGCGCCCCACCTTCTCGCTGTTTTGATTCAACCATATGATTCATTTTTATTCATCCAATTGTTAATAAATAAAACCTATCAAAATGTGTTGTTTTTTCAGAAAATTGAGACCTGCTCTTGATTATTTTTTATTCTATTAAATAAATAAAGTTCATTATAAAAACAATTATAAAACGTTTATTAATATTTCTAACGTTTAGGGACAACAAAATATGTTAAAATCCACAATCACAATACTTCTTCAAGGCCTTTGAGAATAAAGGATTTACCCGACCCATTTTGTCTGTCTGAGTACAAAAAAAAAGTGTAACCTTTTTTAAAACCCTAAGAATGGGATTTGTCTACCTGAGAATAATTAATTTGATTACGAAAAACCCCATCAAAAACAATTTTGTCGAAGATGAGACCGTCACAGATCGAATTGTCACCCCAAAAACCCCCTAACCCGTGAATTTCATCAAAATAGGTAGAGTCGTTTTCAAAATATAACCAACATACAAATATACAAACAAATAAATATATATATATATATATATATATAAACAATTAAATATACAATTTTTGCTCGTTTAATAAGAGTAGATAATCGTGTTGAAAATTGCCCTCGATTGATTAATGAAAATTGATTGAAAACACATTAATTGGTTAGCGGTTGCTTGATAATTTTAGAATGACTTTCATAACAATTATTAATTGTTACTTAGAATAGATTAGATAATAATTATACAAAAAAAAGCTATAAATATATGGTCTACTAGTAATATGTAGGTATGTAGGTAGAACAGAGGGACTTTTAGAAAAGTGAAAGAGTTGACACGGGCTAAGAGTCAAATGGAGGCGATTGTTTACTTCAAACAGGTCTTTGGATTGAACATTCTATAATGAGGATAATGTCTAATAGTAGGACTAATTATTTATTTATTTTTCAGCACCCGATCATGCGAGGCGCCAGCATGGATTTGCTCGACCCATCCGAGCTCCTTCGCACAGAACCCAAATTCAATTTGAAACCAATCAGCAAATTTCGCGATTACACCATTGACCCAAACGACCCTATTAAAGAACGGGTGCGAATGACATATTTAAAAATGCACTCACAAATGACGGTCGATTTCGCCAAAAGTAAGCTTTATTTATTATTTATTGAAGTGATAACTTCTTGCGCGCCTTGCACACTTTTTATTTCACTTGGCAGTAAATGGGATTGAACCGTCACGCATCACGCGTCACGGTTGGTACCAATTTAACCCACAGATGGCGCCGCATCATTAACTCTAAGCTCAAATTAATATCTTATATTTGAATTTTGGGCGCTCATGTATATTTTATTTTCCTGGGTAGTAAATGGGATTGAGCCGTCACGAGTTCAGGCGCGGATCCAGACCTCTGTTTTGGGGGGGGGGCAGAGACGCCGCCCCCCCCACATAGAACTTTATTTTCTTCAATTTTAAAATTTTTATGTTATAAAAAAAAAAATAAACATAAAAAATATTGATCTCCAATGCTTTGGGGGGGGGGGGGGGGCGGTCGCCCCTCGTCACCCCCCCTGGATCCGCGCATTCACGAGTTACGTCACGGGTCCCGGTTGACCTGTGGTCTAGTGCCAGTTCAATCATTGTCGGAAAATATATTAATTATTCCTTTTCAAAAAATAATAAAATTATTAAAATTTATATTTTTATTAATTTTTTTGGGGTTTTTAAATATATATTTATGTTATGTTATTTTTAAATATAATATTTAAATATTATATTTAATAATCACTTCTTCCAAAGGGAATGAAATGAGGGTAATTTTTAGCCCAAAGGTTAGTTATTGGTCCTTATGTGTATAAATAATTAATTATTATTATTATTATTTATTTTATTTAATAGGAAGAAACGTTTCTGTTTTTGACTAAAACCATCTTCAGTCTCTAGAAATTAAGATAATACAATAGTATACATGCCTTTAAATAACAAATTACAACGTTACATTAGTTCTTACCTCCACTTTCACTTTATATCAAAAAAAAATTTCCTAGTCCCCTATATATCAAATGTGATAATATCGAAAATTCCTATATATTTCTTTCCTTCAACTGTGTATTCCTGTTTTTATTTTTTTTTTAACCGACTTCAAAAAAGGAGAAGGTTCTCAATTTGACTGAATTTTTTTGTGTCTATGTTACCTGATTTCTTCGCCAATTGTGAACCGATTTTGATGATTTTTTTTTGCATTAGGCTCAGTATAGTTTCCGATTGGTAAAAATATAAATTTCATTGGTATTGGACCTTTTTTTGTTATGCTTGTTCAGGCATAGCTTCTTTGTTTATGAACCGATTTTTATTATTCTTTCTGCGTTTGGATCAGTAAAGCTCCAAGATCGTCAAGATACCTAACTATATATTTATTTATTTATAATTGAATGTAATGGAAGGCAGCCCAGAGGTACTGAGGAAAGAAAAAATTAACACATATAAAATAAGGTGTAATTTATTGGAACCCTTCCTCCTTTCCTTTCAAACCGACGTTTCGGAGGATTTTTCCCTCCTTCTTCAGGCTTTCAAAGGGTCAATGAATGAAAAAAATAAAATGTTTCCTTCTTCTCTCCACAGTAGTGTTCAAAAACTTTCTTCATTTTTAACCGACTTCAAAAAAGGAGGAGGTTCTCTATTCGATTGAATTTTTTTTTTTTTTTTTTTTTTTTTTTGTGCCTATGTTACCTCATATCTCCGCCAATTGTCAACCGATTTTGAAAATTTTTTTTGCATTGGGTCCAGTCTAGCTTCCGATTGGTCCCATTTTTTTTTCGATTTTTTTTCATAGGTATTAGACCTTTTTTATTAGGTTTGTTTAGGTTTGTTTAGACCTAACCTCTTTGTTTATGAACCGATTTCGATGGTTCTTTTTTTATCCGAAAGGGGTGTCTTAGGGATGGTGTCATATTAATTTGGTCAAGTTCTGATGATATAATCACTATTAATAACATCACTAAAAAGAGAAAAATAAAAATTTTAAGAAAAAAATAAAAACCGACTTCAAAAAATTAAGTGCAACAAATATAAAAATACACTAAAAGGTATAAAATAATTATTATCTTATTTAGTTACAACTAAACGACGAAATATTAACACGAAATTACTTTTTGAAGTTGGTGCCAAACATATACCTTTTATGAATCGCACTCGACGGATCTTACTTAGTACGTTTGGCGGGTACGCTCGCTTATAGGTATAGTTTGTTTGGCACCGACTTTAAAAAGTAATTTCGTGTTAATATTTCGTCGTTTAGTTGTAACTAAATAAGATAATAATTATTTTATACCTTTTAGTGTATTTTTATATTTGTTGCACTTAATTTTTTGAAGTCGGTTTTTATTTTTTCTTAAAAATTTTTATTAACAAAGGCATAGAAAAACAATTTTTTTTTCCTCCTTTTCTTAATTAATCTGGGCTGCCTTCCATTACATTCAATTAAAGTTTCTACCAGTCCGTCTCTCTCCAGAGAAAATTCCGTTACAAAAAAAATATTTATTTATTTTATATATGTTCAGCGAGAACTTGTTGCCACGTGGACCGATTTCGATGATTCTTTTTTTATTAGAAAGGGGGTATCTTAGGGGTGGTCCCATATTAATTTTGTCAAGTTCTGATGATATGATCAATGACAAAATAACGTAAATCTCCAATTCTTATGAGCAAATAATCAAAATTATAATAAATAAATTTTTTTATAAAAAAAATCTTAAAACATTCATTTAAAACCCTCAAACGTTTCGAGAGAATTTCTATATTTATGAATTGAATTTTATTATCATTTTCTGATTCATTAGCCCGACGCTTTCTCTTACTAGATGCATGCAAGGTATTATATTAAGTCAATATTAATAACATCACTAAAAAGAGAAAAATAAAAAAAAAAAAATAATAATAATAAAATCGACTTCAAAAATTAAATGCAACAAATAAAATAATAAGAACTCAAAAATAAAATAAAATGCACTAAAAGGTATAAAATAATTATCTAATTTAGTTACAACTAAACGACGAAATATTAACATGAAATAACTTTTTGAAGTCGGTGCCAAACAAACTATATAAGCGAGCTTTACCCGCCAAACGTACCAAGAAAAATCCGTCGAGTTTGATTCATAAAATGTATATGTTTAGCACCGACTTCAAAAAGTGATTTCATGTTAATATTTCGTCGTTTAGTTGTAACTAAATAAGATAATAATTATTTTATACCTTTTAGTGTATTTTATTTTATTTTGAGTTATTATTATTTTATTTGTTGCATTTAATTTTTTTAAGTCGGTTTTAATTTTTTTATAAAAATTATTTTTTAGAATTAAAGACAAATATTTCTATTTCAATATATTTCTATATGTTTGTGTAGGAATGACAATTTGGTGTTCGTCAAGCTAGTTTGTTTAAAAATATTTTTAGAATGTGATATTCTTATGTTATAATGCAAAAAAAATTCTTCAAGTATCACATTGTTATATTTGCCAATGCTCACAATGTTTTAGATATTTACTAGAAAATCATAAGATGATGTCATCTATTAAATCCGATGGAATAGAATATTTTTAATTATATGTCAGAGGGTTGTTTTTCACCCCCTCTGACCCCTCTGACTATATAATTAAAAATATTCCATTCCATCGGATTTAATAGATGACAACATCTTATGATTTTCTAGTAACTTTGAATCTATTACCATCGGCAAATTAATATCTTTCATTTTATATATTTATTCATACAATAGTTTTATAGGATTTTTAATAATAAATTTCACAATACTAAATTCCAAAATACATCCAATCAATTCTGCTTATAATGCCATTAAAGTACTTCTATATAATTATATTTAAGGTAGTTGTTTTGCGACAATACTAGCAAAAAGTTAATGCTAGAGTATATAGAACAGACAATAAGGATTCATAATTCATAAGCCCAATACTTTTTGCTGTTTATGTACCAATTCTAGCCAATCCCGTGCTCGTTTGACAAATTTGGCACCATTGTATTTTTATATTAAAATGACAGATAAAATACATTTTAAATTTCTATAAAAATCGTTTTGTTATTTTTTAACAAATTTAATCAACGTCTACGTTACACCTTATGAAAATTATAATTTTGAAAAAATCTTACACATGCGCGCTTTATACATCTTTCGCTGGTTAAATAAATGCGCTGTTGCCAAATTGTTTTTACTGTACATTTTTTTTATACATTTTTCATTATTTATTCATTATTATCTCAGAAACTCTGTTGTAACTATCAATCAAAATTGTCTTAAAATATGTATTGGTTATTGTTTAATGTTGGTTTAGTTTTTTATAAAAACGGTAAGAAGAGTTTCTTAATTATAATTAAATATGTATGTAAATTTTCCGATATCCTGTATAGTGGCAATGTTAAAGAGTCTGAAAAACTCTATTTTCGAAATTTATTATCTCCGGAACTGTATTGTTCATAAATTTCGTTTTGCCACCAATCGATGCAGAAGTATTTAAATAATAATCTGTCTAAATTTCAAAAAAATCCTAAGAAAACGCATTTGGCGGAACAACTACCTTAATGTTTAGTTTTTTTTATTCAAGATTTTGGACTAACTATTTCTATTTTTCGATTTAGTCTAATAAAAAAACTAAAAAAAATAAACTAAACCTTAAATATAATATTAATAGCAACTAACAAATATTGTCCACCCTTTAACTGCAAACACAACACTAAAATCAATTTAGTGTTTTATTCATCATTGAATAACCAAAGTGTTCCCCAAGAGCTCCAAAAATTTTCACCGCAAGACCTTCTATATTAAATATAATAATATTACATTTAAAAAAATATAACATAAATATATATTTAACAACTCAAAAAAATAATTAAAAGTTTATTTGTTTTATAAAAATATACATTTTAATTCAAATTTAGGGAACGAAGAAAAGATTATTTTTATTACAGACAAAAGGATCAGCCGGGGCTCGAACCCAGGATCTTTGCATATGTACTGCAATGCTTTGTCATAAGAGGTTTACCTCCTATATCCACTAAGCTACTGATCCCCGAACCCAAACTAATACCTTTTGTCTATATGAATTATGGAATTTCTTTTTTTAATCCTCTCCTCGTTCATTTTTCGCAGCGCAGGCCCCGATTCATCAATCAAACAATTAATTATTCCAGCGCCTCCCGGCTGATCCTTTTGTCTGTAATAAAATTAATCTTTTCTTCATTCCCTAAATTTGAATTTGTTATTAATTGTCTTTACACGGCCTCGTTGTGGTTGCGCCCCGGGTGAAGAGAAAATTATTTTCGATCTTTGGGGTCTGCGATCGATTGGGAGGCGCTGGAATAATTAATTGTTTAATTAATGAATCAAGGCCTACGCTGCGAAAAATGAACGAGGAGAGGATTAAAAAAAGAAATTCCATAATTCATATAGACAAAAGGTATTAGTTTGGGTTCGGGGATCAGTAGCTTAGTGGATATAGGAGGTAAACCTCTTATGACAAAGCATTGCAGTACATATGCAAAGATCCCGGGTTCGAGCCCCGGCTGATCCTTTTGTCTGTAATAAAAATAATCTTTTCTTCGTTCCCTAAATTTGAATTTGTTATTAATTGTCTTTACACGGCCTCGTTGTGGTCGCGACCCGGGTGAAGAGAAAATTATTTTCGATCTATGGGGTCTGCGATCGATTGGGAGGCGCTGGAATAATGAATAAATTTTAATAATTTTAGAATATTAGAATTATAAATGCCATATAAGATATAAGTTATCACTTCTGTCGTGTGGTCTTAAGCACACACCCGAATTTTTTATTTATGTGTTTATTTATTTATTTATTTATTCGAACCTGTCTAGAAAAGCAAGCTGAGTGGTGTAAATTCAATCATTTCCGTGGAACAATCCTGGAGGCGCTGGAAAAATTGAGCTCGTTCATTGACGAGTCCGATCCGGATGTTGACCTTCCAAATATGGTCCATGCATTTCAGACGGCCGAAAGAATACGAGCCGAACATCCCGATTTGGATTGGTTCCAATTAACTGGACTTCTACACGATCTTGGAAAGGTATTAAAAATCATTTTAAACAACCCCCGAGAAAGAGAATATTTTTCGAATTTACATTCGCAAATTTTGTTGTTCAAGATTATTTTAAACGGGATAATTGATTAGATAATTGAAAGACATTTTAATCCATGATTTAAAAAAATCATCTATTTATTATACAAACATAAACAATCAACAAACAGTTCACAGCCTTCACGATTCTCATCGTATCTATCTAGCTATCAAAAAATTTTATTGATTGTTTTTATAATATAAAAAATCGGTTGTCTGTAAAGTCGGTTTACTGACGATAGTTGAACGTGACAACGTCATAAGAAAATACTGATGGAATGGTATTTTCTTATGACGTTGTCACGTTCAACTATCGTCGGTGGACCGACTTTACAGACAACCGATTTTTCTCCATCTATTGCGCAGCTAACCTTGTTCTTTTTCTTCCTCTTCGTCGTGAGTGCTGTATTTAGCCTTTCCATCGAAAATCTCCTTCCCTCTCGTTCTATCTAATTTAAAAGCGCGCGCTCCTTCTTGCGCATTCATTTATCTCCTTCTTGCTTGCTCATGAGTTTCTCCCTCTCTGTCCTTTTATAAAAAAGGCCCCTCCGTTCCCTAGGTTTGTCTTAGTTTAAAAAAAAATCTATAATTATTTAGGATAGATCACTTGTTGAATGTCCATCAGAGGAAGTTGAAAATAGACAGGACATAGTAGGGTTTATATATATATATATATACGAGCAGTACCCGGCGTGCCTACGGCACGCCCGGCACTGCCTCGGCCCTCCGGGCAGGCGGCCCTGGCGGGCAGCGTCTCGAGATGTGATTATTAGCTGTCCGTAATTATATGTTTTGAAAAAAATATTTTTTTGAATAATGAATTTTGATCAAAGAAAGATTAAAAAAATATCAGTAAATGCTTTATAAATACTTTATTAGAGCATACAACCATTTCTCTCGAAGTTCCCGATCGGTTGGAAACCTATTTCATTATTATATTAAGGTAAGATAGCAGTACCAGGCGTGCTCCGAGCTGGTGGCCCTGGCGGGCAGCGTCTCGAGATATGGCTATTAGCCGTCTATAATAACTTGAAATGAAAAGTAATTTGTTGAATGATGAGAATCGATAAAAAAAGGCGAAAAAAACATTAAAAAAAACTTTATTAGAGTTATATTAAAACAAATAAACAAACACAAATAACATAAATATACGACCATACACTCAACATCTAACAATTGATAAGGGAATAAAGTTAAAAAAACATATTATTGTAGCCGGGTCAACAGAATATTTCCTCATAAACAACATTTTTTGTATAAACATTTTCGTTGTTCGATAAATGGCCCTGTGCCTCGCCATCTTGAATATAAATTTTCAAATTTTCCTTATACCTCGTCCTTGTGAGTGCAACGTATAACTGGCCATGTGAAAAAACTGGCTCTTTCAAGTAAATTCCCACATTGTTGAAAGACTGTCCTTGTGCTTTATTTATTGTTATGACAAAGGCCGGGATGATGGGGAACTGCCGTCTCTTGAGTGTGAACGGGAGATCCGTGTCAGTTGGTGCAATATTAATTCTAGGTAAAAATACCACATCGCCTTTGCGAGTACCGGTTAGTATTTCTGCTTTAATAAAATTAGTATATAGCTCCTTAACTATCAGTCGTGTGCCATTGCAGAGACCCTTTTTAGCGTTTAAATTTCTAATTAGCATGATCAAGCCACCACTTTTCAAATGAAGAATGTGTGGTGGCATCCCTGAGGGAGTTTGTGCGTTTAAAAACTCAATGGGGTAAGTATTGTGATTTTCAGGATTATCAGTGATAATGGAATCAGCACTCTTATAAATTTTAACATTTGTTGGTAGCAGGTCGATTATTTTGTTATTTAGTGCCAAGGCATCTTTATTCTTACATGTTACAATTATCTTCATTGACAGCCCTTCTACATCATGCTCATTAATAGAGGAACCATAAATTGCACTTATAATATTTTTATCCTCTACGAATGTTAAAGGAATATTTACATTATCATCGGCCAAGTTATAATAAATTAAGAATTATTCTTTTTAGGTTAAAAAATAAAATAAAATGAGAGAGTCTTCTGTTTTTTAATAAAATAATTTTTAATTATTAAAATTATTAAAAATTATTAAAAAACAGAAGACTCTCTCATTTCATTTTATCTTTTAACCTAAAATAAAAACAATTCTGTTACCATCGACAGTGAAATCTTTTATTCAACTAATAAGAATTATTCTCATTATTCCATTAAATCATATCTCATTAAAACTTATATTGTAAATTAAATATATATAATATATATTTATATTTTAAAATTAATTTGACTGCTAAAATTTCAAGAATTTATATTTTTCTTAAATTCAAAAAAAAATTAATTTTCCCGGTATAATATATATTTTAAATATAATATATATTTTAAAATTTCAAATGAGACACGCCGTAAATCTAATATTCTAAGCTATATTAATATTAATATATAGAGATATTATAGATAGAGAATATAGAGATATTTTATTTGAAAAATTTGACAATCTAACTATTAGTTGCTTTTTCTCACCACATCGTTCTTTGATGCGCCACATGACATGACAATGGCTTTTATATATATAGATATATATATGAGTGAGCAAGCAAGCAGTCAGACTAGAGTAGAGCGCTCACGAGGGAAAGAGATGGAATACGATTTGGGCATTGGGGCTAGGGAGGGTGCGAGTGAGAAAGAAACTATCTTTGTCGCTCGTTCCGCGCTCTCGCTTGCACTTCAAGCCTTAAATGTAACGCCTCAGATGAGTCATGTTTTTTCGAGAGTGCAGCCGGCTTCATCGAATTATAAGACGTTGTCACGTCAATAAATACAAATCCTTTATAAAAAACAATCTTCAAACTTTTCGGGAGAATTTCTCCCTTTATCAATGGAATTTTAATTTAGGAATTTTAAAAAAGTAAAAAAAAAGTTGCTTTATGAAATAAACTTGGAACACCGAGCGATGCACGGTAATTTTTTGATTCCGTTAAAAGCGATATATTAATATTATTTTTTATTCAAGGAAAAAGGTCGATTTTTAATCGCAGCCAAAATAAAATAAACTTTGAAATAAAATTTAATTTATATTTTTATTAACGTTTTGACCAGCTATGACCATCATCAAGACGTATCAGTGGCCATAAAGTTTTGAATGTAATTGCAATTAAAAATAATATTAATATACACGGAGGTTTTTTGGTTGACCCTTTTAAATCCTGAAGAAGGATACTTCGAATTGTCAGATTTTTTAAGAGAATGAAATTGATATTCTAATAAATTATTTTATAAAAAAATACCTCTAATTAATTAAATTGGCAAATTCTAATATATAATAATATTTGTAATGATCTATTAGTGGAATTTAAAATAAAAAAACCATTAATTTTATTAAAAGAAAATTGAAAAAGGGTAATTATACATTTTCATCGAGACAACCACCTATGAATAATTATTTCAATTAACAAAAAAAACCATCATAAAAAACTTAGACTAAGATGAGACCGTGACAGATCGATTTCATCCAAACCGTTAGATTCGTTTTCGAGAAAACAATTCTATATATACATACAAGAATTGCTCGTTTAATGAAATAAAATATAAAGCAACTTTTTTTTTCTTTTTTACAATTCCTAAATTAAAATTCCCATGATCAAGGGAGAAATTCTACCGAAACGTTGGATTTTAATTAATGTTTGAAAAATGATTTTTATATAAAGGATTTGTATTTATTTATATCCGAGGGATGAACCGCGATTGGAATTAGGTGTACACCGACTTTGGAATTACTTTGGAATTCATTACATAATCCATTTTTTTTTTTTTTTTTTTTTTTTTTAATGATATTGATGTGAGAAGGAGATACACCAGAAGGTGCATCTCCTAAAGGCCTGTATGGGCTGGCCCCTCCATCGTGAAAAGAACAGAGTAGAAGGAAAAGAAGCCGGGATCACGGGCCAATCTCAGAAACTTAGATACAATCCAATATCCAATTTACTAAGGTTTTAGGGGCTTCGAGCAGTGGTAAATTCTCCGTGCGATAAATTATGTTAAATTTATCTCCCACTTAATTTTTATTACCAGACCCTATACTTACAGAAAAAATGTCTGGGTATAGCCGGGAATCGAACCCGAGACCTCCGGGTTGCCAGCCAGTTATTCTGACCATTACACCATGGAGGCGGACAGTGTGCAACCAAAATTTGGCGTGATTTGGAGCAATGTACAGACAAAACCTTAATTTTATATATATAGATATACAAGATTTGCTCATTTAATAATATAAGATTATCATTTCCGTCTATAATTTGTATTAATTTGAAAGTTTATAACAGCAAAATATAAGGACAAGCTTTCATGTGTGACTTTTTTATTTATTTTATTATTAATAAATAAGTCACACATAAAAACCCGTCCTCATTTTTCCGTTATAAACGTTCAAAAGTTTGTTTAAATTTTTATTTAATGAAAAAACGGAAAATACTTAAACCAAGCCCGCCTTAAGATTTTCTACACCAGCTCCCTCTCATGGACTGCAATCTACTTAATACAGTTCACAACTCTACTTTATCTATGTCATCTATTGTCTTCTACTTGGAAATGAAAGTAGAAGTGGAAGTAGGTGTACACGAATTTAGATCACCCCTCGTTTATATCTATCTCTATCTCTCTATAATTCCACCTGAATGCCTTTTTGCTCCGCCTTGAATAAAAATAAGTATTACTATCTTTTAAAAATTTAAAAATTTTATGTGTCTGGTTAATTAAGAGCTACGTTGTAAAGACTAACGAGTTGTTTTAAATTATTATTCTCTTGATATTAATAATCATTCAAAACCTCAATTACATAATAATTAAAGCATAAATCCCAACATCATTCATTTTGAATAATCCCAATCGAAATCCCCTTTTTTTTTAGATAATGGCGATGTATGGCGAGGAACAGTGGTGCGTCACAGGGGACACCTTCATCGTGGGCTGCGATTGGGGAAAAAGTATCGTTTACAGGGATACAACCTTTCAAGACAATCCAGATGGAAAGAATCCCAAGTATAAGTAAGAATTCAATAGAAAAACAATTTTACATTGCCAGAATTCTGATTCCTGAATTCCTGAATTATACTAAGCAAAACAAATGTGCCCTTGAATTTATTAATTGGTAATTCAAAACACCTGTTAGATTGTTTATATATATTTTATTGGTAAGTGGTTCTTGCCAATTCGCAATCTCGTGGTTAAAAATATAACTAAAACAATGCCGAAGAATATTTAAATAAAGCACTTAATATTGAATAAAATAGTAAACAACAAACTAATAATCTATCTTGTTTGTTTTTGTTTTTTTATAATTTTCTATATAATAATAAAAATAAATATGACCCGATTGTGTTAGTTTTTACTTTGACCACCAGTTAGCGCTGTTTACCAACTGACAGATAGCAATAGAAACGGGCTAAAATCTCAAACAATTATTCAAAAAATGATATTTTTCGAATAATTTTGCATTTTTTTAACAAGATCTAGAGGTGGAAAGCCAATCTTCTTTGCATTGAAAATAGAATAGTACAAGAATGAACTTTCTCTGACTATTCGTTCTTTTTGTGGGTATCTGAATCCAGATGCCCAGACAGAATAAATCATGGTTGAAAATTATTTTTCTCCACTTTCTAGACATTTTCCAATACAACTTGTTTGATAAAGAATTCATTTATAATTTACTACAAGTTGTATTGGAAAATGTCTAGAACGTGGAGAAAAATAATTTTCAACCATGTTTTTTTCCGTCTGGGCACCTGGATTCAGAGATACCCACAACTAACGTAAGAACGAAAAGTCGTAGAAAGTTCGTGCTTGTGCTATTCTATTATCAATGCAAAGAAGAATGGCTTTCCATCTTTAGATTTTGTTA
This sequence comes from Forficula auricularia, assembly GCA_024734495.1. NCBI lineage: Eukaryota > Metazoa > Arthropoda > Insecta > Dermaptera > Forficulidae > Forficula > Forficula auricularia. Next base: position 38,109 of record JALMQS010000770.1, on the reverse strand, counting down.
AAAAATGCATAATTATTCGATAAATATCATTTTTCAAATAATTTTGTGAGATTTTATTCCGTTTCTATTGGCATTCGTTTGTTGGTAAACAGCGCTAACTGGTGGCCAAAATAAAAACTAACCCAATCGGGTCATAATTATTTTGATTATTATATAGAAAATTATAAAAAACAAAAACAAACAAGATAAATTGAAAGTTTTTGCCGAGAGTAGCAGAATTTTTATATATTGAAGGAGACAATAAAAGAGTGTGTCTTCTGATGGAATTATAAGTTTTATTTATTTATAACGAGACTATAGTTTCGAGGGCTTTGTCCTCTTCATCAGTCTATTACAATGTATTCACAGGAATTAATTTATGAATCTCGTTATAAATAAATAAAATTTATAATTCCAGCAGAAGACACACTCTTTTATTGTCTCCTTCAACAAACAAGATAGATTACTAGTTTGTTGTTTAGTATTTTATTCAATATTAAGTGCTTTATTTAAGTATTCTTCGGCATATCAACTCAATTTTTAAAAATTACCCTCGCCATGATTGATAACTGTGTAACTTACCCGTTTGTTTTAGTTATATTTTTGACCACGAGATTGCGAAGTGGCAAAAACCACTTACCAATAATAAAATATATGCAATTGGATGTTGATGAAAGCAGTCCACGGTGGTTGTAAAAAATAAGACTATAGAGGTTTTATTATTTTACATTTATTTGTTAAACCGACGTTTCGGAGATTTATTCTCTCCTTCTTCAGGGTAACAAAAGTCAATGAAAGTAGTTCAAATCATAATTACTTTCTGTCTCCTTTGACAATGCCAAAAAAACATTATAAAAAATTTTCATCTCGAATAGAAATAAAGTAAAAAGCAATTGATGATTAATATGTTAATCTGGATGGTTAATATGGATTAACATATTAATCATCAATTGCTTTTTACTTTATTTCTATTCGAGATGAAAAATTTTTATAATGTTTTTTTGGCATTGTCAAAGGAGACAGAAAGTAATTATGATTTGAACTACTTTCATTGACTTTTTGTTACCCTGAAGAAGGAGAGAATAAATCTCCGAAACGTCGGTTTAACAAATAAATGTAAAATAATAAAACCTCTATAGTCTTATTTTTTTACAACCACCGTGGACTGCTTTCATCAACATCCAATTGCATATTTATACCAGTCCGTCTCCTAAAGAAAAACTCTATCAAATAAAATATATTCGGCCCGGCGTCACCTAGCCTCTGGCGGGGAGCGTCTCGTTTTATGGTTAAAATTTATATAGATATTGTCAAAATTGTTCCCTTAACCAAAAATAATATTGACAGTTGAAAGATTTCTAAAAAGCTATTATCGGCCATCTTGTTTGTTTGCTTTTACCCCACAGAGAGGCGCTGGCGTTGTTTCCTCGAAAAAATATTTTTTACATGCCACAGGTGTGATATCTATAAAAACACTATATATAAAAACACTCGTGTATTTGAATGGAATGTTGTGTGAAAATTTCAAAGAAATCGGTGAAGAACTTTCGGAGATCCTTCAACGTATCACTTAAGCGTACAGTACATTTTTATTTATATAGATATAAAAATAAACAATCTAGAAGGTGTTTTGAATTACAAAAATAAGTAGTTAGAAGAATATACCTTAGATGCTTGGCTGAAAAAAAAAGTCATTGAAAAAACAAATCCTAATAGAAAGGAAATGGCGTAAAAAATGATTAATTCACTGAAACAACAAACAGCGTATCGAGTCTTGAATAAATTTCACTTTTTCCTCAAATTCTACTATTCAAAATTTGCAACCAGACAAGGCATAGTGTAATTCAGGCTTAATGTAATAAAAAGAATCCTTTCAAGTATATTTGATGTGGTTTTTTTAATCGATTGATTCTAATTTTTGATTTTAGCACAAAATATGGAATGTATACTCCGAATTGTGGATTGGAGAATGTTCAAATGTCTTGGGGCCATGACGAATACATGTATAGAGTGCTCAAACATAACAACTCCACTCTACCCGAATGCGCCCTCAATATGATCAGGTGAGTTAGTTCCAAAAGAAAATAAGCTGTCGTGTTCTGATGTGGCCATCCACTTGACTTTACCATACAACCTGGCCCCTCTCTTATATTTAATAAAATTATTTATAATCTTGAAAGGGGGGGGGTTAGTTTTTGCATTTTTAGATTATTCTGGGCCCACTGATTATGTACATACAACATTTGGTTGAGTTTGGTACAAGAGCCTAGAATTTCAGCCCCATTTTGGAAGGTTAGATTTTGCATTTTTATTTTCTAGGGCTCACTGATAATGTATACAAAATTTGGTTAAATTTGGTTCATGGGCCTATATTTTCATTTTTTGTCCTCCCCCCCTCCCCTTTGAATGGATAGTTTTTGAATTTTTAGTTTTCTGGGAGCTCACTGATTATGTATACAAAATTCGGATGAGTTTGATACAAGGGCAAGATTTTCATTTTTTGACTCTACACCCTACACCCCCCCATCTTGGTGGGTTAGTTTTTGCATTTTTAGACTTCTGGGGGCCCAGTGATTATTTATACAAAATTTAGTTGAGTTTGGTACAAGGGCCACGATTTTCATTTTTCGACCCCTCCATTTTGGGTGGTTCGTTTTTGCATTTGTAAACTTCTGATTATGTACACAAAATTTGGTTGAGTTTGGTCAAATGGACTAGATTTTTAGTTTTTAACCCCCCTCCACCCCCTTAATTTTGGGTCGATGTTCACCAAAATCTAATCAGCTCTTAATCTCAATGCATCAAAACAACGTCGTGAAATTTGGTTTGATATTTTTCTATGAAAATGATCAGAGAAGGAGTTACACCAAAAAGGTGCAACCCCTAAAGGCCCGGATTGGCCCCTCCATCGTGAAAAGAAGGGTCGAAGGTATCTGTGGATACGGGTCACACTAGTTTTTGAGCTAGCTCGTCCACAAAATTTGCTAGCGCACATACTAACATCCAAACACACATTTTGACAAAACAGTTATTATCTCGAAAAATATAATTTTTTCGATGTTCAGTTATTAGAGCTTTTTTGTAGACCGAAATGTCATGGTTCCGCCCAATTTTTTTTATCAAAATAATTTCAGCCGTTTTTGAGATATTTAAAAAAAACATTTTTTTCACTTATATCATATTTATTCATATTCAACAGAGATCGATTTCGCAATAATTAACTTCACCATTTATTCATATCAATTATAATTTCTTAACTATAAATATATCGTTTTTTCAGTGTTATTATAAAAATTTATAAAAATGTATGGATTTGATATTTGTAACATAATAAAATACAGGTTACAAACAGCGGGGGTGGGGGTAAGGGGTCGCGAAATTTTTTTTCATACTAATGCGGTCGCGTCATGAAAAAGGTTGAAAAACACTGCACTACAGTATGGGATATGATATTTGGGTTCTGAAATCACCTTCCAAAATGGACAGTAGCTCTTAGACTATTTTTAACCGACTTCAAAAAAGGAGGAGGCTCTCATTCCGATTGAATTTTTTTTGTGTCTATGTTACCTGATATCTTCGCCAATTGTGAACCGATTTTAATGATTTTTTTTTGCATTGGGTTCAGTATAGTTTCTGATTCGTCCCGTTTTTTTTCATTGGTATTGGACCTTTTTTGTTATGTTTGTTCAGGTATAACTTCTTTTTTTATTAACCGATTTTAATGATTCTTTCTGCGTTTGGATCCGTCTAGCTCTAAGATAGTCAAGATACCTAAATATTTATTTATTTATTGATTTTATGTATGCTCAGCATGAACTTTTTGCCAAGTCGACCGATTTAGATAATTCTTTTTTATTGCAAAGGGGTACATTAGGGGTGGTCCCATATTAATTTGATCAAGTTCTGATGTTATGATCAATGACGAAATAACGTAAATCTCCAATTCTTATGAGCAAATAATCGAAATTATAATAAATAAAATCTTTTATAAAAAAAAAAAACAATCTTAAAACGTTCATTTAAAACCCGCAAAAGTTTCTAGAGAATTTCTATATTTATGAATTGAATTTTATTATCTTTATTCGCCCGACGCTTTCTCTTACGAGATGCAGTATTATATTAAGTCACTATTAATAATATCACTAAAAAGCGAAAAATAAAAATAATTTTTATAAAAAAAAATTAAACCACTTCAAAAAAAATTAAATGCAACAAATAAAACCGTAAGAACTCAAAAATCAAATAAAATGCACTAAAAGGTATAAAATAATTATCTAATTTAGTTACAACTAAACGACGAAATATTAACATGAAACCACTTTTTGAAGTCGGTGCTAAACAAACTATATAAGCGAGCTTACCCGCCAAACGTACTAAGTAAGATCCGTCGAGTTCGATTCATAAAATGTAGTACCTGGAGGCACCGAGCGATGCTCGGTAACTTCTTCCTTCAGTTAAAACCTTTATTTTAATATTATTTTTAATTTAAAATTCTGATAAAAAGGTCGATTTTTATTTGAGAGCCGTTTTCAAATTAAAAAAAATACAAATATATATAGTATTTGCCCACTGTACCCCCTCCCACCCCGCTTGACCCCACCCCCGAAACCTCGCCCTACCCCCGGATCCCCCACCACTGCACCCCACCTCCTGCACCTGTTTTGATTCAACCATATGATTCATTTTTATTCATCCAATTGTTAATAAATAAAACCTATCAAAATGTGTTGTTTTTTCAGAAAATTGAGACCTGCTTATGCGAAATATATTTTTAAATAAATTCTTGATTATTTTTTATTCTATTAAATAAATAAAATTCTTTATAAAAACAATTATAAAACGTTTATTAATATTTCTAACGTTTAGGTTGAACAAAATATGTTAAAAACCACAATCACAATACTTCTTCAAGGCCTTTGAGAATAAAGGATTTACCCGACCCATTGTCTGCCTGAGCACAAAAGGAAAAGGGAAACCTTTTTTTAAAACCCTAAGAATGGGATTTGTCTACCTGAGAATAATTAATTTGATTACGAAAAAACCCATCAAAAACAATTTTGTCGAAGATGAGACCGTGACAGATCGAATTGTCACCCCAAAAACCCCTAACTCGTGAATTTCATCAAAATCGGTAGAGTCGTTTTCAAAATAGAACCAAGATACAAATATATAAACAAACAAATATATATACAAATAAATATACAATTTTTGCTCGTTTAATAAAAGTAGATATGTTTCACACCGACTTCAAAAAGTGATTTCATGTAACAATTTCGTCTTTTAGTTGTAACTAAATTAGATAATTATTTTATACCTTTTAGTGTATTTTATTTTATTTTTGGTTTCTTATTATTTTATTTGTTGTATTTAATTTTTTTGCAGTCGGTTTTTTTTTTATAAAAATTATTTTTTTACTTTTGTCTTCATCCCCTGATTAATTTTTAAGAGTGCAATAATTCATCGCAAACATATTATATTGGTGATTATAATTAATAATTTGAAAGTTTATATTGGGAAAATAAGGACAAGTTTTTTATGTGTGACTTTTTTATTTATCCACCAACGTTTCGTCGACTTTGCCGACTTCTTCAGGGCTTCAAATAGTCATGTCACACATTCGTCTAAATTTTCTTATTACCTTCGTTACCATTGAAGGCCATCAGAATACAATTTTCAAAAGATATTTGGCACATTCACAAAAAACACAATTTTTCTCTTTATAATAACAACCTTATCAATACAAAAAAACAGAACAGAAATCACTTCTTATAAATAAATACCTATTTTTATAAGAAGTGATTTCTGTTCTGTTTTGTATTGATGATTCGCTATTATAAGAGAAAAATTGTGTTTTTTATTGAATGTGCCAAATATCTGAAATTATATTCTGATGGCCTTCAATGTAACGAAAGTAATAGAAAATTTCGATTTGAATGTTGATATGACTATTTGACAACCCTGAAAAGTCGGCAAAGTCGGCAAACGGTGAACAAAGTCACATAAAAACTTGTCTTATTTTCCCAATATAAACTTTCAAATTATAAATTAAATTATGGACAAGTTGATGAGGGTCCCCCCTTTGTATCAAGTTCCCTTCCAAGAGAAGCCTAAAAAAGTAATTGTTTGTCGAGATATTCTTGCGAAAATATTCTCATTTGACTCTCTATAAAAAATACTGCTTAAAATGAGTATAGTTTTTTAAAAAATAATATTTTATTTTTTCCATAAATTCTCAATAAAGTTGATAAGGGTCCCCCTTTTGTATCAAGTTCCCTTCCAAGAGAGCCTAAATAGCAGGGAATTGGATAAAAATAAAAAACAGGAGTTTTTATTGAATGGGCCAGACGTTTCGTCGATTAATTTCGACTTCCTCAGTGGCTCATTCTATCACTCTTTGTCAAAAAAGACCGTCTCACTAGGCGACAGCCAACATCCTTTAATCCTTTTTATTTAAACTATAATACATTGTTGGATCATGCCCCAATTGCTCAAGAATCTTGAACTTTTACATTGTTCAAGTGTGTAAAAGTTCAGGATTCTTGAGCAATTGGGGCATGATCCAACAATGTATTATAGTTTAAATAAAAAGGATTAAAGGATGTTTCGTCGCGTAGTGAAATTGTCTTTTGACAAAGAGTGATAGAATGAGCCACTGAGGAAGTCGAAATTAATCGACGAAACGTCTGGCCCATTCAATAAAAACTCTGTTTTTTATTTTATCCAATTCCCTGCTATTCCTGTTAATTAGATATTAACATTTAACAGTCAACATCATCATTATTGAGTACACAGTCCTAAGACTGCTTTGACACAACCACCCGTCTCCACTCGGCCCTGTCCCTCCGCCACCTGTTTGACCTCTCTAGATGTTTCGCATATCCCCAATTATTTGGTTGAAATATTTTAATCTAGGCCTTCCCCTTTTCTTCCCCACCTCTCCCTCAAAGATATCCCCCATGTCTCAGTGGGTGCCCCATCATCTGACCTCTTCTCTTCCGCAGTCTCTTCCACAAGATTCTTCTTTTTTCGATTCTTCCAAGAACTTCTTCATTTGTAATTCTATCCATCCATTTGATATTCATCATTCTTCTGTAGCACCACATTTCGAAAGCTTCCAATCTATTTCTCTCCGCTTCTCCATTGGGTCTTTGAAAAAAAAAATAATCTATTTTTTATATCTATTTTAAAACTTTAATACCTGGAGCCACCGAGCGATGCACGGTAACCCCTGACCCCCCCACCCCTCACGAAACCACACACCTCGCCCCAACCAATGCACCCCACTCCGCCCCACCCCACCCCAACCGGGTCTCCCACCCCCGGATCCCCCACAACTGCACCCCACCCCGCGCCCAGTTTTTGTATTTCTATCTTTCTAATGGTCCACATATATATTATGTGTATATTTGTTTACTCGTACACCAATTTGCCCACATTCGTTCATATTGATAAACATTATAAAAAATAAATAGGAAAAAATAATAATAAAAAATAATCGTATAGGATCTGAAATAAAAACATAAAATTAAATAAGATTTGTTTCCAAGTTATATAAAAAAAAGCCACTTGAACCACTTTATTTGTAAACACACCTGTTTTGTTATGATTTAGACACCTGTTAATTAAAAACAAACAAAAATTTCCTAATTTTAATATAATATATTAATATTTGCTATAACCTATTAGTGGGTTTTAAAATTAAAAAACCAATTAAAAATAAAACATAATTGAAAAAAAATGTAAACAAACTTTTTTTATTGAGATTTTCATCTATATCAATAATTACTTTAATTAAGAAAAGATCAATTAAGATTAAATTTGTCAAGGTCCAGACCTAGCCAGATCGTTTTCTCATCCTCATAACTTGTTAATAGAATTTGTTTCATCAAAATCGGTAAAGCCGTTTTCAAAATAGAACAATGATACAAATATATATATAAATAAAAATATATATATATATATATATACAGGGTGGTGACTTGGCCGCAGCATAGCGATTACAATGTTAATTTTTGAATGTGCATTTATTTGCTCCCCTAATTATTTTAGAGTTAAAGTTCTTATAGGTTTTTTGTAGAGAAAAAAATACTGAATCCGAACATATTTTTGTTTTCAAATTTTGAAATTTCAGAACCGTAATAATCAACATTATAAATAATTATATTTTTACAAAAATCACTGAATTATTAAAACAAACAAGGCATTTTTATTTGTTGTTTTTTATTTGACGTTTGTTATATTTGAACTTTTCAAAATCAGTTTTAAAATTAGAATTTATTGATTACGATAATGAGAAATTTGTTAAATTTGAATGGTCTGAGTTTTGTATTCGTCATTGATAAATAAAAATAGTAGATTCACGTAGATGAAGTTTAGAACGAGCTTTTAAATTTCACAAGAATAATCAACGAAATTATAAGTAATATTTTTAAACGTAATTAAAACAATAAAATTAGTAAGGTAAACAGAATTTAATTTTTTAACATAATTAACAAATGCATAAAATTATAACAAAAAATAACAATCATAGCAAATGTACGAATAAACCACCATTTACCACTAAACAATGGCCCAACATTTCGTAAAATTCTCGTCTGACATTTGCTAATTGGTATTGTGATATTTTATCACATTCGGCTTGTATACGATTTTTGAGTTGACCTAAGTTTTGAAATGTTTGTCCAGAGTAAATCTTTGATTTTAAATGTCCCCAAAGAAAAAAATCGTTGGGAGAAAGATCGGGGGACCTTGCAGGCCAGCTAGTCGTAAACCTCAGACCAATGATTTTATTCTCAAAATGATTATTTAAAAATTCACGGACATCGCGGCTGTTGTGTGCGGGGCAACCGTCCGTCTGGAACCAAATATCTTGGTTTTCTCGAGCATTTTCCGTTACAGCCGGAACTATATCCTCTTCCAATTACTGCAAAAAGCGCAAATTTAAATTTTTTAAATAAATATCTACATTTTTAAAATGGTTTTTTTGGACTTTTAAATTATGAATTAGACAAAATCTGATGTAATTATCTTTTAGAATTTTAATTATGCTCAGTTTTTTGTATTCTAATTATGCTCTAAAATAATCCCTAAAGACATCACTATTAAACGTCAAATAAAAAACAACAAATGAAAATGCCTTGTTTGTTTTAATAATTCCATGGCCTCAGTGATTTTTGTAAAAATAGAATTATTTATAATGTCGATTATTACGGTTCTGAAATTTCAAAATATGTTCGGATTCAGTATTTTTTTCTCTACCAAAAACCTATAAGAACTTTAACTCTAAAATAATTAGGGGAGCAAATAAATGCACATTCAAAAATTAACATTGCAATCGCCATGCTGCGTCGGCCAAGTCACCACCCGGTATATATAAATAAATATATATATAAACAATTTTTGCTCGTTTAATAAGAGTAGATTATAAATAATTTTGATAGTCGATAAGAAAAACTTGAAAAAATTGTTTAATTATAAGCAATTTAAAAGTGATAAAATTTCAAAAAAGTCACTTGACTCCAAACGCACCATGATTGGTCATCTTGTTTGTGACGTCAAAATGATAAAATAACTCTACGTTATTAGTACACACGCGAAGGCTTATACATTAGTATTAACAAAATATATTCGAATTTTGGTGTAGAATAAATTGTTTTGACAAATTATTTTATCTAGTTAATAATGTGTGATAAAGAATCATTTATTATATGTGAAAATATTAAAGTATGATGAAATATTACGCAAGATCTAATAAAAAAAAAGCTTTGTCGTTTTGGTTAAAAAATATATTTCCGAAACTCTTAACATCTATAAAATTAAATAAATAGATAATGACACAGACAATAATAATTAAATAAAGTATTTTTTAAACATACTTAGTGATCAATTTAATTAAATAAATATCCATAAATTTATGTTGCGATTATAGGTGTTTGTAAAATTCACTAATGATGCATCAATGACAACAATATAGTCTGTAAAAGGTAACATATTATGATTAACAACTGCATGAAATTTTGAGAAAATCAAACTCTCCCATATCATATGTCCTCTGATGAGTTTTCTTGTCGGATTCTTCTCCGCAGAGGTATTTCCGAACTATCGGTAGATTCACGAAATTTTATAAATAAAAAAAATTTAAAAAAATATTTTTTTTTAATTTATTTTTTATCTAAATTTATTTCTATTTTAAGAAAAAAATTACTCGTTGTTTAAATCGTATACATATATATTATTTTTTATCTCAAAAAAGAATGAAAATATTTTTGATAAAAAAAAAAAAGGCAAAACACCACTTTTTTTCTTTCCCAATATTTAGATTTTATTTTAGACCATGAAATATATACCATAGACACCGCCTCTTTAGCGAGAGCCAAACTGTGAGAGGGATATAAAAAATAAAATCTGTCAAAGGTCGAAGAGCTATTGGGCAACTGAATGGGGTCTGGTCGAGCAAAGGGATCAAACAGGACACAAAAAAATATATATCGGTCCATAGTGGAAGGCATAGCCTATACAATTCAGAAACATGGGACATGAATAAGAAAAACGAAAAAAATTACAATCGCTCGAAATGGATGCGATGGCTCTATGTTTTGGCCATGTTAATCATTATTGAATCAAAACGAATTTATTCCACTATATTACAACACTGGCATATTCCCTTCTGACCTGAAAGGCCAGATACTAGTACATAATTTGGTTCAGTTAACTATCAAAATATAACAGTAAAACAATTATTATAAAGTACAAACTTACTATCTAATAATACTAAGACATTCAATGCCTTGTGTACTCACTCATTGGCTGACCGGCCGCCTCTATTTCAACAGATTCACATTGCCTTCACTCTATATTTAATAACAATAAAACATATACTTCTAATACTAGTCCTTAATACTACCCCTAGTCCCAGGCTCTCAGCCCGCTGGTCGGACCCCGCGAGGCCTTTCCTCTAGGCCCCCCGCCTAGCTCTGTCCGCCACAACCACCCTCCACCTCCTCTCTCTAGGCTCGTGGCTCGCCTGATTTTTCCTACCTTCACCCACACGCACACACACGTTCAAGCGGCGATCGTCGCCTCATATGTCTTTCTCACTCTCTCTTATTCTCCGAGCTTATGTTCAGCTACTCGCCAGCGCCAGCCTGTCTGGTGCTGAATCTGCACATCCTGTTATTAACTAAAACCCCAACTAAAAACATACGCTACCTTATTCTTATTAACTATTTAACTTAAACTCATTAGAGGACGAGCCACCCCTTTATTGTCTAAGGGGTGGTCCACACCCTTACAAGATAATGGTCAATTCAAGTTTTTTTTTTTTTTTGGCTTTTCGGCCTTTCTAGCCAAAGCCATTTACGATACTATTTATTATTTTTAAATATGTCCCTACCCCGGGGTTCAGATTTTAGCCGGATGCCTCGAGTCGGATTCGAACCCGGTCCACTTGGTTAGCAAAGGTTAGAATGTACTTTTCCTATTTACTTAATTGTTTAATTTAAAACAATAATAAAATATTAACAATGTTCAATATAGATGACAATTATTTAATAATTAAACAAAACCTTATATTATATTATAAAAACTAACCTGTATAAATTGAATTTTGACTTCAATCTTTTGGAATTTCAGCCATAATGGATATTTTGTTCAAGTTCAAATAAAATAAAAATGTTAATTTGTAAGATTTGTAAAATATTATAATGTTGAATGGAGTATTATTTTTTATAAAATATTAAAATTATATCCTTTGAATTTTATATTCGAAAAGAAATAAGATAAATAAAGAATATGAGAAATTGATATTTGTCGCTTTTTGTTTAGATCAGGGAGATCGGGACATAGATTAAAAATATATATAGATATAGATGCAAACTCACAGAATAGATCATATATAATAGAAAATATAGATAGGCAACTCCCTGGTTAATGGGACGTGCTGTTTACACACCCCAAGCGGTAGGCTCTTGAACTAAAATAGCGAGCGGGAAATTTATATATATCTACTCTTATTAAACGAACAAACATTGTATATGGATATATATATATATATATTTGTGCCAAATTTTAGCTTATTTGCTTGTACCTTTCAAGAGCATCCAATATAATAATTGATTTTTTATAATTGTTATATAGAGAGCTCTTAAACTATCCTAAGTACGATCTCACCTACACAATAGTTGGTATTAATTAATAGCCAAATAAATGTATGCCAAGTTTAGTTATTGCTCAACCTCTTAATTGAAATTAAAAAAAAAACATGTCACCAAATTTTTCAAAAGAAAGTATCGAGTATTTTAAAAAGATATGTTCTTGTTGGTGATAGATTTGCAACTTTTTAAGGTTAGAGTAGATATTTAATTAAGTGAAGTGAACAACAACCCTTCTGACATATAATCAATAATAATCCATTTTATCGGATCTAATAGATGACAGACATCCACTTATGATTTTCTAAAAGTTTAAAAGATGCAAATTTTTTAGAAAAATAATCAAGAACATGTTTATTCGAAACCAAAGGTTTTGGGAGACCAATTTTAAATGGATAAATTTGAAAAGATAAAGAAAAAGAAAAAAAATTGTTTCCTTCTAGAATTTAGAAAAAATTTAGAGGAAGCAACTTTTTTTTTGCAAATTTTACTATTGAAAATTGAAAATTATTCGAAACGTTTGGTTTGGAATAAAAGTGTTCTTGATTGTTTTTCTAAAGATTTGTATTTTTTAATATATCAATTTCATATATAAATAATCAATAAATTTTTTTTTCTTAAAAAAATTTAAATGTATTTTTATCGGCAACTTGAAATCTCTCATTATTCTTAACAATTATTGAACTTAATTATCAACAATAATGATTAATTATTAAATAAATAATTATTAAATCGAAAGGGCACAAATAATGGTAGAAAATAAGTGTTAGTAATCTTAACTTCTTCTATTATACAAAGATTTAAGATATTTTTAATAATTTGAGATAAAAATTCTTGAGGTGTTTATTTTCGTGTCAATCCAGTGTATTACAATAATAAAATAAAGTTCTGGCACCGCAGCTTGTTATTTCCCTATTTAGATAACGAGTAATGAGTAAGATATTAATATAAAGCATGAATATAATTATAAAAGTAAGTTAATAAATATGAACTGGACACGGGTAGAGGAAAAGTTAGGTATTCGATTTGATTTACTAAATATTTTCATTTTTGTGTATCTATGCCAAAAAAAATGAAAGAGACAATTCAGGAAAAAATAAATAAAAACATATCAGAGATCTTGGGTTGTTTAATTTTCAAGCAGGAGAAGCATACAATATACTAGTACACACCGAGAAATACAAATAATTTCACAAGACAAAGGTTGGATCTACTAGTAACGACAGTTGGTCAATTGCTTCGAATTTAATTGCCTTGTAATTAGCTGCTGACGTCAATTATATGTGTGCCATTTGGAGTTATATTTAATTAGTTAATAAAAAGAAGCAAAATAGTCAATTTTCAGAAGTGGATTTTCAAATGCTTTCTAAAAAATTACTCTTATCTGAGAATGCTTGTCGCAGTGGTTTTTCCGCCTTTATGAATAAGTAAATGTCTTTCGGAGACCACCCTTTCGAGGGAATCCTTTACCGTAGTGATGACAGACGAATTTTTTCGCCTAATATGAATGCTAAAATGGTTTTGAGATTACTTTTTTGGCAACTTTGTCGCAGATAACAGACGAAAGGTTTTTGCCTTTATGAATAAGTAGATGTCTTTTGAGATTACTTTTAAAGAATCCTTTATCGCAGTGATCACAGACAAAGGTTTTTCGCCTGTATGAATAAGTAAATGGATTTTGGAGATTAAACTTTTTGTGAGAATTACAGTGATCACAAACGTGAAGAGCTTTTCGCCTGTATGAATAAGTAGTGAGCGTCTTTTGAGATTTTTTTTCTGAGAGAATCCCTTATCGCAGTGATCACAGACAAAAAGGTTTTTCGCCTTTATGCAGAATGATTTTCGAGACCAATTTTTCGAGTGAATCTTCTTGTTTGCGATCACAAACGAAAAGCTTTTCGCCTGTATGAATAAGTAGATGTCTTTTTGAGATTACTTTTCTTAGAGAATCCCTTGTCGCAGTGATCACAGATGCGGTTTTTCGCCTGTATGAATAAGTAAATGGATTTTGAGATTAACCTTTTGTGAGAATCTCTTGTCGCAGTGATCGCTAAACGAAAAGCTTTTCGCCTGTATGAATAAGTAGATGGGTTTTGAGAGCTTGAGAACTTTTGTGGTCGCAGTGGATCACAGACAAAGGTTTTTTTTGCGAATAAGTAAATGTCTTTCGAGACCACTTTTCGAGTGAATCTCGTCGCAGTGATCACAAACGAAGAGCTGCTTATATGAATAAGATGGGTTTTTGAGATTACTTTTCTGAGAGAATCCTTGTCGCAGTGATCACAGACAAAAAAGGTTTTTCGCCTTTTATGAATAAGTAAATGTTTTTCGAGACCACTCTCGGCGAATCTCTTGTCGCAGTAATCACAAACGAAGAGCTTTTCGCCTGTATGAATAAGTAGATGGGTTTTGAGATTACTTTTCTGAGAGAATTCCTTGTTGCAGTGATCACAGACAAAAGGTTTTTCGCCTTTATGAATAAGTAAATGTTTTTCGAGACCACTCTTTGAGTGAATCTCTTGTCGCAGTGATCACAAACGAAGAGCTGCCCAAGTGAATAAGTAGATGGGTTTTGAGATTACTTTTTCTGAGAGAATCCCTTGTCGCAGTGATCACAGACAAAAGGTTTTTCTCCATTATTAATAAGTAAAATGTGTTTTGAGATTAACTGTTTGTGAGAATCTCTGTCGCATTGATCAAAGACCAGCGTCTTTCTTCAGATTTCATTTTGACCTGAGTTTCTTTGATACAATCATCGCTGTTTGGCTTGCTATTAGATTGAGTACTCCAGACATTGATTAGTTTGTTTGGATGTAAATTCATCTGGAACTAGGCAGTGTAGACCGTTTGACTCCGATGGTATCGATTATGAACGGGCACTTAGGAAGTTTCTCCTTCTGGGGAATCGTGGTAATAAGAGGTTCCGATTTGGTTTCAACACTGTATATTTCTTCCCGTTGGCATCGGTGATGAGTGCTTCATCTGAATGGCCTTCCTGTATATGTTTGAAATCAGACAATGTTAGGAATCCAGAAAAACATTCCTCACAGTATTGTCTCCAGTTGGTTCATTTTTAATTAGATTATATATGTATCTGCAAAAAAAATAAATGTTTGATGAGATGAATTTACAGAAAAAAAGTTTATTGTAGTTTTATTATTTTTAATTATGAAATCATTTAATATCGTTATATAAGTAGTAGTAGTTGTGCAAGTATAAATTTTGAATTCATTCATCAACAAAATTATTACAATTTTCGTGAATGCCTCCTAATGGTCTCCGGAGGTGGAGGACAAATTAGAGTGAGGCCTATTTTCATCTGAATTGTGAATTTAAATAAAAGTTATAGAAGAATACTTTCAAGTCTACCAATCCAATTAATGAAACTTACCATCAGCTGATATTTTCCTCTCAATTGTAATTTCATTTGAAATTAACAATTTTCAACTATACATTTAATGTTATGTTTGTTCAAAATTTTTTGACTAGAACATAGTTCTACAATCACAGCACATGAAATGTGGCCCCGAAAAAGATAATACATTATTATTATATTATTTCAATTTTTACTTTTTAACCGACTTCAAAGAAGAGGAGGTTCTCTAATCGAATGATTTTTTTGTCTATGTTACCCTTCACATCTCCGCCAATTGTGAACTGATTTTGATGATTTTTTTGCATTGGGTCTAGTCTAGCTTCCGATTAGTCCCGTTTATTTTACATTTGCATTGGACATTTTTTGTTATGTACGTTTACGTATAACTTTTGTTTATGGACCGGTTTTAATGATTCTTTTTTTATTGTAAAGGGGGTGCCTTAGGGGTGGAACCATATTATTTTGGTCAAGTTCAGATAATATGATCAATGAGAAAACAACGGAAATCTCCACATGATTTACGAAACTTAACCTAATGGAAGTTTATTATAATTTGAAAAGTTTTTGTTTTGCCGAAAGTAGCAGAAACAAAGAGTTATTGCTATTTAATCGAGGGTGAACCGCGAGTGTAAATTAAGTTCATTTTATCGATAACAGGGTGGTTCGAGAAATAGTTAAGAACTCTTATTGATTTCATATCCTTTCTATAAAATTGGGTTTTAATGCATTGACTCATTCTATAGTTTTAAGTTTAAAATGTTTAATGATTTTTCTATCTCAACCTCACATGTAAATTTGAGCCCATATATCTAGAGTATTCATAATATTCAAAGTTGGGATAATTTTATCGAGGGAGTATGTAAGAATGTCAACAACATAATTATATAAAATGGTGGGTTTTGCGGGGTCATTTTTAGGTAACGCTCAAGAAATGATCCATATAGAGATTCGGAACTACTTGTCCTACGCCTCCCACCCTATATGCCTGTTTATAAAATCTATCTTTAAAAGAGAAATAAGTGTTATCGATAATTAACTTGAGTTAGTAGTATATCTTGAAAATATAATGTTTTCTAATTTTCAATGGTTTCAAAATGGCATGGTTTTGCCAAATGTTTTTAATCTAAATTGTATTAGCCGTTTTTTAGATAGCTTTAGAAAAAATAACAGTTTTTCATTCACGTGTTACAATATTTGATCTGAATTCTCTATGCTAAAGTAAAAATTAGAACAATTTCAATAATTAGGTGTACACTTGGAGTTTTTTCAACTCATTTGATAAAGCCCTTCATCTATTTTCTTCTACTTGGAAATGAAATTAGTTGTACACGATATTATGTCGCGGTTCACCCTCGTATTTAATATTTATAGTATGGGAATAGGGGAGTGGGGGTCAGAAGCGCCCATGCAGGGGCCTATGTGATGTAACGGAAACGACAAAACCGTTTCTCATGCAACTAACCGCAATTAAATATATTTCATAGGCCATTAAATAGAGGATCCAAGAAGTGGTTCCCATTATATTAATTGCGGAAAATATTTTTTTTTTAGGGTCGTTTGGTATGGTGTGGGCGAGGGGTGATCCGACTGGAAGTAGGTGGTACACCTCTTTGGAATTATTTTGGAATTACTTGGAATATTTGGAAGTACAAGTGGCGAAAGGTGTACAGCATATTAAGTCGCGGTTCAAACTTAAAAGGGTATGCAAAATCTAAGTTTGAGACCTCTCGAAAGTGCGGGGGACAATTTTGATAATGAAAACTCACAAATTTTCTGACTTTTATAGTTTTCGCTTATAACTCGAACGGGTCCATATTTTAAATAACCACCCCAAAGTAAATTGGGGAGGATACAATTTTCGCGTCAATTAAAAGAAAACAGAAAAATTATTTCGATTTTGCGGCTTCAAAAAAACAGCACCCCGGGTCAATTTTGACTATATCGAAAATTCGCACTTTCGATTTTTCCATTTTGACCATTCCGACAAAGACATATACATCTACATACAAATAAAGCCTACTCAATTCGATAATTTTGCAAAAATCGGAGTTTTTCACATAAAATGAAAATTACACTTCGTAGAAACTTGTATTCTGCTTGATTTTGCTTGTTTCGAACGTTTAGTTGAACCACTTTTTTTATAAAAGTCTTGTTTATAGTTATCCTACATTTGACGGACAGAATATGATCCAAATCCTCAAAAATGTCATGGAAAATGCTGGATATCGATAATGCTAAGAATTTTATCAAAAAAGTGGTCCAAGCAAACGTTCAAACTAACAAAATTTTAGAGGAATGAGACAGTAAAATCAAGTTTCTAGAATGAGTTGTTAATTTTATGAAGGAAAAATTGCAGTTTTAAAAACTTCAACCTGATTGCTGCACGTTATCATTATCCAATAAAGATAAAACTTGCTTCAATTGTATGAAAATTAATCTAGTTTGGTGTATAGGGTGGTCTTTGACGGAATGGTCAAAATGGGGAAAAAATCGAAAAAAGTGCGAGTTTTTGGGATAGGTATTTAAAAGTCGGCCGGGGGTGGGGGCTGCTTTTGTATCCTCGCAAAAAATCGAACTGGAGGACCGATTTTCTATTTTTTTTGACTCGACTCGAAATTTTGTCATGATTTACTATAGGAGAGTTGTGCAAAATGGACCGTTTTCGATTTATAAGCGAAAAACTGGAAAAGTCATAAAATTTCATGATTTTTCGGCCACTAAAAGTTGTACCCCACACTTTGAAGTCGAAAACACTAGATTTATACCCTCACCGCTGACAAACGATCCTAGAAAATGTTTTTCCTATGTAAGCTGAAACCTCCTATATACTGGGCTAATATGTTTAATCAACCATGGTATAAGTCTTTATTAATTTCTTGAAGTACCTATTTGTTTTAATAAAAAATCCCACTAAATATTTTTTTATGAAGTTGACCCCCCTATGAAAATTTTCTAGCTAAGCCACTGTGTGTGTATATCTTTCGAGAGGGTGGGGAAAATCTTTCAAAAGACACCCCTCTCCACGTGCCTCAGGGTGAGTGTCAGGTTCCTGTCATTTCCAGGGACTCCCCTCCTCTTATTTCCCCGTTAACTGGGACCACAGTGTATTACTTCAGGTGACGAGAATATCGCCTTTTCCTATCCGGTACTCAGAGCGGCGTTTAACGTTTCTCATTCATGGGATGTCTTCGACTGGAAGTGGATTTAAGGAAGGCAACGACTTTCTGCCTTCCCTCTCCACTCTAGCAGTCAGATTCACGGTCTCTCTATTAAAATTAGCTGCCAAATCTTGGCAAAGCCTAATTCTATGTACTGCCCATCTCGGACAGTGAAACACAGTGTGCTCCGCTGTGTCCTCCTCAGATGCCAGAACCATCAGATACCATCTTCCTTTCTCCCAATACGGGATAAGAAGGAGCTTAGGAATTGTGAGACTGTACGATAGGCGCTGCATACCCTAAGGGCCGGTTGTATGTCGCAAAAGTAAATGCTTTTTACCACTAATCAAGGGTAGATGGTAAATGGAGGGGCTGGGATGGCCAATCAGATGACACGAACTTTCAGTGCAAAGCATTTACTTTTTCAATAAAGTTTACGGAAAGCAGTGTTGGTTTATAGTGAAAGATATTAAGGAATTATTTAACGGGTTATAGTGGTGTTTACAAAGAGGAAATAAAATTAAAAAATTAAAAAAACTGAATATGATAGTTTTCACCATTAAACCTCCTGATGAAGAAGTTCATAATGAAATATGTATAGAGATAAATAAAAAAAAAATCTCCAAAATAATTTAAAAGATTTTTTTAATTTTTTTTTAATTTTTATTTCTCCTTTGTAAACACCACTATAACCCGTTAAGTAATTCCTCCATTTATAATACTTTTCGACATACAATCGGCCCTAAGTAGGATTTTTCTTTGTTGAACTTCCAGCATAGCTCGGTACGATTTGTAATAATAAAACTTGAGCAAGATGCGAGGGTAGGTTTCACAAAAAAAGAAATAAAACAAAATTGATTTTTGAATTCGATATATTTCGGGGGTAGGCCCATCATCAGAGTCAAGAGAACTTCTCACCCCTCGATTACGCCACTGCTCTTGCTGTAGTTTATTATAATTCAACCAATTTATTTGTTTATTTAAAGCCAAAATAATTATTAAAGATAAATCAACAGAATTATAATATAGATTGAAATACATTTATTAAATAAAACCTGATCAAGATTTTTATAATCTGCATAAGATAATGATCAATTCGAGTTGAATGAACTTTTCATATTTACTTAATTGTTTAATTTAAAACAATAATAAAATATTAACAATGTTCAATATAGATGACAATTAATTATTTAATAATTAAACAAAACCTTTTATTTATATTCCTTGACAAATAAAAACTAACCTGTATAAATTGAATATTCGACTTCAATCTTTGGAATTTCAGCCATAATGGATTTTTCGTTCAAGTTCAAATAAAATAAAAATAAATAATTTAAAGAATAGTAAAAGATTATACTATTGAATGGAGTATTATTTTTTACTAAAATATTTAAATTAAATCCTTGAATTTTAGTATATTCGAAAATAAATAAGGTAAAATAAAGAATATGAGAAATTAATATTTATCGTTTCTTTGTTTAGATCAGGGAGATCGGGACATAGATTAAAAATATATAGATATAGATGGCAAACTCACAGCATAGATAATTTATAATAGAAAATATAGATAGGCAACTCCCGCTGTTAATGGGACGCTGTTTACAGCACCCCAACCGGTAGGCTCTTGAACTAAAATAGCGAGCATATTTATATATATATTATTACATATAATTTGAAATATAAAATCCTTAGACCATGAAATTATAGACAAGCCCTGGTGTCGATTTGGTGAGGCCAACACATCAACTAGAGAACGTGACGTAATCTGTAGGTAAGACACCCAGAAATAGTATGGCCACTAAAGGAATTATTATACATTGATATAAATTTATCATAGTTTAAATTATTTATTTATTTTGGATTCCAATAATCGCAAATTAATATTAAATTAATATACCAAAATATTTATGCGAGAACGTGACGTCATCTGTAGGCGTTGTTGGCCTCACTTCACTCTGTGTGGAGAGTAGCAGAGGCGGTGTAATAATAATAAAGCGGTTTGTTCTACAGCATGCGCCGTTTTCCGCATCCAACACGCCAATTCTCTCTATCCAGAATGTCTTGCTCTTGTAGTTGCCTACTGGTCATTGCCTCATCTACTCCCTGCTTCCACGTTCGTCTCGGTCTTCCTCTTCTCCTCCGTCTTTCCGTGGGCATCCAGGTCCATATTTTATGAGGCCACCTATCTTCCGGCATTCTTTTGAGGTGTCCGTACCATATTAATCTCTTCCTTTCTATTCTATCTATTATGTCGTTTTCCATCTTCATTTTGTCCCTTATAGTTGTATTTGGGATATGCTCCAATCTCGACACTCTGCAACTCCTTCTCATCGCATCCATTTCGAGCGATTGTAATTTTTTTCGTTTTTCTTATTCATGTCCCATGTTTCTGAATTGTATAGGGCTATGCCTTCCACTATGGACCGATATATATATTTTTTTGTGTCCTGTTTGATCCCTTTGCTCCACCAGACCCCATTCAGTTGCCCAATAGCTCTTCGACCTTGACAGATTTTATTTTTTATATCCCTCTCACAGTTTGGCTCCTCGCTAAAGAGGCGGTGTCTATGGTATATATTTCATGGTCTAAAATAAAATCTAAATATTGGGAAAGAAAAAAGTGGTGTTTTGCCTTTTTTTTTTTTTATCAAAATATTTTCATTCTTTTTTGAGATAAAAAATATATATGTATACGATTTAAACAACGAGTAATTTTTTTTTTTAATTTTAAAATAGAAATAAATTTAGATAAAAATAAATTAAAAAAAAATATTTTTTTAAATTTTTTTATTTATAAAATTTCGTGAATCTACCGATAGTTCGGAAATACCTCTGCGGAGAAGAATCCGACAAGAAACTCATCAGAGGACATATGATATGGGAGAGTTTGATTTTCTCAAAATTTCATGCAGTTGTTAATCATAATATGTTACCTTTTACAGACTATATTGTTGTCATTGATGCATCATTAGTGAATTTACAAACACCTATAATCGCAACATAAATTTATGGATATTTATTTAATTAAATTGATCACTAAGTATGTTTAAAATAAATACTTTATTTAATTATTATTGTTCAGTTACATTATCTATTTATTTAATTTTATATATGTTAAGAGTTTCGGAAATATATTTTTTAACCAAAACGACAAAGCTTTTTTTATTAGATCTTGCGTATGAGCTTCATCATACTTTAATATTTTCACATATAATAAATGATTCTTTATCACACATTATTAACTAGATAAAATAATTTGTCAAAAACAATTTATTCTACACCAAAATTCGAATATATTTTGTTAATACTAATGTATAAGCCTTCGCGTGTGTACTAATAACGTAGAGTTATTTTATCATTTTGACGTCACAAACAAGATGACCAATCATGGTGCGTTTGGAGTCAAGTGACTCTTTTTGAAATTTTATCACTTTTAAATTGCTTATAATTAAACAATTTTTTCAAGTTTTTCTTATCGACTATCAAAATTATTTATAATCTACTCTTATTAAACGAGCAAAAATTGTTTATATATATATTTATTTATATATACCGGGTGGTGACTTGGCCGACGCAGCATGGCGATTGCAATGTTAATTTTTGAATGTGCATTTGTTTGCTCCCCTAATTATTTTAGAGTTAAAGTTCTTATAGGTTTTTTGTAGAGAAAAAAATACTGAATCCGAACATATTTTTGTTTTCAAATTTTGAAATTTCAGAACCGTAATAATCAACATTATAAATAATTGTATTTTTACAAAAATCACTGAGGCCATGGAATTATTAAAACAAACAAGGCATTTTCATTTGTTGTTTTTTAACCGACTTCAAAAAAGGAGGAGGTTCTCTATTCGATTGAATTTTTTTTTTTTTTTTTGTGCCTATGTTACCTCATATCTCCGCCAATTGTCAACCGATTTTGAAAATTTTTTTTGCATTGGGTCCAGTCTAGCTTCCGATTGGTCCCATTTTTTTTCGATTTTTTTTCATAGGTATTAGACCTTTTTTATTAGGTTTGTTTAGGTTTGTTTAGACCTAACCTCTTTGTTTATGAACCGATTTCGATGGTTCTTTTTTATCCGAAAGGGGATGTCTTAGGGATGGTGTCATATTAATTTGGTCAAGTTCTGATGATATAATCACTATTAATAACATCACTAAAAAGAGAAAATAAAAATTTTTAAGAAAAAATAAAAACCGACTTCAAAAAATTAAGTGCAACAAATATAAAAATACACTAAAAGGTATAAAATAATTATTATCTTATTTAGTTACAACTAAACGACGAAATATTAACACGAAATTACTTTTTGAATTCGGTGCCAAACATATACCTTTTATGAATCGCACTCGACGGATCTTACTTAGTACGTTTGGCGGGTACGCTCGCTTATAGGTATAGTTTGTTTGGCACCGACTTTAAAAAGTAATTTCGTGTTAATATTTCGTCGTTTAGTTGTAACTAAATAAGATAATAATTATTTTATACCTTTTAGTGTATTTTTATATTTGTTGCACTTAATTTTTTGAAGTCGGTTTTTATTTTTTTCTTAAAAATTTTTATTATTTGACGTTTAATAGTGATGTCTTTAGTGATTATTTTAGAGCATAATTAGAATGCAAAAAACTGAGCATAATTAAAATTCTAAAAGATAATTACATCAGATTTTGTCTAATTCATAATTTAAAAGTTCAAAAAAAACGATTTTAAAAATGTAGATATTTATTTAAAAAATTTAAATTTGCGCTTTTTGCAGTAATTGGAAGAGGATATAGTTCCGGCTGTAACGGAAAATGCTCGAGAAAACCAAGATATTTGGTTCCAGATGGACGGTTGCCCCGCACACAACAGCCGCGATGTCCGTGAATTTTTAAATAATCATTTTGAGAATAAAATCATTGGTCCGAGGTTTACGATTAGCTGGCCTGCAAGGTCCCCCGATCTTTCTCCCAACGATTTTTTTCTTTGGGGACATTTAAAATCAAAGATTTACTCTGGACAAACATTTCAAAACTTAGGTCAACTCAAAAATCGTATACAAGCCGAATGTGATAAAATATCACAATACCAATTAGCAAATGTCAGACGAGAATTTTACGAAATGTTGGGCCATTGTTTAGTGGTAAATGGTGGTTTATTCGTACATTTGCTATGATTGTTATTTTTTGTTATAATTTTATGCATTTGTTAATTATGTTAAAAAATTAAATTCTGTTTACCTTACTAATTTTATTGTTTTAATTACGTTTAAAAATATTACTTATAATTTCGTTGATTATTCTTGTGAAATTTAAAAGCTCGTTCTAAACTTCATCTACGTGAATCTACTATTTTTATTTATCAATGACGAATACAAAACTCAGACCATTCAAATTTAACAAATTTCTCATTATCGTAATCAATAAATTCTAATTTTAAAACTGATTTTGAAAAGTTCAAATATAACAAACGTCAAATAAAAAACAACAAATAAAAATGCCTTGTTTGTTTTAATAATTCAGTGATTTTTGTAAAAATATAATTATTTATAATGTTGATTATTACGGTTCTGAAATTTCAAAATTTGAAAACAAAAATATGTTCGGATTCAGTATTTTTTTCTCTACAAAAAACCTATAAGAACTTTAACTCTAAAATAATTAGGGGAGCAAATAAATGCACATTCAAAAATTAACATTGTAATCGCTATGCTGCGGCCAAGTCACCACCCTGTATATATATATATATATATTTTTATTTATATATATATTTGTATCATTGTTCTATTTTGAAAACGGCTTTACCGATTTTGATGAAACAAATTCTATTAACAAGTTATGAGGATGAGAAAACGATCTGGCTAGGTCTGGACCTTGACAAATTTAATCTTAATTGATCTTTTCTTAATTAAAGTAATTATTGATATAGATGAAAATCTCAATAAAAAAAGTTTGTTTACATTTTTTTCAATTATGTTTTATTTTTAATTGGTTTTTTAATTTTAAAACCCACTAATAGGTTATAGCAAATATTAATATATTATATTAAAATTAGGAAATTTTTGTTTGTTTTTAATTAACAGGTGTCTAAATCATAACAAAACAGGTGTGTTTACAAATAAAGTGGTTCAAGTGGCTTTTTTTATATAACTTGGAAACAAATCTTATTTAATTTTATGTTTTTATTTCAGATCCTATACGATTATTTTTTTTATTATTTTTTTCCTATTTATTTTTTATAATGTTTATCAATATGAACGAATGTGGGCAAATTGGTGTACGAGTAAACAAATATACACATAATATATATGTGGACCATTAGAAAGATAGAAATACAAAAACTGGGCGCGGGGTGGGGTGCAGTTGTGGGGGATCCGGGGGTGGGAGACCCGGTTGGGGTGGGGTGGGGCGGAGTGGGGTGCATTGGTTGGGGCGAGGTGTGTGGTTTCGTGAGGGGTGGGGGGGTCAGGGGTTACCGTGCATCGCTCGGTGGCTCCAGGTATTAAAGTTTTAAAATAGATATAAAAAATAGATTATTTTTTTTTCAAAGACCCAATGGAGAAGCGGAGAGAAATAGATTGGAAGCTTTCGAAATGTGGTGCTACAGAAGAATGATGAATATCAAATGGATGGATAGAATTACAAATGAAGAAGTTCTTGGAAGAATCGAAAAAAGAAGAATCTTGTGGAAGAGACTGCGGAAGAGAAGAGGTCAGATGATGGGGCACCCACTGAGACATGGGGGATATCTTTGAGGGAGAGGTGGGGAAGAAAAGGGGAAGGCCTAGATTAAAATATTTCAACCAAATAATTGGGGATATGCGAAACATCTAGAGAGGTCAAACAGGTGGCGGAGGGACAGGGCCGAGTGGAGACGGGTGGTTGTGTCAAAGCAGTCTTAGGACTGTGTACTCAATAATGATGATGTTGACTGTTAAATGTTAATATCTAATTAACAGGAATAGCAGGGAATTGGATAAAAATAAAAAACAGAGTTTTTATTGAATGGGCCAGACGTTTCGTCGATTAATTTCGACTTCCTCAGTGGCTCATTCTATCACTCTTTGTCAAAAGACAATTTCACTACGCGACGAAACATCCTTTAATCCTTTTTATTTAAACTATAATACATTGTTGGATCATGCCCCAATTGCTCAAGAATCCTGAACTTTTACACACTTGAACAATGTAAAAGTTCAAGATTCTTGAGCAATTGGGGCATGATCCAACAATGTATTATAGTTTAAATAAAAAGGATTAAAGGATGTTTCGTCGCGTAGTGAAATTGTCTTTTGACAAAGAGTGATAGAATGAGCCACTGAGGAAGTCGAAATTAATCGACGAAACGTCTGGCCCATTCAATAAAAACTCTGTTTTTTATTTTTATCCAATTCCCTGCTATTCCTGTTAATTAATGCTTATTATGGATACGAGTGATCTACCGTTAATATCTAAGTTTGCCATTATCGAAATAAAATTTTTTTAAGTCAAAGTACATCATTTCAAAAATACCCGTTCATTCAGTCACATCAAATACATCCAAAAGTGTGTATCTAAGTAACATTGAATATTCAATACGTTTCTATTTTATATTTTCTCATACGATATGGGTATTAAAAGGGTGGTGTAATCTTTTAAAACGTTAAGACTTGAAGGCGATTGAGCTCGCCAAACGTAAGGAATAATTATTTCATGTTTATTTAACGAGACGTGAATAATATTATTATTATAAAGAATGAATATAATTGAACAATTCAGTTTAGAAATATAAACTGGACAAGCGTAGGGGAGGGTTCCGTATTCAATTGAATTTTACTATGAAGATTTTCATTTGTTTTTTTTTGCCTATCTATGCCCAAAAATGCCTGAAAATAGAAGAGGTAAATTTGGGAGTCTTGGACCTTGAACGAGGCCATTATTAAGAGGATAAACGCGTTCGAGATGTGGCTGTATCGAAGAATCCTTAAAATTCCCTGGACAGCACGAATGACTAATGCCGAAGTTCTGCAAAGAATGAAGAAGGACCTCGAAGTGGTGGATGACATCAAGGCCCGAAAATTGCAGTACCTGGGTCATATTATGAGGAACGAAACCCGGTATACTTTGCTTCAATCTATTCTGCAGGGGAAGATTTTCGGAAAAAGAGGTCCCGGAAGAAGAAGGATATCGTGGTTGAAGAACCTCAGGACCTGGTTCAACAAGACCTCCCAACAACTCTTCCGTATTGCTGTTGATAAAGTGAGGATTGCCATGATGATAGCCAACATTCGTCACGGATCGGCACTTTAAGAAGAAGAAATTTGGGAAAAATAAATATTAAAACATTTCCGATATTAAAATTTGTTTAATTTTCAAGCAAAAGATTACACTATACACTATATCCAACGGAAGAAGTACAAATAATTTCACTAGACACAAAGGTTGAATCTAAATGACTGTTGTTCGTCAGAGATCAGATGCAATTGCCTTGTAATTACCTGTCAACGTCATTTATGTGTGTGCAAGCTTTTCGTCTGTATGAATAAGTAAATGGCGATTGAGATTTCTCTTACTGGAGAATCTCTTGTCGCAGCAATCACAGACGAAAGGCTTTTCGCCTGTATGAATAAGTAAATGGATTTTGAGATTACTCTTTTGTGAGAATCCCTTGTCGCAGTGATCACAAACGAAAGGCTTTTGGCCTGTGTGAATCAGTATATGGCGTTCGAGATGGCCCTTCTGGGAGAAACCTTTATTGCAGTGATCACACACGTAAGGCTTTTCGACTGTATGAATAAGTCAATGGCTTTCGAGATTACTCTAATGAGAGAATCTCTTGTCGCAGTGATCACAGATGAAAGTATTTTTGCCTGTATGAATAAGTAAATGAATTTTGAGATCGGGCATCCGTCTGAAACCTTTATTGCAGTGATGACAGAGGAAGGGCTTTTCGCCTGTATGTATAAGTACATGGCTTTTGAGATTAAACTTTTGGGAGAATCCCTTGTAGCAGTGATTACATACGAAAGGTTTTTCGCCTGTATGAATGAGTACATGGCTTTTGAGATTACTCTTTTGTGAGAAACCCTTCTCGCAGTGATCACAGACGAAAGGCTTTTCCGCTGTATGAGTAATTAAATGCCTTTTGAGATTTCTATTTTCTGAGAATCGCTTATCGCATTGATCACAGACGAAAGGTTTTTTCCCTGTATGAATTAATAAATGCCTTTTAAGATAACACTTTAATGAGAAACGTTTATTGCATTGATCACAGACGAAAGGCTTTTCTTTAGAGTGATTCTCCAAAAGATTGTTAAGTTTATTTTGTCCTGAGACTCTTTTGATACAATCATTACTCCTGTTGGGCTTACTATTAGAATGAGTTCCCGAATATTGATTTGTTTGTTTGGATTTAAATTCATCTGTATCATTAGGACAGGGTGAAGAACGCATGACTCCATGATATCGATTATGAACGGGCGCTTTAGAAGCCTTCTCCTTCTGGGGAGTCATGGGAATAAGAGGTTCTGATTTGGTTTCAACTCTGTATCTTTCATCGCGCAGGTGACTTGTGAAGAGTACATCTTCTGAATGGCCTTCCTGAATATGGCTTTCGAAATCAGACAATGTTAAGAATCCAGACATACATTCGTCACAGAAATAATCTCCAGTTGTTTCATTTTTAGTTAGATTATATGTATCTGCAAAAAAATAAATGTATTGATGAGATGAATTTCGAGAAAAAATTTAATATTATACAAAAAGTTTATTCTAGTTTTTTTGCAACGAAATTTTCTCTGGAGAGAGACGGACTGGTAGAAATTTTAATTGAAAGTAATGGAAGGCAGCCCAGAGGTAGTGAGGAAAGAAAAAATTAAGGGGAGGGAAAAATCCTCCGAAACGTCGGTTTGAAAGGAAAGGAGGAAGGATTCCAATAAATTACACCTTATTTTATATGTGTTAATTTTTTCTTTCCTCACTACCTCTGGGCTGCCTTCCATTACTTTCAATTGTTTATTCTAGTTTTGTTATTTTTAATTGTGAAATCATTTAATATAGTTAGATAAGTAGTAGGTGTGCTAAGGTATAAATTTTGAATTCATTGATCAATGAACATTAATCGAAATAAAATTTAAAAAAATTCAATCTGTTTAAAATTCAAATTAGAATTTAAATAAAAGCTGTAGAAGAATGCTTCCAAGGCTACCAATCAAATAAATGAACTTACCATCAGTTGATGTATTTCCTCTCAATTGAAATTTCATTTTTAAAATTAAATGTAATTTCCTATGTATACATTTCTTTTGATGTTTGTTCAGGAATTCTTCACTAATGAACATAGTTCTACAATCACAGCACATGAAATGTGGCCCTGAAAAAGATTATATTTCAATTTTTCGTTAGATATAAAAGTTCAAAGCTTCCATGGACACAAGCGAGCTAAAATCAAGTCCAACTGAATTTAAATGAACCAATTCGGACTTGATTCAAATTTATTTTTTATATATTATGGCTGATTCTCAAAAAAAAAAAACCCCGAAAAATGTATTTGATAATTTGATGGTATTTTTTTTTTAATTATCATGGAATTTCTTTTGTAAATTTCATAGTACATGGGCTAAGTACTTTTTATGTATATCCTAAAACCGGCCGTCTGCTGGGGCTCAGCGCTCAACTTCACAAATGACAGCTGGTCAAAAAGGCGAACAGGGGGTGGGGGGGTGAATATGTCCCGTTTTTTGGTTTTTCGCTTATATCTCAAAAACAATGGGCCTTAAGGAAAGAATTACTCATAGCATAGTGAAAGGTTATAGAATTTGCTACAAGATTGCTTATATTTTGTTTTTCTTTATTCCTTATGGTTTTTGAGATATTCGCCCGCGAATATCGTTTATATATAAAAAAATAAAATTTCCTACATTTTTCGTCACACTTTTGTCTCTACCACCTCAGCCTTTCATTTTACAGTAAAAGTCCTCAGAAAAGAAGTTGTAGAGCATTCAATTTCCTTTAAATTGATATATACACGCACCGAAAGGGGATGCAAACTTCTAAATTAGCAAAATCAAGCATTAATACTATAATTTATATACTTTTGTCATCAAATCAATCATTTTTTTAATATTTTATAAAAGATAGAAAAGTAAAATTATAATTTTCTAAATTCACCAATAATAATGAAAATAATATGTACATATGCACATATTTTTAAAATAAAGGCATTATTTAAGCACATATTTAATTTTCCATAGATATATAAATAAGTCAAACGACAATGCTTTTCTACTTTATTTTAAAATATCGATCTAAAGGTTGAGGTGCTAGAGACAAAAGTTTGATGAAAAAAAAATAAATGAAATTTTATTTTTACTTTACCATACAGGCTATGGTCAAGTATTGTAATTGTGCATGAAAAAAGTATTTTTTTTCCTTCTTTTTTTCAAAATATCTCAAAAACCGCTGAAAGTATTTTGATTAAAAAAATTGAGCGAAACCATGGCATTTAGGTCTACAAAAAAGCTCTAATAAGTGAACATCGAAAAAATTATATTTTTCGAGATAATAATTATTTTGTCAAAATGTCTGTTAGTTAGTCTGTGCGTTACCAAATTTTGTGGACGAGCTAGCTCAAAAACTAGTGCGAATATCAAAACCAAATTTCACACGTAGTTTTGGTCCATTGAGATTAAGAGCTGATTAGATTTTGGTGCATATCGACCCAAAATTAAGGGGGGTTAAAAATTAAAAATCTAGGCCATTTGAGCAAACTCAACCAAATTTTCTATACATAACCCCAGAAGTCTAAAAATGCAAAAACTAACCACCCAAAATGGGGGGGGGAGTGTAGGTTCAAAAAATGAAAATCTTGGCCATTTACCAAACTCGACCAAATTTTGTATACATAATCAGTGGGACCCCAGAAGTCTAAAAATGCAAAAATTAACCGTCCAAAAGGGGGGGAGGTATAGGGTCAAAAAATGAAAATATAGGCCCTTGTACCAAACTCAACCAAAATTTGTATACATAATCAGTGGGCCCAGAGTAATCTAAAAATGCAAAAACTCCCCCCCTACATGATTATAAATAATTTGATTAAATATTAAATATAAGCGAGGGGCCAGGTTGTATGGTAAAGTCAAGTGGATGGCCACATCAGAACACGTCAGTTTATACATAAGCGATATTCACGGGCGAATATCTCAAAAACCATAAGGAATGGAGAAAAACTAAATAGAAGCAATCTTGTAGTAAATTTTATAAGCTTTCATTATGCTAAGGGTAGTTCTTTCCTTAGGGCCCATTGTTTTTGAGATATAAGTGAATAACCAAAAAACGGGACATTTCCACCCCCCTTCTAGACCAGCTGTCATTTGTGAAGTTGACCGCTGGGCCCCGGCAGACGGCCGGTTTTAGGATATACATAAAAAGTACTTTCAGCCAAGAAACTCAAACCTTTTGTTTCGATGAGGTAACTTATTTGCTTCTCGGCTCCAGGACTATTATAGTGGTCCCCAACTCTTTTATTTTAAAGGGGAGTGAGGGGTCCAAATAGTTCTGGGTTCTGAATAGTTCCAAGGAAAATATGTGATACCCGGAAAAAATATGATGAATGCTGAGAGACAACTTGGAACAAAAACGTGTTCTAATACTGGTTTACTGGACCGTTGCGTTGCTTAGAACCAGAGTGTAGTGGCAAAATTTTCAGTGTGGGAACGCTAAACTACCCAATCTGGGAGGGGAGAATGCATTAAGGTGCCCGATGTATATAAGATATACTTTTTATCTCGGAAATGTGTCGCGATCGAATTGTCCAAGCGGGGGGGGGGGGGGGGGCGGAGACGCCTCCCCCACACACACATATATATAGAACTTTATTTAAAATTTTAAAATTTTAAAAAAATAAATAAATGTTTTTTTTTGCAATTTTTTTGCCAGGCACGGGCCTCTATGGGGGGGGGGGGCGGCCGCCCCTCCGTCCGTCCGTCCCCTGGATCCGCCCTTGATGGGTGCTGATGCCTCAAATCAACACATTTTTTAAGATATTATTTTATTTACTTGCGTAAGTGATTTTAATTTTATTTGTTATTATTATTATTATTATTTTTTTTTACTGAATGAAACCAGTGTGGGAACGCCGTTCCCACGCGTTCCCGCTCCACTACACCCCTGCTTAGAACACCAACACCAACAATGTGCATTATGGAATTGAGGAAATGAACATTATCTCACAAAAGTAGAAAACATAACCTTTATAATTTTCCATGTGAGGGAATGACGTCCCAAAATATAAACTTGGAAAAAAAATTATTTTTAACACTAAATCTCATCTTTCATTGTCCAGTCTTTCATATTTTTAGAATATCAATATTGCCAACTTTTAAAAACTACAAGGCATCGTTCACTATATAATTTGAGATTATATTTTAATTGAAAAGTTTTTGTTTTGCCGAGAGTAGCAGAGTTGTTGATTCACAAAGAGAAACAAAGAGGTTGTCCTCTGCTTGATGCAAATAAACATACACACATACTAATCGAGATGATATATCTGTATATATATATATATATATATATATATATATAATTTATTTGTTTGAGACTATAGTTTCGAAGACTTGGTCTTCATCATCAGTCTTTTTAATTATAAATGTTGTTTTTCATGGAGTCAATATCGTATGGATATTGAAAATGTGATGTTCTTTTACTGGTTGGCAGCTTAGAATTAAAGACATTCTTTTGGTTCACACCAATATATGTGAACCAAAAGAATGTCTTTAATTCTAAGCTGCCAACCAGTAAAAGAACATCACATTTTCAATATCCATACGATATTGACTCCATGAAAAACAACATTTATAATTAAAAAAGACCAAGTCTTCGAAACTATAGTCTCAAACAAATAATTAATATATATATACAGATATATCATCTCGATATATATGTGTGTATGTTTATTTGTATCAAGCAGAGGACAACCTCTTTGTTTCTCTTTTTTATATTTTATTTGTTATATTTTAATCTTAATTTTACACAAATGTGAGGGAATGATTCTTTTTTTAATTTAACTTAATTTAAAAAATGCGTTAAGTGTGTTAAATAAATAATCCGTTCCCAAACAAACCTTGCAAACAACTTCGGTTTATGATCTCGGTTCGATTAGATAAAAAATTCGGATACATTAACGCCACCGCAAGGTTTGTTTGGGAACGCATTTTTTTATCTAATCGAATCGAGATCATAAACCGAGCCTATTCAAGTTGTTTTTTGACAGAGGGAAACTGATTTATTCTATTTTATGATTTATCTCAAAAATTTTAGGTGTAGATTGGCGAAATTTAAAAACCGCCCAATCTGTAGCTGCGGTGGCGTTAATACGTAAGTACCCAATACTCACAGCAAAAAATAAGCTGACGTGTTCTGATGTGGCCACCCACTTGACTTTACCATACAACCTGGCCCCTCACTCATATTTAATATTAAATAAAATTATTTATAATCATGTAGGGGGGGGGGGGTAGTTTTTGCATTTTTAGACTCCTGGGACCCACTGATTATGTATACAAAATATGGTTGAGTTTGGTAAATGGCCAAGATTTTAATTTTTTGACCCTCCGCCCCCATTTTTCGCGGTTAGATTTTGCATTTTTATACTTCTGGTGTCCCACTGATTATGTATACAAAATTTGGTTGAGTTTGCTGAAACGACCTAGATTTTTAATTTTTAACCCCCCCCCCTCGATCCCTTTAATTTTAGGTCGATATGCACCAAAATCTAATCAGCTCTGGATGTGCAGATAGTGTCAGCGCTCCTCGGACTGGGGGTTGCCCACAGAAACAAAATCAATTATTATAAGGGCAACTCCAGTCTGGTGAGCAACATTGCGGCAAGGTTTGGGGTGGGCTCGGGTTCTGTGAGAGTTGAAGCCATCACACTCCCTTGGAAGGGAGTGTGGTGGCATAAAGCAGTGCCTCCCCTTGTCGCCCTGGGAATTTCCCAGAAAACTTTATGCGATATGACCTTCAGGGCGACGAGGGGTTCCTTAATGAATTTTTACAGCTTCAACAGGAGAACTTATAGGGAAATCGCCATGCGCTAGAAATTGTATATAAAAAGAAAAAAAAGAAAAAAATGCTTTTTGTAAATATATTATGTTAATATTCCTATAATTATGTAAATACTCCTGTAATTAAATTCACCCGACTATGTAAATATTTCTTGTTAGTGGAGGCCCCCACCTGCGTGGCCCAATAAACGAAAAATCAATGGACCAAAACTACGTGTGAAATTTGGTTTCGATATTCACACTAGTTTTTGAGCTAGCTCGTCCACAATTTTGGTAACGCACAGACTAACTAACTAACTAACAGACATTTTGACAAAACAATTATTATCTCGAAAAATATAATTTTTTCGATGTTCACTTATTAGAGCTTTTTTGTAGAGCGAAATGCCATGGTTTTGCTCAATTTTTTTAATCGAAATAGTTTCAGCCGTTTTTTAGATATTATGAAAAAAAGAAGGAAAAAAACCATTTTTTTCATGCACGATTACAATACTTGACCATACCCTGTATGGTAAAGTAAAAAATGATTTTTTGATGAGTTATTTGGTGGTGCACTTTTCTAAGGTTACACTCTGGACACAAACAAAGTCAAGACGAAAGTAACAGCTGGCGGAAAAGGAATTCAGCCAGATGCATTTCAATTTGTAAAGAATAATATGTTTTTAGTTGACGACAAAGGAGATAAATGGACCTACGTAATCATATATTTATATATTCAAACAATATTCTGCATTTTTTAATAATGTTATTTCAAGTTGAAAGCGTCAGAATTTGAAACACTGTCAAAATTTTGTACATTTACCTTATATATTTGATGTATGTTTATTTGAATCAAGCAGAGGACAACCTCTTTTTGTTTCTCTATATGAAGTTTATTATAATTAAACCAATTAATTTTTTTATTTAAAGGCAAAATAATTATTAAAGATAATTTAACAGAATTAGATAAAAAATAAATTTTTTAAATATAACCTGTTCAAGATAATATACTGATCAATTCGAGGTTAGAATGAAATTTTTCTATTTAACTGTTTAATTTAAAACAATAATAAAATATTAACAATGTTCAATATAAATGATAATTAATAATTTAATAAATAAACAAAACCTATTATTTATATTGTATGACAAATAAAAACTAACCTGTATAAATTGGATATTTGACTTCAATCTTTGCAACTTCAGTCATAATGGATATTTCGTTCAAGTTCAAACAAATAATTAAAATATTGGTAAAAGATTATACTAATTAATGGAATATTTTTTTTTATAATATATTAAAACTATATACTTGAATTTTATTATATTCGAAAAGAAATCAATATTTCTCGTTTGTTTGTTTAGAGGCAACAAATACAAAAAAGCCGCCAGATGTCAGGGCGCTCAATGTAAAACATCCCGCCCAATTTTAAATCCATCGAATATTAAATTAAAATATGGCAGATTAAGGTAGTGCGTTTTCTTAGAATTTTTTGAAATTTATACAGATTATTATTTATATATTAGGTGTGTGCGAAAGTTCGTGTGGAGTTTGGGACTAAAAGCCACACAGCGATTAGGCAAACAAAAATCTTTATTCAATCAATGATATATTCTCCATCGTTTTCTATAATCTTTTTCCAACGTTCTGGCAGCAGACGGATGCCTCGGTCATAAAAACTGCGCGGTTTAGATTCGAAGAACGAAGACACGCCGTTTTTTAAGGCCTCTAAAGAGTCAAAGTTAATTTTGCAATGACCGGAACAAGTGATAGTCAGATGGTGCGATATCAGGAGAATACGTTGGATGCGTTAGGACATCCCATTTCAGGCTCTTCAGATTGCACAGCCTCTTTTTCGAAACGTGAGGTCTGGCGTTGTCCAGGCGCGGATCCAGACCTCTCATTTGGGAGGGGGGGGGGGCGGTCGCCGGTATATAAAATCTATTTTTGATGATCTCGGAAGTGTGTCACGATCGAATTGTCCAAGCGGGGGGGGGGGGGGCAGAGACGCCGCCCCCCCACATACACATGGAACTTTATTTTCTTCAATTTTAAAAATTTAATGTTATAAAAAAAAATCATCATAAAAAATGTTGATCTCCAATGCTTTCGGGGGGGGGGGTCGCCCCCGTCGCCCCCTCCCTGGATCCGCGCATGGCGTTGTCCTGATGAAAGATGACTCCCTTGCGATTTGACAAAATCGGACGTTTCTCTTTGATTTCTCGATTCAAATTGGTTAATTGGCGACAGTACTTGTCCGAATCAATCATTTCGCCAGCAGGGAGAAGCTCAAAATAGATTATGCCCTTGCAATCCCACCAAACTGAGAGCATCACCTTCATCGGGTGTAAACTGGCCTTTGGCATTGCGTCACCATGCTCACCTGGATGTTTCCATGTCCGTTTACGCTGAACATTGTTGTAGAAGACCCATTTCTCATCGCCCGTCACTAATCGATCCAAAAACGACTCGTTATTGAGCCGCCCGAGTAAAGAAACGGCAGCAGAAATTCGTTTGATTTTGTTCTTCTCGGTCAGCAAATGGGGCACCCATATATCGAGCTTCAAATCGAATCCCATCTTTTTTAAACGCCGAAAAGCGGTTGATCTGTCAACGTTTAGTGCTGTAGCAACTTCTTCTGTTGAAATTCGCGGGTTATTGAGCACTACAGTACGCAAAACATCGTCATCAATGTCAGAAGGTCGACCAGAGCGTGGCTCGTCTTCAAGGTTAAATTCTCCGCGCCGAAATTTAGCAAACCATTTTTCCACAGTTCGTTTAGCTGGTGCTTGATCCTGATAAATATTTTGAATGTTTTTCACGGCTGCGGCAACGTTTATTCCCTTCCAAAACTCGTAAAGCATAACATGCCGTAAATGCACTTTATCGATATTCATTTTTAAAGTGATATTTATCGAAGCAGTTTGTATGAAAACAAATGATTTTTTTTTTGACGTGACAACGTCTTATAATTCGATGGAGCCGGCTGCCAGCACGAAAAAACATGACTCATGAGGCGTTACCTCGCTCTGAGGCGTTCCATTTAAGGCTTGAAGTGCAAGCGAGAGAGCGGAACGAGCGACAAAGATTGAGGCGGGCTTTTTAAAAGCTACAGTTACAAAAATTTTAATGATGTTTCCAAATTTGTGTGTTTCCAGCTTACATTAATTTCGGGAAAAGATTTTTTCTTGGATCGCTTGGTATGGTGTGCGTATGGCAAATCTAGATTTGCGACCTCGAAAGTGTGCGGGACAACTTTTTGGTGGCCGGAAATCATAGAACTTTTCGGACTTTTTCCACTTTTTCGCTTATAACTCGAAAATGAAAGCTGATATTTTGTAAATAACCGTCCTTAAGTAAATTAAAGAGTAAACAAAATTTCGCGTCGAGTAAAAAAAAATAGAAAATTATCCAGTCGTTTGATTTTTTATGTATAATAGATTCAAAAAACAGCCCCCGGGATCATTTTTGAATATCCCTAAAACTTGCACATTTTTCGATTTTTTCCTATTTTGACCATGAAGGAGCACATTTTTGGCAAAGACTACTCTAGTCTTTTTTAAACTAGATAGAATTTGCTACAATTAAAACAAAGTTTCATCTTAATTGGAGAATGGTTACCCGTGCCGCAATGGGGTTGATGTTTTGAAAAAATGCAATTTTTGCAAAAAAGGACCCTTCGATTATTATTGGTAACCATTGCTGAAGAGATGGAGGAATCGACTTAAAATCAAAAATAGCAATCGATTCTTATCTAATACTTGAGGAATAACAATTCTACATTAGATTTTTGACCCTTCGATTATTATTGGTAACCATTGCTGAAGACATGGAGGAATCGACTTAAAATCAAAAATAGCAATCGATTCTTATCTAATACTTGAGGAATAACCTTATTGCATTCCATTTTTGATGTTTTGACTATTAATGGCAAGCTCTACTGAAAACGTAGAAGAATCGCTTTAAAACAATAAGACTAAATTCTTTTATGATAAACAACTCAAGCTTGAGAATAAGAGAATTTTTTATAAATAGAAATTCTTAATACATTTTAAATATTTGTTTCATCTTATTTGTTATGAGTGTATATTACAGTTAAATAGAATCTCAAATTATATATATTTAAGACTTTAAAATAAAACAATTATATTTATTCTCTGTTACTAATAAAACATCAATAAAGCAGCCATGTGGGGGTCAGGGGGCGAAGCCCCACTAGTAGGCCCGCCGAAGGCGGTCCTCTTTTTTTTTAATGCAATCGAATGCAAGAAGGGTGCACCAGTAAAGATGTAGCCCCTATGGATCTCGAAAGACCCTTGCATTACCGAAGAGAAGGGAAAGTTGATTAAGTGAGAGGGTGTAGACGTAGGTGTCTATGCACCCTGGTTTTGAAGGTTTGAAGATCATAGGTGCTGGGAAAGATAGAGGCTGGGAGAGAGTTCCAGTT
>JALMQS010000077.1:297757-339788 GCA_024734495.1 Forficula auricularia | reverse complement strand
GGCAACTACAAGTGCACTTTTATGGATTTCGCACTCACCGGCCTCACTAAATACAAATTCGATGGATTCAAGTAAGTATACACATTTAATATACAGAGGGTTTTGGCCAGACAACTGGAATTTGGAATTTACTCAAATTTTTGATATTTTTTGAATTCCGTTCTAAAGTAAAACAGAACCCGATTAGAGTCGATACAATGTCTGTCTGTTCGTCTGTCAGGATAAAATAACTCGTAAGTTGAATAAAGCCCGGTGCACACCAGGCGTTTTTTATGGATAGAAATCTAGATGGCTGGCTAGGCTGGATCCAGAGGCTTAAAATGACGTCACTGAGGGCTGGGACGCTGGCTAGCTTGTTGTATTTTGTGAATAGAACATGTTCTATTATCTCCTGATAGATTGCTTGGAAAATTAGGGAGAGAACCAATCGGAAAGCAGTATTTTATCACGTGGGTGACATGCGCATGGTAAACCAATCGGGAAGCAGAATTTGCGTGACATGCGCAGATGGTATATTTTATTTATGTTTTTAAATTTTCAAATGCAAAACGTTTCTATTGCGAAGAATAAAGAAATGGATTCTAAATATCAAAAGTGGTCTAAAGAGCAAATTCAAATTTTAATTGAATCTTTTGAAGTGGAGCAATTATATTATTGCCAGCCATTTTTTTTTTTTTTTGACAACTG
This sequence comes from Forficula auricularia, assembly GCA_024734495.1. Lineage (NCBI taxonomy): Eukaryota > Metazoa > Arthropoda > Insecta > Dermaptera > Forficulidae > Forficula > Forficula auricularia. Next base: position 339,101 of record JALMQS010000077.1, on the reverse strand, counting down.
TTAAGCGATTGTGTGCGCACGCATCTGAACCAGCTATTAGAATCAATCTGCATATATCAGCGTGTGAAGGCAAAACCTAAAAATCCATCAAGACATCTAGCGGCAGGCAAGCCATCAAGGCTACCATCAGCGAAAAACGCCTGGTGTGCACCGGGCTTAAGATACAAACTAATTTGAAATTAAGAAGTTAGTCAAGTCAAATTGTGTTCAAATCCGCCCCTATGGGGAAAGTTTTGGGGTAGTTCTGATTTTTTGCATATATATGTTTTTGGGGTGCTGAATCCAAATCTGACATCTCCCACCAAAATTTCGTCACGCAACATTGTAGAAAATGCAAAAAAATGTAAAAATTTCCATTTTTTGTCGGTTTTTCGCATATAACTCGATCTTAGTTCTATTTTGAAAACGGCCGTACCGATTTTGATGAAACAAAATCTATTAACAAGTTTTGAGGATGAGAAAGCAGATCGCTGGCTAGGTCTGAACTTCGACAAATTTAATTTTAATTGATCTTTTCTTAATTAAAGTAATTATTTATAGATGAAAATCTCAATAAAAAAGTTTGTTCACATTTTTTCAATTATCTTTTATTTATTAATTGGTTTTTTAATTTTAAAACCCACTAATAGGTTATAGCAAATATTAATATATTATATTAAAATTAGGAATTTTTTGTTTGTTTTTAATTAACAGGTGTCTAAATCATAACATTACAGGTGTGTTTACAAATAAAGTTGTTGAAGTGGCTCTTTTTTATACAACTTGGAAACAAATCTTATTTAATTTTATGTTTTTATTTTAGATCCTATACGATTATTTATTTTATTATTATTTTCCTATTTATTTTTTTATAATGTTTATCAATATGAAAGAATGTGGGGAAATTGGTGTACGAGTAATCAAATATACACATAATATGTAGACTATTAGAAAGCTAGAAATGCAAAACTTAGGTGAGGGGTGGTGTGGATGTGGGAGGTGCAGGAGGTGGGGTGCAGTTGTGGGGATCCGGGGGTGGATTGGGGGTGCAGTGGTGGAGTGTGTGGTTTCGGGAGGGGGGGGTCATGGGTTACCGTGCATCGCTCCAGGTACTGATATTGATGTGAGAAGGAGATACACCAGATCACCAGAAGGTGCATCCCCTAAAGGCCTGCATGAGATGGCCCCTCCGTGAAAAGAACAGAGTAGAAGGAAAGAAGCCGGGATCACAAGCCAAATCTCAGAAAGTTAGATACAATCCAATTTACTAAGTTTTTTTTAAGGGCTTCGAGCAGTGGTGATAAATTAGGTTAAATTATTCTCCCACTTAATAATACAGTGCATAAAAAATTTTATTTGGCTATCCTTAAGTGCATATTTTTGCATATTTCAACTTATACTGCATATTACATGCATATTTTATGGCATTATTTATTATTGGCAGTTTTTACTGCACACAAATCTGGTTTCTAGTTATGAGTATCATAAAACCAAAACACGCATGTAGATACCTCAAAAGCCATGTTCAAAATGAATTTTATCCATTTCTTAGTAAACCTACTTACAAATCAACTAAAAACGTTTTTTTTTTCAAATATGATTTAAGTCCGAATGATCTTCATTTATTATTGAATTTTACTTTTGAAAATATTTTGATTAAATCGAAATATATACTAGATGGAAAAATATTAATGATACCTATACACGGAGATGGCACATTTACGGGAAATATAAGTAAGTATAATGCATACAGACATTTTGAGGAATTATTAATATTTCAATTTAAATATTATTGGCGAGTTATATAGTCTAAATAATTTATATTCTTATGAGGCCTATGCCAAAGAGGATCGTTTAATATATAAATAAATATTATATTATATATTACCTATACTAAAAGAATACCTTCTCCGTGCTCTAGGGCAGTGGTTCTTAACCTATGGGTCAGCCACCCAAAATTGGGTCACAGCAGAGTCGTTAATCAAATATTTTATTTATTATTTTCATTATAAGTTGAAAAATATATTTTGATTTATTCAATACTATAAAAAATGAAAATATGAAAAACACGCTCTTTTTCATTAAATTTTCCTTAGATCGAAAAGTAAAAGTAAAGTAAAATTTTGGCTATCTTAATTATTACAAGTTGAACAAAATTATATTGAAAACAAACTTTTGGCCGTCTCGAGACGCTGCCCGCCAGGGCCACCCGCCGCAGAGGGCGCGCCGGAGACACGCATAAAACAATAGTTTTTAATGAATTTGGTGTTGATACTTGGTGAAACATTTTTTAAAATTATTGTATAAAAAATACTTGGTATTTTTTTTATCCAATAATTTCAATATAAAACTCTGAATTCAATTTATTTATCCAATTTCCTAAGATCTTATAAATTAATTAAAAAAATATTTTTGTTGAGGTAATTACAAATACCTACTAGTTTAAAGATACAAAACTTATGTAATTTTAATTATTTGTCAAAAGCCCTTGCGGCATATTTGACAATCTCTCAAGGTCACTAATTCACTTTTTAATCTCATAAAATCAAAGTATTTTTCATAAGATAGCTGAAGTCATATAAATAAGAAATCTGGAAAAATTTTTCCATATTCTTTAAATATGCTAGATTAAATTTTAGGGATGTGCTGCATCCACAGCATCCATGGACCGCACGCCACTGCAAGCCACATAAACGATTAAGCCTGTGTTTATATTTATCAAGCAGAGGACAACCTCTTTGATTTCTCTTTATGAATCAACAACTCTTCTACTTTTGGCAAAACAAAATCCTTTCAATTAAATAATTTTGATTTAAAGGGAGGATCTTTATTCTTTAATTTAAAAAAAATAAGCTGACGTGTTCTGATGTGGCCATCCAATTGACTTTACCATACAACCTGGCCCCTAAAATTATTTATAATAATGTAGGGGGGGTGTTAGTTTTTGCATTTTTAGACTTCTGGGGTCCCACTGATTATGTATACAAAATTTGGTTGAGTTTGTTCAATTGGACTAGATTTTTAATTTTTAACCTCCCCTCCACCCTCTTAATTTTGGGCGCTTAGTTTTTGCATTTTTAGACTTCTGGGGTCCCACTGATTATTTATACAAAATTTGGTTGAGTTTGCTCAAACGGCTTAGATTTTTAATTTTTAACCCCCTCCACCCAAGGGCGGATCCAGGAATTTTTTTATGGGGGCAGAATATATATAAGGTGCCCGATGTATATAAGATATACTTTTTATCTCATAAGTGTGTCGCGATCGAATTGTCCAAGCGGGGGGGGGGGACGCCCCCCCCACACACACATATATATAGAAATTTATTTTCAATTTAAAATTAAAAAAAAATTCCCCCCGCCCCCTCCTGGATCCGCCCTTGCCTCCACCCCTCGGGTCGATATGCCCCAAAATCTAATCAGCTCTTAATCTCAATGGATCAAAACTATTTGTGAAATTTGGTTTCGATATTCATACTAGTTTTTGAGCTAGCTCGTCCACACAAATTTGGTAACACACAGACTTACAGACATTTTGACAAAACAATTATTATCTCGAAAAATATAATTTTTTCGATGTTCACTTAATTGAGCTTTTTTGTAGAGCAAAATGCCATAGATTCGCTCAATTTTTTTAATCAATATAATTTAAGCCGTTTTTGAGATATTTCGAAATAAAAGAAGGAAAAAACCCACTTTTTTCATGCACGATTACAATACTTGACTATACCCTGTATGGAAAAGTAAAATGCAAAAACTAACCACTCGAAATGGGGCAAAATGAAATTCAAGGCCATTCTATCAAACTCAACCAAAAGTTTATGTTAGTAAAGTGGATGGCCACATCCCAACGTGTCAATTTATTATTTAACATTGGCGGCGAAAGGACCTCCTTAATAAATGATAAAGAAATTTAACTTAAATCTTCTTCATTCCTGTTAATAATATTATTTCCGTTAATAAGATAATCTTTAATGAAACAAATAATTATTTATAATTGGAATCTTTTGTGAATAGTTTGGGTAGGTTGAAACCACTTTCTCTACACTTTAGAATTTAATATTTCTCCCTTTTCCCTTTGACACCAATTGTAACAGTTTGTTTGCTAACACATTCCATCGAATGATTAAAATTAACCTCATTTCAACAGACCTATAAATAACAACCTAACCCTTCAACACTGACCAATATAATTAACCAAGGTAACCACCGAATCACCGGTAATGCTCTATCAACCCAGGCGCGGATCCAGACCTCTGTTTTTTTTGGGGGGGGGAGGGGGCGGTCGCCGGTATATAAGATCTACTTTTGATCTCAATAGTGTGTCGCGATCGAATTGTCAAAGCGGGGGGGGGGGGGCAAAGACGCCGCCCCCCCCACATAGAACTTTATTTTCTTCAATTTTAAAATTTAATGTTAAAAAAAAAAAAAAAATTAAATAAACATATAAAAATTGTTGATCTTCAATGTTTTGGGGGGGCGGTCGCCCCCATCGCACCCGCCCTGGATCCGCGCATGTATCAACCGTTCTTATCACTTTACGATACAGGGTATGGTCAAGTATTGTAATCGTGCATGAAATAAGCTGTCGTGTTCTGATGTGGCTATCCACTTGACTTTACCATACAATCTGGCCCCTAAAACTATTTATAATCATGTAGGTGGGGGGTTAGTTTTTGCATTTTTATACTTCTGGTGTCCCACTGATTATGTATACAAAATTTGGTTGAGTTTGCTCAAATGGCTTAGATTTTTAATTTTTACCCACTCCCCCTCCACCCCCCTTAATTTTGGGTCGATATGCACCAAAATCTAATCAGCTCTTAATCTCAATGGACCAAAACTACGTGTGTAATTTGGTTTTGATATTCATACTAGTTTTTGAGTTAGCTCGTCCACAATAATTTGGTAACGCACAGACTAACTAACGGACTAACAGACATTTTGACAAAAGAATTATTATCTCGAAAAATATAATTTTTTTCGATGTTCACTTATTTGAGCTTTTTTGTAGAGCGAAATGCCATGGTTTTGCTCAATTTTTTTAATCAAAATAGTTTCAGTCGTTTTTAAGATATTTCGAAAAAAAGAAGAAAATAAACCACTTTTTTCATGCACGATTACAATACTTGACCATACCCTGTATGATAAAGTAAAAATAAAATAAGCTGACGTGTTCTGATGTGGCCATCCACTTGACTTTACCATACAACCTGACCCCTCTCTTATATTTAATATTTAATAAAATTATTTATAATCATGTAGGGGAGAGGGTTAGTTTTTGCATTTTTAGACTCCTGGGGGCCCACTGATTATGTATACAAAATTTGATTGAATTTGGTAAATGGCCAAGAATATCATTTTTTGACCCCCTCCCCCCCCCCTCGAATCGAACGCTGCTTGGAAGGCAACTATGCTGACGATTATACCACCATCGCACTCTATTAATAACCGCCCCCCCCCCTATCTCCTCTCCCCCAATATATTATATCTAAATTTATATATAGCCTTGATTGCAATTGGAATTGTATTTTAAAATTGTCAAAATACTCACGAAAAATGAAAAATACACTTAAATACATTAAATAATTAAGTGATTAAAGTCTCCAGGATCTGCTCAATGAGAATCCACACTTTAGATCGATAGAAGGTAACGAGGGGTGAACCGCGACCTAAAATTTTGTACACCTACTTCTACTTCCAAGAAATCAATAGATTATCCAATGAATTTCAAAATAATTCCACATAATTCTAAATACGGTGTACACCTAATGCAAATCGCGGTTCACCCCTTGGAAGGTAACTAATGATCTGAAATAATGCACACGACCTTAAAATTAAATTAGTTGAGTTTGATAAATGACCAAAATTTTCATTTTTTGACTCCCCCCCTCCTCCCCTTTTGGTTTTACATCTGTTGATTGTTGATAACATTTTCATCATTTGACAAGGCATATTTTATTTCCATGGATTCAAGAAGGTCCAATCTTAATCCTTTTCTTTCGAAATGAATAGGGGAGGGGTTAGAAGGTGAAGGTACATGATCTAAGGCATATAGATGATTAGCAAATGCGGAAGTGGAATCTGGATTTATGGGCTGGTTTCTTATTAATTGTCTGTGGGAAGCTAAATGTTCTTTATGCCGTTTTATAAAAGATCGTCCAGTTTGGCCAATATAAATTGCCTCGCAATCGTTGCAATTTAATTTGTATACACCAGATCTATTTATTTTATCAATTTTGTCGAGTTTATTATTTATTAATTGGGAGGATAAATTATTTATATTATAAAGGGCTGGAGTGATGATAGTTGTAATAAAGATTAGAAAGATGTAATCAAGCATGCATCAACAGGGGAAAAATCGTGAACCAAATGGTCGAAAGGAAGAAAAGGGAAAGGGGAAAAATAATAATCGAAAGAAACAATATTAATTAGTTATGTTGATTAATGTCCATTATAATTATACAGTTCATTGGACAATGTTTTTTATTGAAGCTCTTATTCAATTTTTGTACAACTCGAGACTTTTTCAAGCACTCACAATTGGTTAGAGCAACATTGGTTGAGATAACAATAAAAATAATTGAGACATAGTAGAATTTTTTTTCGTTTTATATTGATACAATCGTAGGTTATTAAAGAACCATCTGAATTGTTGAATTTCAAAAGGAACAAACCACAAATATAATATTCAATCAAATAAAATTATGTTTTATTGTAATGATGAGTATGTTGATGAATAATGTGGAATTTCTAAAACAACAATTGTTTTTCTTAGTTAGACCGGAGCCTTATTGAGTGGTGTGTTATGATGGCATGGGACAGAGCCCAGTGGAGACTAATGGTTGTGTCAAAACAGTTTCTCAATGATGATGATGATTAGAAAATAAACCATTTTATTTAATTACATTATTCTTAAATCATTTTTTTAATTTTAAACATTTTTTACAAATCATTTAATAAATATCTACAGTGTTATTTAATTACAATAAAAGTACATTGTTCAACTGATGTCTTTAATTGCTTAAAATCAAGGAAAATACAAAATTCACTAACAAATTTATGGAAAATACAAAAGATTCATTAGAGAAGAAGTTCAAAAAATATTATTTAGTAATAAAATAACTATTATGTACAATAGAGACATTTTAAAATAGAGTACGACTCTGCGTCATGGTCTTATGTAAAAGTTTCGGCAACAAATATCTTAATAGTTAAATTGGGGTTTTTTTTTTAATGATATTGATGTGAGAAGGAGATACACCAGAAGGTGGATCCCCTGAAGGCCTGTATGGGCTGGCCCCTCCATCGTGAAAAGAACAGAGTAGAAGGAAAAGAAGCCGGAATCACGAGCCAATCTCAGAAACTTAGATACAATTCAATATCCAATTTACTAAGGTTTTAGGGGCTTCGAGCAGTGGTAAATTCTCCGCGCGATAAATTCGGTTAAATTTATCTCCCACTTAATTTTTATTTTTCATTAAATTGAAGGGTTGGTTTTGTCACAAATATAATAAAACAATAATTTTAATAACTATTAGAATTATTTAATTGATAACTATACAGTTTCGGTCACCACTGGTCGACCATCCTCAGTAGTTCTAAAAATTGAAATGAAACATTTATTTACATTTTTTTCTTTTTATAGAAAATTATATAACACAAAATTTTTTTACAATAATTTGAAATCATACATACATCTCGTTTAAGAACCGGAATTTGTCATTTCACATGAAACATTCATTCTTAAATCTTCAATATAGATAGATCACACAATTCATTACAATCACACACACATATATACATATATAGCAACAATTTATAAAAACGTTTATCACTGAATTAGAAACTATTTTGAATTAATGATTATATTAAATACTATTTTCAATTTTATTTTTTTCTAATTATCTCATTGCATCGTCAATTATTATACAATTAAAAAACCCATTATAAATAATCCATTCTAGAAACACATTATAAGTTAAATTCATTCTTTATTTTTAATTTTTTATTAGCGAAATATCAAAATACACATCTCCCTATTACATTTTTCTTATAAAATCAATACATGTTTAATCAATATACTAAATCAAATCAATATTCTCACAACAATGACACAATGAGACTATAACATTCTGATATGTTTTCCGAATCCATTTTGAAGTTAACACAATTATCGATATCCTTCAATATATAAAGAGATTCTTTTATTTTTCTCTTGGTCCAATTTTTCTCATAATCTAGTATCTTAACTCTTTCAAAATTGAAACTATGCTCGTTGTCAATAGCATGAATGGATAACGCGGAGACCAATTTATTTCCATTAATCGATGAAATATGTTCTTTAATTCTTTGTCTCAAATGTCTTGAAGTCTCACCTATATATTTGTGTGTTTTTTTATCTTTTTTACATGAATCACAAACCACCTCATAAACAACCCCCATTTTATCAAGTTTTTCAAGATGAGTCTTATTATTGAATATGTTCATGAGTGGCCTGCCAACACTGTGTACTAATTTTATGTCATTATTATTCAGAATTCTCAAGATTTTCGCAGATGAATATATGGGATGGAGCCTTTAATAATTTTATCTTCTTTTTTAATCACTTCCGTTACTAATTTATTTTTTCTATATTTAGTTAGAACTTTATTGAAAAATTGTTTCGAATATCCATTGCTTTCACATTTCTTTTGCAAATCAATCAATCTTATGTCTCTGTAGCTCTCATCACATATTCTATCCAATCTACCTATTTCTCCATATATTAAACCAATCTTATGCTGAAGTGGCTGTATTGATTTAAAGTTCAACATTCTATTTGATTTTGAATCTTTCACATACAGGTCTGTCCTCAACCGTTCCTCAACTCTGACAATTTTAATATCCAAAAAACTGATGTTATTGTTCATTTCTTGTTCATATGTGAAGATTAAATTATCATTGAAACTATTAAGCGCCTCTATACAAAGGTCTAACCAACCCTTCAATTTAATGAAAAATTTAAATCAAGTCACTTAAGTTCTGGAAGAAAATTAATTTTTATTACCAGACCCTATACTTACAGAAAAAATGTCTGGGTATAACAGAATCGAACTGAACCTCCGGGTTACTTGATCGGATTAATTAAATATTCTCACAGAAGTTGGATTTTTCGATCAGCACGGTTCGTTTTAATATTTTCTTCAATTTCTTTCGATCTCTTTGTGTTTTAAAATTTACAACCTGTAATAACGTGTTACCTGCTGCTTATTACGAACGCTGAATTCTGTACTTCAAAACCATTATATTTGATTGATTTCTTTCTTTAATAACCTCAATGTTGCCGATTCTTGCATCTATAAAGAGTTCTGCAACTAATCTCAGTAAATCAATAACATTCTAGTTTTACAACCAGTTCAAGGGGTGTTTTACTTTCTCTGTTCTCGATGTCATAAATGGCGCCCTGTTTCAATAACATATTTTGTTCGAGCCCTTTTAGCGGCAACATGAAGGGATGTGTTACCGCCAGAGGTTGTTCTTGCATTAATATCTTCTAAAATTCTTGGGGCCTCATTGGATTTTCCCATTGATATTGTAGCGGCCCGCCCTTGCTCGACCACGGCCGCTAGATGACTCAGTCGGATCGTTGAGTCGCGCTTTTGCGCCAGTTAAATATGTTCACCCATGCTATAGTCGCACGACTCCCGTTCGACTGAAGTATAGGCGTTCGGACTAGTCTGGAGGGGCCAAACGCCAGCCGCCCCTCCTGCACACCTATATGAACACGCAACCTATAGCCTGCACTCCAACGTTACTGGACCCCATCGACTTGATGGGGCGCACAAAGCACCACACAGCACTCACCCTCGGCCCTAACAATAGATATATATAAATTAACCTGCAACTTTTCTTCTCTTCTTCCCCAGTGTTCGTCTTCTTCTTCCTTGTTGCTTCTCTTAAATCAAGAGCTTCCTTGAGATTTTCAGCTTCATTAATTTCATTTTCACTCTGTCTTTTATACGTCAACGAGTACATTAATAGTTAAAGGATTATCAGGAAATAATTCGCTTTAACTTGTTATAAACTTCCTCTAAAATTTGCATAAACTTCATCAAATTTCATTTTTTTATCAAGTGCCAAGCTAGTTGATATTTTGAACTTCAGGTATTTATGTGTTCTAGTCAAAGTTCTTTCTCACCAACTCCAGTACTTCTCGGTTAGGTTGTAGGGCCTTATCAATTTCCCCTTTCTCTAAATATATTTTACCAATCAAATGCTCTACTTTAAAAATATCCAGAGGAGAGTTCCCCAAATAGGTCTTTCTTTTTACTTAATACTTCCTAGCTTTGTGCATTTCTTGGCTTATCATATGTTGCCTTGGCTGAAGAAATATCTCTGCTTTTATTAAAAATATCCTAGTATCCAGTGGTTGGAACCTAATTGATCTTTTGTTTAAGATAGATCTCTTGAATAATTTCTAATGTAATAGTTGTACTATCTTTTTCCAATGACTGTGCCATAACTCTCTGAGTAATTAAAATATCCTGGTGATTTTTCTCCAAAAGAGTTTTTTGAAATCAAATACTTCTTATTAAACCTCAAAAGACCTAGTGTATTTCCTTGATCACAAAGTACTTCTTTATATATCTTTTTACCCCTAGAAAATAAATGGGATTTTTTCAAAGTAGTTTCTTTATTAGATATCTCTTGCTTAAAATTTTTAAAAAGCTTCATCAGATTTACCAAGTCGAGAAAACAATTCTTGTCATATATTTTATATGCAAAACTGCAAAATCATTTTTTCTTCTTCTAGAATTTCCTTTAAACTTATTCTTGAAGGATCCGTAAATGTTCGCGTATTTACCTTCTCGGCTCAATAATAATCTATTAATAACAGCATACGCAGTAACGGGATGATTCTCTTCTAATTTATTTTTTTTGCAAACACTAAGAACTTCTTGGTCTATTTAGAAACTGTATATTGCCCTTTTTCAATATGTGCTCATATGAAGTTTTGTATGAAGACAAAGGGGTGATATTGACCTAAAATAAGTTTAGAACCTAATACAATGAAACTTTCATTAATGATTCCAGCGCAAAGTCGATTTTATCTAAAGTTGAAAAGTGCCGCACCCACATGATCTTGTATCATTGAAATAGATAAAATAATGTTTGGATCTAATAAATATTGAAAGCATTTCAAATCGAGCGCTTTTTTTTCTTCACTAATACCTTTATTCGAACATACATGCATCTTCATATCTACGCGCCAAAGCTCTTCACTAATTTCAAATGAAATACGATTAACTCTTTGACTAATTCAACGCGAATGAATAATTCCAAATAGATATAGCGTGATCCACACATTTTCAGAAAATAGATTATCACTCTGGCATAATTTTGGGCTTCTCTTAATATCCGCTCTTCTCTATTTGCTCTATAATGTATTCTTGTCTACTTAACTGTACTAGCCTATGTACATTAAGCATTGCGTTATTCAATTAACAGGTATTCTTTAGTAATATACTTAGATCCTAATTTTTCTGCATCAGCTTTAAACTTGAAAAGCATTTTAGCGAATATTTTCAGGATTAAATATGATAATATTCAAAGCCTCAATACCACCCTCTTTTGCTCTATTGCATCCAAAGTTACATTCCAGGTTACGTACAATGTTTTCGTATAATTATTATCGCTCTCTTCTGGAAATTCAAAATTTAGAAGTTTCACTGTTTTTCTTTAAGCCTCTCTAAGTAATTACTAACTGAACTCGTCCGACGTTTCATTCTCAATAGAATTCTTATATAAGCCACTGCTTGTTGCAATGCTAGAGGAAATACTGTGGCATCTTTCAGATCCGCTAATATCTCTTCCTCTGTATAATTTTCTCTTTGAAGCATTTTCAATAAACTCTTTTGCCTCATCTTTTATTCGACCATCTAACGGTAATACTTTTATATTCGTTGGCTATTCTGATTACGAGATGTAATTAAAATACATGGTCTATTAGCAATTAGAGCCAGAGGTAAAAATCTTTTATACCATCATCATTCTCGTTTTACTTTATATTTTTCAGCGTTATCAAAAATAAAAAAGACTTCTGCCTTTAGAAAAGAATCTGTACACTTCTTCAACTAAACAACTTATTTTTCTTTTCTCTTCCATTTGCATTCTTTGTATTATTTTGAATTGATCGCACCTTCATCATACGAAACGATTATAAGAGTTTTATAGGTTTCAGCATTCATTCATTACATCGTCCAACTGTTACTATGTTCGCGGATATACTCGCTTGATCTCACTTTTCCCTATTCCACCAAGACCAGTTATACAAACAAGAGGGGTGATTTTGCACTTTTACTTTCGCCTTGTAACATTTTGTTAATAAATTGTCCAATTATCCAGCCCTTCAACAAATGACACTACCGGATCTCTCACGCCAAAAAAGATTGGATTCCTCTTCTTGCTTCTTCAAAAAACTCTTTTCCTTCTTCATGGAAAAAAATGGAATCTTTCCCTTTGCCTTGCAACCAATTCAACATTTTAATGAACAACTTGTTATAAACGTTTTTTGTTTCTATTCTATTGAAATCAAACTCTTTTGACCTACTTTTAACAGTAACTCCTAGTTCCTGCTATTCAATTTGACAAACTGCAAACACAAGATGATCCATAAAGTCTTGTATCTCTTCATCGAATACCAGCAGTACTTTAATTTTTCTTTTAATAACGCTCGCATTTCACTTAATTTATAACCATTGATTCGCTTTTGATCTGCATTCTACATCCAAAATATCGATGACCGTGTTCTTTTATCCTCTCAGCTTGAATTTGTACACCTTCTAAATTTTCAACATCAAAATCAATGTTGTGCAAATAGTGACGTCTTTTTGACGAACCATCCTTGAACATATCTTCTTTTTTTACCGCTTGATACGCAAGGGAAATATTTTTCAAGCTGTAATCGCCATTGCTTTCGTTCAGCAGTTTTGATTTTCTTGTTCGCTAAACTGCTGCACCACGCGATTAATACATGCCATACATCTTGATGTAACTGTTTCGTCATCAACTTTTCATTTCTTTATTTTAACTTCAAGCGGAAAGATACTTGCGCGACACTCCTCGATATAAGAATTAATTAATACTTTTAACTGATAAAACATGAACTGCATTTACTACTTCATGCCTGTTTTGACTTCTTTCTTTTAACAGTCTCAGTTGTTGTATTTGGTTAATAATTGTTCTCGTGGTCTCCACAATTTGATCTGGTTTCTGTATTTCTGGCAATTTTTTATTTTGGGGTTTTGAACATTTTACCTTTTAGGATCTGCATGATGTCCGACCTCTTAAGACGTTTAGCAAGTTGTATAGCTGTTTCCTTCAGGTTGTTTTCAATTCAACATCTGCTTCCCCTTTTCTCAAGGCAGCTCAACCACTTGATGGCCATTCTCGACCGCCAAATACAGGGGAGTATTACCACCTTTTTTATCCTAAAGTTAACGTCAGCCCCTTGTGTTATCAGGCTCTCCACTTGTTCCAAGTCACCTTTACTTGAAGCATAAAGTAATTCTTTATTCTTTTTACTTCTCCATGCCTATATTACTTTTCCCGGCCGATTCCATGGTTTGGTAACTCATTTGTAGAAGTGTGCGCTGATTTGATCTTCTTTTGGTAATAGCTCTCTTCGTCAGTTCAACAACCTAGAAACATAAAAAAATCATACTAAATCTTCAACAACAAAAATGATAGTATCTATAGTTGTAATTATAGTAATTTGTTTTAATTTAATGTATGCTGATTTCTTAAAATAAAAAATCATTATGAATCATCAAAAACTACGTATTTTGTATAGAAAATATGCATTAAGATGGTTTATTAAAAGGAAATAAATATGGCATAATCCAAAAATAATCTGCCAATATATCAACATAAGTTCTAGGGAAGTGTAACTTCTCTAGCCGTAGATATTATATATATATGGTATATATATATAACAACTCAAGTTTGAGTTGTTTTCATAAAAGAATTTAGTCTTTTAGATTTTAAGTCGATTCTTCCACGGTTTCAGTAGGAGTTTGCCATTAATAAATCAAAACATCCAAAAATGAAATGGAATCTAGTTCCTTCCTCTAGTATTAGATGAGAATCAATCGAAATATTTTTGATTTTAAGCCGATTCCTCCATGTCTTCAGCAATGGTTATCAATAATAATCGAAGGGTCAAAAATCCAATATCGATAACGATTATTCTATCAATTACTGAATGAGAATCGATCATTATTTTGATTATATTCAACATGAACTGCAAATTGCATTGATATCTGATTAATAATAAAGAAATAAGCATATTAATATTTCAAATGAATTTGGATAAAGTTTAGCAACGCGATCGTTGCAGTTGCTTTTATCCGAAAGTCAAATAAATAAAATATTAAATCAATTATTGATCTCAAAAAATCCTAATAATTATTTTTAACAATCATTAACAGTATAAACAATAACAATCGAATATTTAAATCATTAAACAAATAATTTAATAATAATTTGACATTATTAATTTTTTCGACACTAACCTTGTGACATTTCAGAGTGAATTGCAAGTCTTCTGGATAAATTTCAGTTCCAATTTCGTTATTTGCCTGTTTCATTCGTAGTCTTTACTTTTCTCTATTTTTTTTTTTTTTTTTTTTTTTTTTTTTTTTTTTTTTTTTTTTTTTTTTCTTCATTTTTAACATATTTCCATGAATAAAATGAAGCTTGTGAGGGTGTATTCCTATAAGAAAACGTTCACCTTTCATTTCACTGGCAGGCCCATAACACTTGTTCCACATTCACCATAAATTAATACTATTTCAATTCTGTCTTCAACAAAAATGCTCCATTTTTATTACTATTACAATATAACTATCTACTGGATTGACACGAGAAATAAACTTTTAAAGTCAAGAATTTTAGAATAGATCTATTAAGTAGAAAATAATCTCACTTAAATCTGTGTATCTATATATATATATATATATATAAAATTCTTTTCACAATGCTACTCACTCACTAACTAACCACTCCTCCTCCACTGACTCCCTCCTGTTCCTCTCACTCACTCACTCATCATCAAAACGAATGAACACTATAATGGACACTTCAGCTTAATCAATTTGGAGAGGATATTACATCTCTGATATAGGGGCTCACAGAAAAGTTTTTCGAGGAAATTCGACCTCTAAGGGGTCAAAAGGAGGCAATGTGTGTTTTTCACTGATTTATGAGATATCTCTAGGACATTAAAATATCTACTTGATTTTTACTTAATAAAATTCTAAATACAAATATCTAAAAAGTGATTTCAAGTTTTTTGAAATTCATCCCAACTATCAAAATATAATTGGGGGCAAAAATTAAAACTCTTTCAAGTCTTGATCAATTTTGTAGAGTTATTCTTTATTACTTTAAAACTATTCCTGTAAAAATCAACTATCACAAAAATTTACTATTAGGGCAGAAGGGGAGGAGGGGGAGAGGCAAATTATAGAAATTTTTAGCTTTTTTGTACATTTACTGTTTAGAAAACTGAGAGTTATTTATTTACAAAAATCTAAATATTTGCAAATATTTAAAAATAATTTCAACCTCCCAAAATATGAGTGGGGAAAAAAAATTAATACTCTCCGATATAGATCAAATTGCAATGTTGTTTTAAGACTATATAAAATGTATACTGCAAAATATTAGCCAAGAATGGTGCATTGGGGGCAAGAAAGAGGGGGAATTTTTTTTACAAATATATACAGAACTAATCTGCTACGAGACGCCGCCCGCCAGAATCGCACACTAAGTTGTAGAGAGGCGTACCCAAGGCACGCCTGGAGCAGCTCGAGCTTAAAGTCATTATAAGCAATTGTTTTTCATTGTTATGACTTTTGATTTAATAATTCGATACCATTTTCAAGATTCACACTAATGGTTGATAAATTAAGTTAAATAATTGTTAAAAAATAATTTCTACAGTTTTTTTCAGCGATCTAATTGATTTAAATATTTTGTTTTATTTGATATAAAATAAAAAATTATTCTTATTATTCTTATGAATTTTTTTTTTTTTTTTTGTAGATTATGAAGATGAACAGAAATATTAGGTCAAGCTTGTGGTTTACCATAAAAAATTTAGTCTTTTTTGATTTGCAGTCGATTCTTCCACGTTTTTCATTAGAAGTTACTTGTTAATAGTCAAAACATAAATGAAATGCAATAAGGTTATTCCTCTAGTATTAATAGGTGTACAACTTTGCTTCCGCCGTTTCGCAATATGATAAACATAGCGGTAAAATGGTAGTCGAAATAAATAGATCGTAGATGTCATACAATAAGCTTAGGAATTTGTCAAACACATTATCAATATTAGTCGATTTGTGCATGTAAGTTATTCTCGTTAAACATATTCGCTTACGAGCCAAATTCTCGTCATTTGCGGGAGGTTTTAATTTTCTGCTTTAATATGAAAGAAATCACGGCTGAGGCTCATCGAATGCTCTCAAATACCTATGGTGAGGCCGCTATTAGTACAGCATTCGTGCCGAGTGGTTTCAACACTTCAAGAACGGTGATTTTGTCGTCGAAGACCAGCATGGCGGTGGAAGAAGGTTTTCAAAGATGCAGAATTGGAGGCATTACGTGATCAAGACTCGTCCAACGCAACAAGAATTGGCAGGATCATTGGGAGTGGCGCAACAAGCCATTTTCAAAAGCGCCTAAAAGTAATGAATATGATTCAAAGTAAAATTGGGTGCCGTACGAGATGTTGAACGGCGTTTGTTTGCTTGTGAACAGCTGCGCGCAAGGCAAGGCGGAAGGGGATTTCTGCGTATTGTGACTGGGGACGAAAAATGGGTTCATGGAAGCAATTCCAGCGCAGAAAATGTGGGGATATCCCGGCCATGCTTTTAGTCGACGGCCAAACCGAATATTCACGGTTCCAAGGTCGTGCTCAGGCTGGTGGGACCAGCTCGGCGTAGTGTTATGAGTGAAACAAACTGAAACAATCCCCGTATCGTTATCGAACGCATTCATGCATTTGAGCCGAGCATTGAAAGACAAACGGCCGCAATACAACAAAGAACATGATAATTGATTTTACAGCATGACAATGCTCGACCCCATGTTGCGAAAGTGGTCAAGACATACTTGGAAACGTTGAAATGGGAAGTTCTACCCCTTACCGTATTCTCAGACGATTTGCTCCCTCGGACTATCACTTGTTTTAATCGTGGCACACGGCCTGGCTGACCAGCACTTCCGGTCTTATGAAAGAAGTGAAAAATTGGATCGATTCGTGGATCGCTTCAAAAGATGACCAGTTTTTTCAACGCATAGGATTAGTACGCTGCTTGAAAAGATGGGAAAATGGTAGCCGATGATGAACCATCTCATATGAATCATAAATGTATAACCAGTTTTTTAATGAAACCTGAATTTCGGAAAAAAACGGCGGAAGCAAAGTTGTACACCCTTTAGATAAGAATCGATGGTTATTTTGATTTTTAAGTCGATTCCTCTATGTCTTCCCCAGTTATCGCCAATAACCAAATGTTAAAAATCTATGTAAAAACAATTAAAACTGTCCGCCTATTGAGGTAACATTTTTATAGGTCGCCAAGTAACAGGGAAGAGGTATTTTGAACAAAAAATTATATGAAAAGACCCCCCTTGATTTTTGCTGAAAAATACCCATAAAAATATTTGCTGTAATTTAGAAACACCCTGTATAATGCGCCTCTAAAATTGAGAGAAATCTTTAAATCGACATGGTTATCACACCTTCAGAAAAATTCTTTTCTATTCAACGACGGTTTACAGCTAAGTGTGGAGATACAAAAGAAATGTTAATTTGCATTTTTAAAGGAAATTTAAAAAACTATATTTGTCTACCTAGTTCAATTTTTTGGATCCGTTTTTAGTTACCGGATATAGGCAAAAACCTGAAAAAGTGTACCTTTTTTCCAAAATTGGGATCCTTAAATTAACCAAAAACTCTTAGAATAGTTTCATAAAAAATAAAGACAGTCTATGCTAGGAAGACCCGCAAGTTAAGCTCTCGAAAATATGTTTCATAAAAAAAACATAACGTTATCGCAGACTTAACCCCTATATTTAACTCTCCGAACTTGAGGAGGTTCTTTATCCTGGGGCTAACTCTGTGTTTATTGATTGACAATTGAAATTAGAAAAGTTTATAGGTTAGGTTTCAATTAAAAGAATTCAAAATAAATCGTTATAATATTTATTTTTTATATTAATAATATTATTATTATTTTTCTATATTATTCATCTGTAAATATACCTATAAATATGTATAAATTTTAATTTATGTTAACACGTAATTATAATAAAACAAAAGAATTCATTATATAGGTATTTTTTTAAAAGTAAATATCTAATAAATTAAATTAAAAAAAAATTCTAACTAAAAATCGAAGAAAGCAGATATTTCTAATAAAATAGTTAAATTTTTATATTTATTCAATAAAATAAAATTAGATCGGAAACGATTGAATCCCCCAATTAAATTCTGATCCCAAATCATCCCATATTTTTCTTCTTGATAGCATCAGAATCTGATTGTTTAGATTCCCACACATCTTTATGTTTATTTGGAAAACTAAACGTTTCTCCTCTTATATGGTGAAATTTCAGGTTCTTTTATTTTTAATTGAAAGAATTCGGTCTATTCTATCTAAAAATTTAATATTGAATTATTCAATACATTTCAAATTTTAAATTATATGATTTGTCTCAGTTTGTTGTGTATCTATATACTTACTTTTTTACCACTTTATTTTTATATGTTTAGTGAAAAAAAAAATTTAAGTTATTTTTTAAATAATAAAAATTTTAAAGACGAATATAAAAACAAAAAAAATTTAAACATAATTTTTTTTTTTTCAATAACTAAAATCTAGGAAATTTCGCCATTGCCAACCTATTTTTCTAACCTTGACTCGGGGTGGAAACTAATGACACTATTATGGTTTATGAAATTCGCCTTGTTTGGAACTCCAGGATAACCTGGAGTTGAGTAAGCCGAGGATTATTTTTTTTTATGAAACTGGCCCTTAGAGAATGATATAGGAATCAAGGTTCTAGGATGAATGGCTTACATTTGCTGAAAGCAAAACGTAAATTTCATAAAAAAATTGCGGTTTTATATAACTTCAACCTCATTGAGGCACGGGTTACCATTATCAATCAAGATGACACTTTGTTTTGAATTCTATCAAATTTAATCTAGTTTTAAAATGTATGAGTAGTCTGTGACGAAAATGTGCTCCTTCATGGTCAAAATAGAAAAAATCGAAAAAAAGTGCGACTTTTTGGGATATTAAAGTTTTTGGATCCTCATAAAAATTTCTGGACCAATTTGTTTGTCATTTCAGAAATTTGATCCTCTTTAATTTACTATAGGACGGTTATTGACAAAATATGGACCGTTTTCGAGTTATAAAACAAAAAAATCTGAAAATTTCGAGGTTTTTGAAGCCTGAGCCCCCCCCCCCCCCCACAAATTCGAGGTCGCAAACTTAGATTTGGCATAAGTACCTACACCATACCAAAAGAATCTTTTCCTCCAATTAATGTAAAAGCAAGCCCCCCCCCCCTATTTACTGAGCTATATATTCTTTTAAACTATGGTTACTAGTATTCAAGTCGTGGGTTTTCAAAATGTTTTAAAATTTAAAAAAACAATTAAAAAATAAAAAGACCATTGTTGTAAGCCGTTTGGGTAGGGAGTATTTATTGCTCGATGCTAAATAATTATAAAATAAAATAAGCTGACGTGTTCTGATGTGACCATCCACTTGACTTTACCATACAACCAGCCCCTCACTTATATTTAATATTTAATAAATTTATAATCATAAAGGAGTGGGTTTAGTTTTTACATTTGACTTGGGGTCCCACTGATTATGTATACAAAAATTTGGTTTGACTTTGGTAAATGGCCAAGATTTTCATTTTTTCTCTGAACCCCCTCATTTTTGTCGGTTAGTTTTTGCATTTTAGACTTCTGTGGGTCCACTGATTAATATTAAAAATTTGTTGGTTTGCTCAAACGACCCAAATTATAATTTTAACCCCCCTCGACCCTCCTTAATTTTGTGTCGATATGCACCAAAATCTATATGACTCTTAATCTCAATGGACCAAAACTCGTGTAAATTTGGTTTTCGATATTTAAACTAGTTTTTGAGCTAGCTCGTCCACAAAAATGTGGTAACGCAGAAACTAACTAACAATAAAATTTAGGGAACGCGGTGTTGGTTTATAGTGAAACATTGTTAAAATTCTGATAGGTTGGAGTTGGTGAATTGTTTCACAAGGAGAAAAAAAAAAAAAACAATCTTTGTATTTTAATTTTCTCCTTTTGAAACACCACCAACTCCAACCTAATAACTAACTAACAGACATTTTGACAAAACAATTATTATCTCGAAAAATATAATTTTTTCGATGTTTACTTATTAGAGCTTTTTTGTGAGCGAAATGCATGAGTTTTGCTCAATTTTTTTAAACAAAATAATTTAAGCCATTTTTTGAGGTATTTCGAAAAAAAGGAAAAAAATCACTTTTTAACCGACTTCAAAAAGAGGAGGTTCTCTATTTGATTGAATTTTTTTTTTTTTTTTTTTTTGTGCCTATGTTACCTCATATCCCGCCAATTCTCAACCGATTTTAAAAATTTTTTTTGCGTACAGATTCGATCTATCTTCGGTGAGATTCCCCATTTTTTTCAATATTTTTTCATAGGTATTAGACCTTTTTTATTAGGTTTGTTTAGACTCACCTACATTTATGAACCGATTTCGATGGTTCTTTTTTTTTTTTTTTTTTTTTTAAATTAAATCGAATGCAAGAAGGGGTGCACCGTGGTGTAGCCCTATGGATCTCGAAACACCCTTGCATTACCGAAGAAAATTGATTAAGTGAGAGGGTGTAGACGTAGGTGTCTATGCACCCTGGTTTTGAAAGTTTGAAAGATGTAGGTGCTGGGAAAGATAGAGGCTGGGAGAGTTCCAGTTCTTGAAAGTCATGGGGATATATGTATTCACTTGAATAGAGTGGTCCAGCACCTTTCCCCAGATTATTTACAAGAGTGTTGGGAGTCGGCAAAACGTGTGCTGCATGCAAAATATGCTTTGGAAATTTATTGATTTTATCTCATCAGAGCATCTGCCGTGATAGTATCTATAGAAAAGGGAAAGGGCAGAGACATCTCTTCGATAGACCCAGCAGGTCGAGGGAGTCAGTGTGAGGTAAAATCAATCATTAGCCTGACAGCTCGTTTCCCAGTACATCTGAGAATAGCAAAGAGAATATTTTGAGGCTCCTCTCCTGATAGAGGCAATCATTCAGATAGGGCAGTTGGGCCTTGTAGATGGTGAAGTTGTGAGGTTTGTAAATCGCTTGGACCTGAATAAAGCCAATCTTCCTTGCAGATTTCTCTGAGGAGATATGTATTTCATTCCAAGACAGGTCAGATGCATTGAGGCCTTTAATATGGATAGGCTGTCACACATTTTTCGGAATATTCGAATCGAAGTGAATATCAGGAAATCTCTATTTTCGCGCCTAGAAATTAGACAACATTGAGTCTTATTTGAATTAAAGTTAACTAAATTTGTGAGAGCCCCATTTATTCAGTTTGTCTGGATAGAGTAGTTGAAGTGATATTGATTGATTTGTTGGAGAAACTTTTTGTAGTGCTATGTCAGCAACATGGTAGTTCTGCTTTTCGTCGATAAGGTCATTTATAATGGAAAGGTAATTACAAACGAGGCCTTCACAGAGTTGTGAAGCATTCGTTGTGTTCCCATCTACAACTTTGCCTTCGTTTGTGAAAGCTTTCTATCCATTTGCAATGTTGGTGTGAATCCGCTGGCAGATTTGTAGAAAAATTTTGTGCAAACCATTCATTTCAAATATCAAGAAATTCTATGAACTTCTTTCAACCTCAGTATTATTTGAGGCCTTTGTTGACCTCTAGTCAGATGCTTTTCAGCACAGGAACATTTGTCTGAATCCATATTGCCTATCGTAAGATTAATTTATTGTTTTTCTAAGTGATGAAGGACGTGTTGGTTTATGACTAATTCCATTAATTTGGAAAGAACAAGGAATTGATCGAGATAGGCCTGTAATTAGAATTTGAGATGTGTCTCCTTTTTTAGGAATAGGTGTGACTCTGGCTATTTTCCAGCTTTTGGAATATGCCCGACTCGTAAGAGAGTTGGAATAGCTTGGATAAGATAGGGGCAAGTTCGGGGGCGCATTTTTTAATGAGAATTGGTGGGATGTTATCAGACCTCGGCGGATTTTGGAATTTAATTTATTAATAGCTTTTATGATTATTTGGGGCCTGAAAATTATTTTGCCCGCGCGGTTGGTTTGGGGGGTATAAGTGGGCGGGTTTAAGCGCTTTGTCATAAAAGTGGAGTTAGTTGCCGAAATAGGATGCTAGTGATTCGGCTTTTTCAGCGGGGGGTCGTGGCTACTGAACTATTTTGGGTGAAGAGGGGCGGAAGTGGGGGGACGCGAGAATTCTTGTACCTTGTATTGAAAAAAGGCCCGTTTTCCATTGGGGCAAGATGCGAGACGGTCGACATCCTCTGGATCGAATGATTTCTTTGCCTCAGAGATGATTTTTTTTGCATGAGCTTCAAGGCGCCTTGGCAATGCAACTCGGTCGCATTCTGGCTACTTGAAAGTTGCCATTTCTGAAAATATTTGTTTTTTTCACGGACGGAATCTGCGCATTGTCTGCAAACCCGAGCTTAGAATCCTTGTTCCCTTTAATCGGTACGGGGGATACATAGGTTTCAGCCTATTTGAATTGCCTCGTTAAGGGCGTCTGCGAATTCTGAAGCGTTTTTATCTCTGATGCAGAGTTCATTCCACTGGTAAGCGGCAAAAAAGTTACGCATGTCATTCCAATTAATGTTATCGTTATCGATTAGCCATATTTTTCTGGGGTTGGAGTGGGGTGACGGGGGTTTTGGTAAATTGGCGGAGGTTTTAATTTTTATCAGATTGTGGTCAGATTTACCTAAAGGGGCCGAAATTTTTGCTTCATAGGACGAAGGGTGGGAAGTGATGAAAAGATCGAGAAGATTGGATTTTTCATTGGGTTTGTCTGGGATTCTTGTGGGGCCGTTCTTTTTTTATCCGAAAGGGGGTGTCTTAGGGATGGTGTCATATTAATTTGGTCAAGTTCTGATGATATAGTCAGTATTAATAACATCACTAAAAAGAGAAAAATAAAAATAATTTTTAAGAAAAAAATAAAAACCGACTTCAAAAAATTAAATGCAACAAATAAAAATACACTAAAAGGTATAAAATAATTATTATCTTATTTAGTTACAACTAAACGACGAAATATTAACATGAAATTACTTTTTGAAGTTGGTGCCAAACATATACCTTTTATCAATCGCACTCGACGGATCTTACTTAGTACGTTTGGCGGGTACGCTCGCTTATAGGTATAGTTTGTTTGGCACCGACTTCAAAAAGTAATTTCATGTTAATATTTCGTCGTTTAGTTGTAACTAAATAAGATAATAATTATTTTATACCTTTTAGTGTATTTTATATTTGTTGCATTTAATTTTTTGAAGTCGGTTTTTTATTTTTCTTAAAAATTATTTTTATTCATGGACGATTATAATACTTGACCATACCCTATATAGTAAAGTAAAAACTAGTAGAACCCCCTCCCCCTCCACTAGAACTAAGTTCTGGACTACGCCACTGCACCATTTATATATATATAGATGCGGCCATATCAGTTTATTTTAAATTCCATTAATAAAAGGGAGAATAAATAAAAAAAAACGTTTAAGAAATATATATGTAAAACAATCAATAAAATAAAAAAAAAATCCCCAGTGCTTATCTCTTTATTTCTATCAGAGCAAAAAGGGCACTTTTATTGATTTCTCTATTGAAAATCGACAACTCTGCTAATTTTGGTAAGACAATCTTTTTCAATTGTATTATTTTAGAGACAAGTATTGGAAAGTGGCATTTCTTGAAATTTAATTTATTTATAGGGGGGTCAGATAGGCTAGGCGGTAGCGTGACAGCGAGCTAACCAGGGGACCCGGGTTCGAATCCGACTCGAGGCATCCAGCTAAAATCTGACCCTCGGGGGTAGAGACAAATTTAAAAAAAAATATAACGAGTATCGTAATTAGGCTTATGGCTAGAAAGGCCGAAAAGCCAAAAAAAAAAAATTATTTATATCTTTAACACTTTATTTATTTATTTATTTATTCTAACAGAGATATTTTTTCCAAGCCTAGCATGACCTTGACTCTTTAAGCTAATTATTATTATTATTATTGATTTTTTAACCGACGAAGTAGGAGGTTATGAATTCAACGGAATGTTTTTTTTTTGTGTTTTAATATTTAGTACCTGGAGGCACCGAGCGATGCTCGGTAACTTCTTCCTTCAGTTAAAAGCTTTATTTTAATATTATTTTTAAATTAATTTAAAATTCTGATAAAAAGGTCGATTTTTATTTGAGAGCCGCTTTCAAATTGAAAAAAATACAAAAATATACAATATTCGCCCACTGTACCCCCCACCCCCACCTCCACCCCGCTCGACCCCACCCTCCGAAACCTCGTCCTACCCCCGAATCACCCACCACTGCACCCCACCTCCTGCACCTGTTTTGATTCAACCATTTGATTAATTTTTATTCATCCAATTGTTAATAAATAAAACCTATCAAAATGTGTTGTTTTTTCAGAAAATTGAGACCTGCTCTTGATTATTTTTTATTCTATTAATTAAATAAAGTTCATTATAAAAACAATTATAAAACGTTTATTAATATTTCTAACGTTTAGGGACAATAAAATATGTTAAAATCCACAATCACAATACTTCTTCAAGGCCTTTGAGAATAAAGGATTTACCCGACCCATTGTCTGCCTGAGCACAAAAGGAAAAGGGAAACCTGTTTTTAAAACCTTAAGAATGGGATTTGTCTACCTGAGAATAATTAATTTGATTACGAAAAAACCCATCAAAAACAATTTTGTCGAAGGTGAGACCGTGACAGATCGAATTGTCACTCCGAAAACCCCTTAACCCGTGAATTTCATCAAAATCGGTAAAGCCGTTTTCAAAATAGAACCAAGATACAAATATATAAATAAATAAATAAATGTATATACAAATATACAATTTTTGCTCGTTTAATAAGAGTAGATTTCTCTTTACCTTGAAGACCAATTTGGATGATTTTTGTGCATTGGGTTCAGTCTTGTTGGTCCCGTTTTTTTTTCATTGGTATTGCACCTTTTTTGTTATGTATGTTCACGCATAACTTCTTTGTTTATAAGCGATTTCGATGATTCTTTTTTTAATGGAAAGGGAATACATAAGGGGTGGTCCGATATTAATTTGGTCAAGTTCTGATCATATGATCAATGACAAAATAACGTAAATCTCCAATTCTTATGAGCAAATAAACGAAATTATAATAAATAAAATCTTTTATATAAAAAAATTCATTTAAAACCCGCTAACGTTTCGAGTTAATTTCTCTTTTTATGAATTGAATTTTATTATCAATTTCTTATTCATTCGCCCTAATCTTTCTGCATTCAAGGTATTATCATAAGTCACAATTAATAACATCACTAAAAAGAGAAAAATAAAAATAATTTTTAGAAAAAAAATAAAACCGACTTTAAAAAAATTAATGCAACATATAAATTAATAGGAACTCAAAAATCAAATAAACTGCATTAAAAGGTATAAAATCTAATTTATCTAATTTAGTTACAACTACTTAAACGATTAAATATTAACATGAAATTACTTTTTGAAGTCGGTGCCAAACATATACATTTTATAAATCGAACTCGACGGATCTTAATTAGTATGTTTAATGGGTACGCTGGCTTATATAGTTTGTTTAGCACCGACTTAAAAAAGTGATTTCGTATAAATATTTCGTTGTTTAGTTGTAACTAAATTAGATAATTATTTTATACCTTTTAGTGTATTTTATTTTATTTTTAAATTATTATTATTTTATATTTATTGAATTTAATTTTTTTGAAGTCGGTTTTTTTATAAAAATTATTTTTATTTTTCTCTTTTTAGTGATGTTATTAATAGTGACTTAATATAATAACTTGCATGCATTTCGTAACAGAAAGCGAATAATAAAATTCAATTTTTAAATATAGAAATTCTTTCGAAACGTTTGCGGGTTTTAAATGAAACTTCTAAGACTGTTTTTTATATAAAAGATTTTATTTCTTATAATTTCGATTATTTGCTCATAAGAATTGGAGATTTACGTTATTTAGTAATATCATCAGAACTTGACCAAATTAATATGGGACTAATAAGCTACCCCCTTTCGAATAAAAAAAGAATCATTGAAATCGGTCCATAAACAAAGCAGTTATACCTTAAGATACATATCAAAAAAGGTCCCATAATAATGAAAAAAACGGGACCAATCGGGATGTAGACTGAATCCATTTAAAAAAAATCATCAAAATCGGTTCACAATTGGCGGAGATATCAGATAACATAAACAAAAAAAAAATTCAGTCCAATTGATAATCTCCTCCTTTTTTGAAGTCGGTTAAAGATAATTATCTAATTTGTTTAGTTACAACTTGTTACATGAAATCGTGCTTCGCTCTAACAGAATTCATTCAGTTTTTACTTTACCATACAGGGTATGGTCAAGTATTGTATTCGTGCATGAAAAAAGAGGTTTTTTTCATTTTTTTTTCGAAATATCTCAAAAACGACTGAAACTAATTTGATTAAAAAAATTGAGCAAAACCATAGCATTTCGCTCTACAAAAAAGCCCTAATAAGTCAACATTGAAAAATTATATTTTTGGAGATAATTGGAGATAATTGTTGCTCTTTGGAGAGGCTTAAAAAAGTTATTTTTTTCGAGTTATTCCATCGAAATTATACCTACTCATTTAAATCTATACGAAATCTACTATTTAAAGTGCGTTTAATTATTTGAAAATTAATATTTTATTTTTTCTATATATCTATATATTTGGAATTAGACGGTCCTAGAGAATTGAAAAAAAAAAATTATTTCAAATATTTCATTATAAATTTTTTGTCGAAAAATAATTTTTAAGAAAAAAATAAAAACCGACTTCCAAAAATTAAATGCAACAAATAAAATACACTAAAAGGTATAAAATAATTATTATCTTATTATAACTAAACGACGAAATTTTAACATGAAATTACTTTTTGAAGTCGGTGCCAAACAAACTATACCTATAAGCGAGCGTACCCGCCAAACGTACTAAAGTAAGATCCGTCGAGTGCGATTCATAAAAGGTATATATTTGGCACCAACTTCAAAAAGTAATTTCATGTTAATATTTCGTCGTTTAGTTGTAACTAAATAAGATAATAATTATTTTATACCTTTAGTGTATTTTATTTGTTGCATTTAATTTTTGAAGTCGGTTTTATTTTTTCTATAAAAATTATTTTTCTTTTTTCTTTTTAGTGATGTTATTAATAGTGATCATATCATCAGAACTTGACCAAATTAATATGACACCATCCCTAAGACACCCCCTTTCGGATAAAAAAGAACCATCGAAA
Organism: Forficula auricularia; assembly: GCA_024734495.1. Taxonomy (NCBI): domain Eukaryota; kingdom Metazoa; phylum Arthropoda; class Insecta; order Dermaptera; family Forficulidae; genus Forficula; species Forficula auricularia. Next base: position 311,463 of record JALMQS010000077.1, on the reverse strand, counting down.
TCGGTTCATAAACAAAGAGGTTAGGTCTAAACAAACCTAATAAAAAGGTCTAATACCTATGAAAAAAAAACGGGACCAATCGGAAGGTAGACTGGACACAATGCACATTTTTTTTTCAAAATCGGTCCACAATTGGCGGCGATATGAGGTAACATAGGTAAAAAAAAAAAAAAAAAAAATTCAGTCGAATAGAGAACCTCCTCCTTTTTTTGAAGTCGGTTAAAAATGTTTAACGTCTTTTGAGAAAGGGTACATTCAGAATGGAACCCACCCACTCAGGGGCACAATATACCTGTAGTTAGAAGGGTTCGTATAGAGGGAACCAATTTTGGATTTCCTGCACATTCTTCATTTAACTACTCTCTACCTGCAGACACGTGATTGTAATTTTTTCAAAACTTTTTAAACTACATAGAAGGAAAAAAGTAATTACAATACTTGTCAATTATTCCAACAAAAATTTACTATTTCTTTTAATAATTCTTCAATTTCAATATTATTGTAAATACAGGGTGCATAGGAAAGTCCCTTTAACCTGAAAATACTTGCGAACGGAGAGTGCTACAGCTACGCAAGTTTCATTCATTCATTCAGTCGAATAGAGAACCTCCTCCTTTTTTGAAGTCGGTTAAAAAACGAAAAAATGCCAAGGCTAAGGAAAGCTATAGCAAGGCTAGGCTTGTGAAATTTCTTATTTTGACAAAACATTTGAAATATCCAAATTATAGAAAGATTAGTACTTATATTTTGAATTAGACGGTCCTAGAGAATTGAAAAAATATATTTTATTTAATATACCTATAACTATATAAAATTTACTATTTAAAATGCTTTAAGTTTTTGTGATAATTAATATTTTATTTTTACTTTACCATACAGGGTATGGTCAAGTATTGTAATCGTGCATGAAAAAAGTGGGTTTTTTTTCCTTCTTTTTTTTCAAAATATCTAAAAAAAAACTACTGAAAATATTTCGATTAAAAAAATTGAGCTAAACTATGACATTTCGCTCTACAAAAAAGCTCTAATAAATGAACATCGAAAAAATTATATTTTTCGAGATAATAATTGTTTTGTCAAAATGTCTGTTAGTTAGTTAGTCTGTGCGTTACCAAATTTGTGGACAAGCTAGCTCAAAAACTAGTGTGAATTTCACACGTAGTTTTGGTCCATTGAGATTAAGAGCTGATTAGATATTGGTGCATATCTACCCAACATTAAGGGGTGGAGAGGGGGGGGGGGGTTAAAAATTAAAAATCTAGGCTATTTGAGCAAACTCAACCAAATTTTGTATACATAATCAGTGGGACCCCAGAAGTCTAAAAATGCAAAAACTAACCCTCCACCTACATGATTATAAATAATTTTATTAAATATGCAATTGGATGTTGATGAAAGCAGTCCACGGTGGTTGTAAAAAAAATAAGACTATAGAGGTTTTATTATTTTACATTTATTTGTTAAACCGACGTTTCGGAGATTTATTCTCTCCTTCTTCAGGGTAACAAAAAGTCAATGAAAGTAGTTCAGAAACATAATGACTTTCTGTCTCTTTTTTTTGGCATTGTCAAAGGAGACAGAAAGTAATTATGTTTTCAACTACTTTCATTGACTTTTTGTTACCCTGAAGAAGGAGAGAATAAATCTCCGAAACGTCGGTTTAACAAATAAATGTAAAATAATAAAACCTCTATAGTCTTATTTTTTTACAACCACCGTGGACTGCTTTCATCAACATCCAATTGAATTTTATTAAATATTAAATATAAGTGAGGGGCCAGGTTGTATGGTAAAGTCAACTGGATGGCCACATCAGAACACGTCAGCTTATTTCTTCTAAAAAATTTTTTTTAATACTTACCTTATATTATCATAATGTGATGAAATCTTCAAAATTTTTATATATTTAAATGTATAAATATATATATATATATATATATATATATATATATATATATATATTATATAGAATTGATATAAATATTAAAATTGTTAAAATAAATACTTTTCCAAATCAATATATGTAAATTTAAAATTAATATATTTTCTTTAACCTTTAACTAGAATAGTTTGACGGCTTTAGCCACTTGTCTATAATGATTATGAACCGGACAAATGACTCATATCCATATACAAAGCCGCGCTGCAGGGAATTAATTCCCCTCCTACGCTGATAAACTCCCTTTAGCCTGTTGGCTAACATCACGCAACAGGGATTCACCAAAAACTCGATGATATTTCCAATTTGGTTTATTTTAAATTCTAATCTAGGTGGTTTGCACTGAAACTCTTTTTAACCGACTTCAAAAAAAGAGGAGGTTTTCTATTCGACTGAATTTTTTTTTGTGTCTATGTTACCTGATATCTCCGCGAATTATGAACCGATTTTGATGACTTTTTTGCATTGGGTCCAGTCTAGCTTCCGATTGGTCACATTTTTTTCGTTTTTTTTTCATAGGTATTAGACCTTTTTTATTAGGTTTGTTTAGACCTAACCTCTTTGTTTATGAACCGATTTCGATGGTTCTTTTTTTATCCGATAGGGGGTGTCTTAGGGATGGTGCCATATTAATTTGATCAAGTTCTGATGATATCATCACTATTAATAACATCACTAAAAAGAGAAAAATAAAATAATTTTTAAGAAAAAAATAAAAACCGACTTCAAAAAATTAAATGCAACAAATAAAATACACTAAAAGGTATAAAATAATTATTATCTTATTTAGTTACAACTAAACGACGAAATATTAACATGAAATTACTTTTTGAAGTCGGTGCCAAACATATACCTTTTATGAATCGCACTCGACGGATCTTACTTAGTACGTTTGGAGGGTATGCTCGCTTATAGGTATAGTTTGTTTGGCACCGACTTCAAAAAGTAATTTCATGTTAATATTTCGTCGTTTAGTTGTAACTAAATAAGATAATAATTATTTTATACCTTTTAGTGTATTTTATTTGTTGCATTTAATTTTTTGAAGTCGGTTTTTATTTTTTCTTAAAAATTATTTTTTTTTACTTTATCCTTAGCGTAGCATGGGTAAAGTATTGTAATTGGTCTCGCGGCAAACGCGACTTCAAAGGGTCCTCAGGTAAAGACTAAGGAACCCATCGACTCAATTAAGGTCACAAATTGTAGTATTCAATTAGATTGAATTTTAGCACGTGACGATTTTGACAAAAATTACCTGGGCTGTCGTCGAGAGGCCAAAAAGTTCCATTTTTTTTTGGAAGTGCGTGCGGATGGATGGATGGATGTTTTCGTTTTTTTCGTCCACGATTTTTTCCACACCGTTGCACCAATTGAAATGAAAATGAAAACCTAACATTATTTTAACAAAATGAAGCGCTGATTAGTTTTTGGTACATATCGGCCCACAAACATTAGTATTTTATTTCGGTACTTTTTTAGTTTTTTCTAAATATCTTGAAAATGACAACCAATTTTGATGAAATTTAATATTCTAATTGAGTACCTTGAGGACCACAAAAATGGTCATATAAAATTTTTTTGTAAAATTATATTTTAAAGTACTTTACCCTAGACTACGATAGTTCATTGGATAAAGTTTAGCAACGATCCGTTGCAGTTTATTTTTATTGGTATTGGACCTTTTTTGATATGTTTGTTCAGGTAAAACTTCTTTGTTTATGAACCGATTTTAATGATTATTTTTTTATTGGAAAGGGGGTACCTTAGGGGTGATACCATATTAATTTGGCCAAGTTCTGGTGATATGATCAATGACGAAATAACGTAAATCTCCAATTCTTATGACCAAATAATCAAAATTATAATAAAAGAATCTTAAAACATTCATTTAAAACCCGCAAAAGTTTCGAGAGAATTTCTATATTTATGAATTGAATTTTATTATCATTTTCTGATTCATTCGCCCCACGCTTTCTCTTACGAGATGCATGCAAGGTATTATATTAAGTCACTATTAATAACATCACTAAAAAGAAAAAAAGAAAAATAATTTTTATAAAAAAAATAAAAACCGACTTCAAAAACTTAAATGCAACAAATAAAATACACTAAAAGGTATAAAATAATTATTATCTTATTTAGTTACAACTAAACGACGAAATATTAACATGAAATTACTTTTTGAAGACGGTGCCAAATATATACCTTTTATGAATCACACTCGACGGATCTTACTTAGTACGTTTGGCGGGTACGCTCGCTTATAGGTATAGTTTGTTTGGCACCGACTTCAAAAAGTAATTTCATGTTAAAATTTCGTCGTTTAGTTGTAACTAAATGAGATAATAATTATTTTATACCTTTTAGTGGATTTTATTTTATTTTTAAGTTATTATTAATTTATTTGTTGCATTTAAGCTTTTTGAAGTCGGTTTGATTTTTTTTATAAAAATTATTTTTTCTGATAAACAACTCAAACACCGTGTAGCAAGTATAATCATTAAATATGTATTTTTATTTATTTGAGACTATTTCCAAGGCCATGCATGGTTTTATCTTTTCACTCAATTATACTATATTTTCATTTTTTGACCCTACACCTCCGCCCCCCCCCCCATTTTGGACCGTTAGTTTTTGCATTTTTAGACCTCTGGGGGCCCACTGATTATGTATACAAAATTTGATTGAGTTTGCTCAAATGGACTAGATTTTTAATTTTTAACCCCCCCCCCCCCCTCCATCCCCTTAACTTTGGGTCGATATGCACCAAAATCTAATCAGCTCTTAATCTCAATGGACCAAAACTACGTGTGAAATTCGGTTTCGATATTCACACTAGTTTTTGAGCTAGCTCGTCCACAAAAATTTGGTAACTCACAGACTTACAGACATTTTGACAAAACAATTATTATCTCAAAAAATATAATTTTTTCGATGTTTACTTATTAAAGCTTATTTGTAGAGCAAATTAACATGGTTTTGCTCAATTTTTTTAATCAAAATAGTTTCAGCCGTTTTTGAGATGTTTCGAAAAAAAAACACTTTTTTCATGCACGATTACAATACTTGACCATACCCTGTATGACCGTGTTTTTCAGGAATTGACCTCGTCAATATTCACTAAGGATATAGTGTTGTGCACACCATTTGACTTTCACTTACCTCCACTAATTATTTAGTCGATTTTAGTGAATACCAATGACTTTCACTTACTTAACTAATTAAATTGGTTTACTTATCAAGTATCATGAGTTATTAATCGTGTATAGATTTTAATCTGATTGAAATAAAGGAAGGGAGGGGGTGTAAATAAGTCATGTTATAAAAAATAAATATTTCAATTAGATATGGTACTATAATGTTTTAAAATTATAAATTGTGGTGTTTTTTGATGTTCTTGAAAACCTTGGAAACAAATGTAATGTCTTCGTTAGTAAAAATAAATAAAATTTCTTTATATTCTAACAAATTTATTTTCATGAAAAACTTATGAGACGTTTCGGCGGATATTCTCACACCATCATCAGTTTACAAGGAAAACATAATTTTAATTACAGTAAATTACTAATCACATGTCATTCTCAAGATAAAAGAAGAAAAGAACTCACCCAAGCTTTTCATAATATAGTGCATATGTCTGTGTAGAATGTCATTTTCTTTTTACAATTAATAACATTATAATCAAAAAGCTTGTAATAAAAATAAAAATAAAATTAGAATTAATTTTAATTAATTATAGCCGAGTTATTTTAGGTAAAAAAAGTGGTCAACCTCGGAATGAAAGATAATAAGCTGTAAATTGGTATAAACCTTTGTTTTATCATCCTAAATATTGTCTCAAAAGTCACAAATGCTACCGTGACCGCGTCTTAAGATATTGAAGGTCAAAGGCCATAAAAATCGGTTTTTCGAAAATATCTGGCTTCCTATTGCTTAAATGAGATTTGCACTCGTTATAAAATTTGTAGAGTATATATACATATACCCCCTTATATATATTCCCCCTTATATACATATACCCCCGGCCTTGGTTGTAATACACTTATAAATAAGGTATAAATAATTAATCTCTGGACTAGTGAAATTTAAAATACTTTTTATTTAAAAAACTATTCATTTTAGGTATAGGGAATATTTGATAAACTCCTATTGGATTTTTATCTAGAATTTAAAAATACTAATATTTATCCCATGTTTCATTTCAAAAAATTGAGTATTAACAACTTTATGATTTTCATATATAAACGATTAATATGGTCATCCTGGATATAAAATTTGAATTTTTATGATTAAATATGATTCTTTAATGTCTAATTAAGAGTTCTGATTGATCAAATTAATTCTACAAATAATAGTTTAATTATTATTAATTTGTAAAGATGAACGGTAAATTGGTAGATTTTACAAACTTTCTAACATAACTCAGAAATTATAAATTTTAGACATCAAGTGCATTATACAAAATCATCTTAGTATTTAACACTTGCTAGTTACCAGTTTTATTGAAAAAATAATAAAGTGTCCAAAAGTTGTTAATAATTTATTTAAATATAATTTTTGTAAAAAAAAAATAAAACCGACTTCAAAAAACTTAAATGCAACAAATAAAATAATAATAACTCAAAAATCAAATAAAATCCATTAAAATGTATAAAATAATTATATAATTTAGTTACAACTAAAGGACGAAATATTAACATGACATTACTTTCTGAAGTTGGTACCCAACAAACTATACCTATAAGCGAGCGTACCCGCCAAACGTACTAAGAAAGTGCGATTCATAAAATGTATATGTTTGGCACCGACTTCAAAAAGTAATTTCATGTTAATATTTCGTCGTTTAGTTGTAACTAAATACGATAATACTTTTATATCTTTTAGTGGATTTTATTTGATTTTTGAGTTCTTATTATTTTATTTGTTGCATTTAAGTTTTTTGAAGTCAGTTTTATTTTTTTATAAAAATTATTTTTATTTTTCTCTTTTTAGTGATGTTATTAATAGTGACTTAATATAATACCTTGCATGCATTTCGTAAGAGAAAGCGTCGGGCGAATGAATCAGAAAATGATAATAAAATTCAATTCATAAATATAGAAATTCTCTTGAAACGTTTGCGGGTTTTAAATGAATGTTTTAAGATTTTATTTATTATAATTTCGATTATTTGGTCTAAGAATTAGAGATTTACGTTATTTCGTCATTGATCATATCTTCAGAACTTGACTAAATTAATATGGTATCACCCCAAAGGTACCCTCTTTCCAATAAAAAAAGAATCATTAAAATCGGTTCATAAACAAAGAAGTTATGCCTGAACAAACATATCAAAAAAGGTCCAATACCAATGAAAAAAAACGGGACCAATTGGAAGCTAGACTTAACCCAACGCAAAAAAAAACGTCAAAATCGGTTCACAATTGGCGGAGATATCAGGTAATATAGACAAAAAAAAATTCTGTCGAATTGAAAACCTCCTCCTTTTTTGAAGTCGGTTAAAAAGAGCATATTCTAAAACATGAATATGCCAAAGTTCAAAATTTTATCTCCTTCCATGAAAACTTTTAATGAACGTGTTCTGTGGAACACCCTGTATATCAAATTTTCACCCTATAGTTAGACTTTCAAAATGGAGGAATGGCAAAAATGATTGAAAATTGATCTTTTAACAAGGAAGTAAATGGGCCGAGCTTTTAAAAGGGCTATAACTTCTATACAAATTTATACAGATCAATAATTCAACTTTTATGAATCGAATGATACATTTTTCAATAGATTTGACATTCTAGTTAATTGGTTATTCACTTAGACCATGAAATATATAGACACGCCCTGGTGTCGATTTGGTGAGGCCAACATCTCATATAGACAAAGAGAAACAAAGAGGTTGTCCTCTGCTTGATGCAAATAAACATACACACTTATATATCGAGATGATATATCTGTATATATATTATTTATTTGTTTGAGACTATAGTTTCGAAGACTTGGTCTTCATCATCAGTCTTTCTTCAATTATAAATGTTTTTCATGGAGTCAATATCATATGGATATTGAAAACTTGGTGTTCTTTCGCCACTGCTGGAGGGCTAGGAACTAATAAAGACTGTTTAACTAATAAAGTATGTTTATTTGCATCAAGCAGAGGACAACCTCTTTTTTTCTCTTTGTGAATCAACAACTCTGCTACTCTCGGCAAAACAAAAACTTTTCAATCTCCTATAGAACTTGACGTCATCTGTAGGTAGGAACACCCAGAAATAGCATGGCCACTATAGGAATTATTATACATTGAGATAAATTTATCGTAGTTTAGATTATTTATTTTGGATTCCAATAATCGCAAATTAATATTAAATTAATATAACCAAAATATATATGCGAGAACGTGACGTCATCTGTAGGCGATGTTGGCCTCACTTCACTCTGTGTGGAGAGTAGCAGAGGGCGTGTCTATATATTTCATGTTCTAAGGTTATTCATAAATCAAAAAATAAAAAGTAATTTGCTGCCAACAGATTATGAGAAAAACACTAGTAACTCTATTTGTTGAAATCGTTTTTGTGTTAAATAAATGTTTTATAATGAGAAATATCTCAATATTCTTTTTATTAATATTCTCAAAACAAAAGATTTTTATTCTAAACTAATCTCAATATTAACAATTTTTTTTACTTTATCCAATGCAAAGCATGGGTAAAGTATTGCAATCGCTCTCGGGGCAAGCGTGGCTTCAAAGGGTCCTCAGGTAAAGACTACGGAACCCATGGACTCAATTAAAGTCACAAATTGTAGTATTCAATTAGGTTGAATTTTAGCACGTGACGGTTTTGCCAAAAATTACATGGGGTCTCGTCGAGAGGCCAAAAAGTGCCATTTTTTCATTTAGTGCGTGCGGATGGATGTATGTATGTATGGATGTATGTATGTTATCGTTTTTTTGGCCCACGATTTTTCCACACCGTTGCACCGATTGAAATGAAATTGAAAACCTAGCATTCTTTGAACAAAATGAAGCGCTGATTAGTTTTTGGTACATATCGACCCACAAACATTAGTACTTTATTTCAGTACTTTTTTAGTTTTTTCTAAATATCTTGAAAATGACTTAACCAATTTTGATGAAATTTAATATCCTAATTAAGTACCTTGGGGACCACAAAAAAGGATAAATAAAGTTTTTAGTAAAATTATATTTTAAAGTACTTTACTCTAGAGTAAGAGAGTACTTTTTTAATTTTTTAAATTCTTTAAAATTTATTCATTTGAACCTTTTAATATAGCTCATTTAGCCTTGCTTAAATAAGAATGGATAGGCTTCTCTCTGTGAAATGCTAAAAATTTGGGAGGAAATTTTATAAGTAACCATAGCAACTGCGTTGTTTTCTTATCCCTTACCTTTGCAGAAGACATAGAGGAATCGACTTTAAACCAAAAATAGCGATTGATTCTCATCAAATACTTGAGGAATAACCATTCTATATTGGATTTTTGACGTTTCGGTTTTTATTGGTAACCATTGCTGAAGACATAGAGGTATCGACTTTAAACCAAAAATAGCGATTGATTCTCATCTAGTACTTGAGGAATAACCATTCTATATTGGATTTTTGACGTTTCGGTTTTTATTGGTAACCATTGCTGAAGACATGGAGGAATCGACTTAAAATCAAAAATAGCCATCGATTCTCATCTAATACTTGAGGAATAACAATTCTACATTAGGTTTTTGACGTTTCGATTATTATTGGTAACCATTGCTGAAGACATGGAGGAATCGACTTAAAATCAAAAATAACGATCGATTCTTATCTAATACTAGAGGAATAACCTTATTGCATTCCATTTTTGATGTTTTGACTATTAATGGCAACCTCTACTGAAAACGTGGAAGAATAGACTTAAAATCAAAAAGACTAAATTCTTTTATGGTAAACAACTCAAGCTTGAGTTGTTTGCCATAAAAGAATTTAGTCTTTTTGATTTTAAGTCTATTCTTCCACGTTTTCAGTAGAGGTTGCCATTAATAGTCAAAACATCAAAAATGGAATGCAATAAGGTTATTCCTCTAGTATTAGATAAGAATCGATCGTTATTTTTGATTTTAAGTCGATTCCTCCATGCCTTCAGCAATGGTTACCAATAATAATCGAAACGTCAAAAACCTAATGTAGAATTGTTATTCCTCAAGTATTAGATTAGAATCGATGGCTATTTTTGATTTTAAGTCGATTCCTCCATGTCTTCAGCAATGGTTACAATAATAACCGAAATGTCAAAAATCAAATGTAGAATGGTTATTCCTCAACTATTAAATGAGAATTATTTTTGAATTAATGTCAATATGAACTACAAATTGCAAGTGATATCTGATTAATAATAAAGGAACAAACATATTAATATTTCAAATGAATTTGGATAAAGTTTAGCAACGATCCGTTGCAGTTTATTTATTAAAAAATTTGATATTCAGAAGTTGTCACTCTGCAGAAATACAAAAGATTTTTTAGAAAATCAACAAGATAGATAAAGAGTCTCGAACTTTCGTAAGTTGTTACTCAGTTGTTTTTACTTATTGTCTCTTTAGATGTGTATAGCCGATTTTTAGGGTTCTGTTTTGACGTAAAATTGAACCCTAATAGTGTCTATTGAAAAACACCTTATAAATATATTAGGCAGGGAATCTCGAGTATTCATGTTACCCCCCCCCCCCGCCTTTTATTTTTTAAATTAGTGTAACGTAGAGTATGATGTAACGCTTAAATAATTAACTCAATTAAATCATATTTTATGTTAATTTCCAAATGTTATTTAATTACGTGTATTATTTCAGATAATGCTCACGGAGTGATTGAATTTTTTATGGATTTTATAAATCAAGATGGTGTAAAATATTTAAAGATAAATCATACAAAAATACAATTGACATTAAGTAAAAATAATAAAATCCATTTTGATAGGTTAATTCAAGGAAATGCTGTCATATGTAAGTATAACATTTATGTATTTATTTATTTTTATTACTTCTAATTAATTATGTGATTTAAGAGTGGTAAATTTATTTTACTGATGACAAAAGGAAAATTTTTAGACACCCCCCCCCCCCCCTGTGTCACATTTTTATTGAGCCCCCTGTATTGTGACGTCACACTATCAATTTTATACTCTAAAACAGTGATTCTCAACCTTTTTTTCTTCACGGCACACTTTTAATAATTTAAAAATTTGACGGCACGCTAACAATAAAATAAATTAATATAATTTTATTTGGTTATTGATTGATGTACCTATAAAATTATCATTGGACATTCTGCATCCTGTAAAATGTTACTCCCTTTTTAATTCAAATGATCAAATAAATATTTGGATTAAATGTAGTGTCAATTGATAAAGAAATGTCAAATGTCAATTCAGGAGGGACCACTGTTTAACAGTGGCGGCACACTTCAAGAATCTCGCGGCACACTAAAGTTCCGCGGCACAGTGGTTGAGAATCACTGCTCTAAAATTTAATAATTGTAGAATTTTTTTTATAAATGAAACTCAACTAAAGGGTTATTTAATATGTATTTCAAGTTGAACTTTATTTTTATTCATATCATTTACCACATCATTTTACATATTAATATTATTATTGCATTAAATTATAAATAAATTTTTATTCAAAGCAAGGAAATAAGTGTCTATTTGAGAAAGTTTTTTTTTTTTACTTTTCGGCCTTTCTAGCCATAAGCCCAAGGGGTGATCCGCGATTGGAAGTAGGTGTACACCTCTTTGGAAGTATTTTGGAAGCACATGGAAATATGTGGAAGTACTTGGAAATATTTGGAAGTGCTTGGAAATATTTGAAAGTACTTGGAAATATTTGGAATTACTTGGAAATATTTGGAAGTACTTGGAAATATTTGGAAGTACTTGGAAATATTTGGAAGTACTTGGAAATATTTGAAAGTGCTTGGAAACATTTGGAAGTGCTTGGAAATATTTGAAAGTACTTGGAAATATTTGGAAGTACTTGGAAATATTTGGAAGTACTTGGAAATATTTGAAAGTGCTTGGAAACATTTGGAAGTGCTTGGAAATATTTGAAAGTGCTTGGAAATATTTGGAAGTACTTGGAAATATTTGGAATTACTTGGAAATATTTGAAAGTGCTTGGAAATATTTGGAAGTACTTGGAAATATTTGAAAGTGCTTGGAAATATTTGGAAGTGCTTGGAAATATTTGGAAGTGCTTGGAAATATTTGGAAGTACTTGGAAATATTTGGAAGTACTTGGAAATATTTGAAAGTGCTTGGAAATATTTGGAAGTACTTGGAAATATTTGGAAGTACTTGGAAATATTTGGAAGTACTTGGAAATATTTGGAAGTACTTGGAAATATTTGGAAGTACTTGGAAATATTTGGAATTACTTGGAAATATTTGGAAGTACTTGGAAATATTTGGAAGTGCTTGGAAATATTTGGAATTACTTGGAAATATTTGAAATTACCTGGAAATATTTGAAATTACCTGGAAATATTTGAAATTACTTGGAAATATTTGGAATTACTTGGAAATATTTGGAAGTTCTTGGAAACATTTGAAAGTGCTTGGAAATATTTGGAATTACTTGGAAATATTTGGAAGTGCTTGGAAATATTTGGAAGTGCTTGGAAATATTTGAAAGTGCTTGGAAATATTTGGAAGTACTTGGAAATATTTGAAAGTGCTTGGAAACATTTGGAAGTGCTTGGAAATATTTGGAATTACTTGGAAATATTTGGAAGTGCTTGGAAATATTTGGAAGTACTTGGAAATATTTGAAAGTGCTTGGAAACATTTGGAAGTGCTTGGAAATATTTGGAAGTACTTGGAAATATTTGAAAGTACTTGGAAATATTTGGAAGTGCTTGGAAATATTTGGAAGTACTTGGAAATATTTGGAAGTACTTGGAAATATTTGGAAGTACTTGGAAATATTTGGAAGTACTTGGAAATATTTGGAAGTACTTGGAAATATTTGGAAGTACTTGGAAATATTTGGAAGTACTTGGAAATATTTAGAAGTACTTGGAAATATTTGGAAGTACTTGAAAATATTTGAAATTACCTGGAAATATTTGAAATTACCTGGAAATATTTGAAATTACTTGGAAATATTTTGAATTACTTGGAAATATTTGGAAGTTCTTGGAAACATTTGAAAGTGCTTGGAAATATTTGGAATTACTTGGAAATATTTGGAAGTGCTTGGAAATATTTGGAAGTGCTTGGAAATATTTGAAAGTGCTTGGAAATATTTGGAAGTACTTGGAAATATTTGAAAGTGCTTGGAAACATTTGGAAGTGCTTGGAAATATTTGGAATTACTTGGAAATATTTGGAAGTGCTTGGAAATATTTGAAAGTGCTTGGAAATATTTGGAAGTGCTTGGAAATATTTGGAAGTACTTGGAAATATTTGGAAGTACTTGGAAATATTTGGAAGTACTTGGAAATATTTGGAAGTACTTGGAAATATTTGGAAGTACTTGGAAATATTTGGAAGTACTTGGAAATATTTGGAAGTACTTGGAAATATTTGGAATTACTTGGAAATATTTGGAAGTACTTGGAAATATTTGAAATTACTTGGAAATATTTGAAATTACCTGGAAATATTTGAAATTACTTGGAAATATTTGGAATTACTTGGAAATATTTGGAAGTACTTGGAAATATTTGAAAGTGCTTGGAAATATTTGGAATTACTTGGAAATATTTGGAAGTACTTGGAAATA
>JALMQS010000077.1:167601-297657 GCA_024734495.1 Forficula auricularia | reverse complement strand
TGCGATAAGGTTATTTCTCTAGTATTAGATAAGAATCGGTCGTTATTTTTTATTTTAAGCCGATTCCTTCATGTCTTCAGCGATGGTTACCTATAATAAATAGTCGAAGAGTCAAAAATCTAATGTAGAATTGTTATTCCTCAAGTATCAAATGAGAATCGATCATTATTTTTGAATTAAAGTCAACATGAACTGCAAATTGCAAGTGATATCTGATTAATAATAAAGGAATAAACATTAATATTTTAAATGAATTTGGATAAAGTTAGCAGCTTATTTTATTTTATAGTGATATGTGAATCACATTGCTTAAAATGCTTATATAACATCTCAGATTTCAAATCCATTTGGTGATCCATCCAAGTGTCATGCGGGCTAAACGCAAAATGACGTTGGATTATAGCTAAATGGATCATATCTTTTTGATTCTCTCTTGGTCCAGACTTAAGACTCAGCAGACTCCAATAGCTTCTAACCAGCAGTAGTCTCGCGATTTATATCTTGTTCAAAAAGCGCGATCAAAACAATTCTCGTTAATATGTTGATTATTCTTTAATATATTAATGGAAAATTATAAATTCGTTTAACTTCATTATTTCAAGTTAGAAATATATAAGTTCAGATATTATTTTTACTTCATATTTGACAAAAATCAACTGCATTCGATTCGCGATTGAATCAGCTTTTAGGAAACATCACGATTTATTGATTGGGTTGTTTTAATTTCTAGTAAAGTATCGACCTCAGTGCTGAATCTGTTTCTTCCATCGAAGTCAGCTGCGAGGATATACCCCTTAATTCGACCCACGAGGTATGTATATTATACTAATCGAATTTTCTGATAAAATTTTCAATATGATTAAATTTAGAAACTTTGAATTACAGAAAAATTAGGAGTTGAAATTTTGTTTAAATCACACATAATTAATTATAATTATTTGTTGAACATGATCAAATAATACAATCAAGTCAAACCATCGGCTTATTCTGCGATTTGAACTCTTATTTTAAATTTGAGAACATTCCGTTGCCCTTCGATTTTTAATAAATTAAAAATGTGTATGTAAGTGGCCAATCTTTAATTTAATTTTGTTTTGTTTTTTGTTTCATTTTCCATGGTGTTTCATTCATCTTTTCGTCATGTCTCCTTCATCTTCTTCTTCTCTTGTTGGTTTAATTCTACTCATAACTTAAATCTAAACTTCACAGCTTCGCATCCAATATGAGTACTAAATCTTTTTATTTATCAGCATGGCGTTTAATTTGATATTTGGGGATCAATTACTTTTTTTAAATATTAAGGATTTTTGCAATAGGATGTTTTTTTCTCTTTCAGGATTCCAATAAATGAATAATTTTAGATTAGAAATTAAAAAAATTAAATTTAACTTTAGCATTGCATTTTTAAATTATTACTATTTTTTATTTATTTTTTTTTTGTATATATTCATTTTCTTTTAATAAAATCATTAATATTAAATTAAATATGTTTTTCGATTCATTTAATAATGAAAAATTAAAATTTTTAATCCAACAGAATTTTCTATATAATTCAGTTTATTTTTTCAAATTTAGATTTTTAAAAATTAAATTCAAATTCAAATAGAATAGGGAATTAGGGATTTCCAGCATACCATTTTTCAGTTATTGGATGGACTATGTGGACAAAGCAGAGGGCAGATATATCTTTCAAAAAGTAAGACACTTTAGAATCGGCAGTTTTCTCTAGGTCTTAGATTGTCGAATATGTCGTTGCTATGTGGTTAGGGCTTTCCAGCTTCATCGCCGCTCCGAGCTCCATAGGCTACAAGAACCACTACAATTGGTTGCATGAATTAATCGGTAAGGTATATTATAAACTCAAATAAGTTGAATAGAATCACTAATAGCCGTAGAAGGGTGGGAGGGTTACGCCATGTCAATGTAGGGATGCTAATTTGTTTTCTAGATGTTTATAGAGACAACCGTCTACGAGAGCAGAGACATGACAAGGTCTTCTGCATGAGGCGCTGTAATTATTCAAGGTGAATACTCTGTTGTACTTAAAAACTTTTTAAGTACTTTCACTTAATTAATATGAACGGTTGAATGTTTGATAACTTTTTGGTTTCTATTTATTGGGGGGGGGGGGCGATCCCTTCTGATAAATAAATAAATATAAATAAATAAATCTTTATTACTCGACCTGCTTAGAGGCACAAGTCCTCGGTGGCTAGGTTAACAAAACATCAATACAAATTAAGTACAGAAATTAATAGTCATAAATACAAAATCAATTAAAAGAAATTAACAATTAACAAAGAAAAAAAGAAAAAAATAGAAATGTATGCTCATTAACAAATAACATGATCATAGATTTCTATCAAAAGACAAATCGTAATTTAATTAATTCCGAGAAAAAACCCGATACCAGGAGCAAACGACGCATTAGCCATCCCGACATTTGCCATAAGTTGTTAAGGAAACCTGATCAAAACCTTAACAAGGATGGTATGACCTCTCTCTAACTCAGGTAATCTCTGCTTGTGAGAACTAAATAAAGTTTTACACAACTCTAGGACATTAGGACTTGACAAAATTTATAATTGATTTAATCATAGGGGGCAGAGGACTATAATCCCAAGTAGAAACAGACAGACTGTTCCACAAATCAATGCCAGATCCTACAAATGAATGTAAACCGATATTTTCCAAGAATCGTGGCTTACGAATCTTTTTTCTATGATCAGCTCTACCTAAATAACTTGGTTCCTGAAATCTATTCGTTATTTCCTCCCAACTCCTATAAACCTTACACGCTTTGAAAATCACTTACAATTTAGCCCATTCTCTTCTCTCCAATAAGCTAGACCTTCCTAATTCATTAATCATTGAAGTGACACTACTAAACCTATCAAATTTACCAAAAAAACAAAATTATATAAAACAAACCAAGATCTAAGATTAAAATTGGCCTTCTTCGTTAGTTTTTAAATTCAAATAATGAGGCGTGCATAGCAAATCATTAATTATATAATAAGATTGAAAATCAGTTAATTTTTATGCTTGTAATTTATTTAGATAGATATTGCAATAAAGGGACGCTCTAATACATAATATATTGTACAATTAAAGGAAATTAATTTTATATAATTTAAAAAATAAATAAATATGTAGAGAGCTAAGAAATAATATAGTAAAGAAAGACGAGTGTAGATAATAATAAATTTGTAACAAGATGGGGCGCCCTCTAGGGTAGGCAACGCATACTATTTACAACCTAAATGGTTGCATAGCAGAAGGCGAAATTTACACTAGCAGAAAAAATTATAGTACTGGCAATGCTGGCAATGCTATCGACTCTTCTGGAACATATATTGATAGTTCTATTTTTGGCCCCCCCCAATTTAGGCCCAAGAAAAACAATATCTTTTTTATTATCGGTACATTTTATAGTATATGTCATTTTTTCTTGTTTTTTTTTTTTTTTTTTTTTTTAGTTTAAAAATCTTATAATTTTTTTAAGTTTGAAAATCTTATAAATTTAAATTCGAACCCCCTCCCCCCCTCTTATGTACGTACGTACTATGCTAACAGATATTTTTGAAAACAACAGTAGTACCTCGAAAAATATAATTTTTTCGATGTTCACTCATTAAAAGGGATTTTTTATAGAGCCAAAGCGGCATGGTTTTGCTCTATTTTTTTAATCAAAATAGTTTCAGCCATTTTTGATAGAGGGACAGTGGGATAAATTCCATTTTCATTTAACCGTTATTAGCATCAACACCTTTTAAGTTATAATTTCAAAATTAATTCCTTGTGGAAGCTGAATAGTATGGGTATAATCTTGATGAAAGCTAGAAGTCTTAACAATGTAATATAAGATTTATGAGCAAAGGAAAAAGTGTCCCAACCTCCCTGCACCTCCCATACTGAAATGAGACAATTTCGAACTTTTTAGAGACTATCGGTGTTTGTGAACTTGAAGATTTTTTTATGGAAGCTGACACGAGTAGTAATAGATTTAATTAGTGGCGCGGGTGTAGCATTGAGCTTCAGCCCACGTCTGACTGGCTCACTTCTATTGATTAACCTTTCTCCTATTAATCAATCAGACTAATTAGATTTTATTCGTTGAATCGGCACTTTTTTAAATATTTTGGCCTTCATTAAGTATTTCTTCTTTTGGAGAAACCTACTTTATCTTCTCAAAACTCTTTCATGATTGTAGAAATTAATAATTCTCTTTTTGTCCTAGTTCATAAATTTCATTCCTGGGAGTTTATATTATCAACTTTTTCCCTTAACTTTCGACATTGTTTCGAATAATAGTCAATAAAATAAAAAAGAATAAAACGTTTCATGTTTGCCCTTTATGATTAAAAGAGTTTAACTTTGATTATGAATAGCATGAAACAAAAGATAATAAATCTTTAATGATTGGGTATATCAGGTGATTTTCACCTGCATCGCTTTAGACAGCAATTAAATTGGAATAAACTGAAAACGTGTTTAAGAATCGGTACGCTTTCTGCAAAAATTCAATTGAAGCGCGGAGAAGGTCCCGTGAATTGAGTTTAAAAGGTTTGAAGAGTTGAAATTTTGTCATAAAGGTGAAGTTAGCACAGCTACACATAGTCCAGTAACCAAGACTTCTTGAGTTATATAACCGTTCTATCGTTCCCATTATTCCTACTTTGTTCTAAGCCGGAAGTTTTAGAGCTTACAAAGCCCAAAAATCTAATTATTTATTTATTTTAGAATAAGAAACATTTTAGCAAACTTCATGATATCTGAAAGTTTATACAACTTTCAGTTCTTGACTAATCCAAGGCAGGTGGTTGCAAACCTAATTAAAATATTTAATGTATATTATATAATCTGTCAATTATTGCTAAATCTTGTAATATATGTACCTGTATATGTTTATTGTAAATAAAAACTTTTGAAATTGAAAAAAGTAGTCGACTGCCGACCGGTTCGGCAGTCATGGCAAATAGCACATTAAGGGCTGAGACGTCTAGTGAATAACGTAACAAACATACTATATAATATTCATCTAGATTAATTTGTAAAACAACGCTAGAGAAATTTCTCTAAAAAAAATTACCCTCTTGGCTAGAATCGAACCGACGAACTCTTGAACTATAGTCATTGACTCTACCGATTACTCCATTGCGACATTAATATTTCTATCTTGATTTCTCTTACTAAAAACTAGATATTTTTGATTTGGACTTTTGTGTCGAGATAATATTGTATTCATTTGAACTCGAATGAAAATGAAAAAACACCAATAGATTTTAAATTAAGAAATATTAAATATATATTAATTAGAGACATTCGACGGCCGTCACACTGTTGACATAATTTCCGAAAAATTTAACACGATGCTTTCTGAATGGAATATTAAAAAAGAACAAGTTTATTGCCTAATCAGAGATGAAGGATCTAATATGAAACGAGCCGTGTGATTAGCAGCATTGAATGGCATAGATTGTACTGTTCACAATATACAACTTGCTATCCGCAGTTGTTTAGGTTCGCAAGAAAACATAAAAATACTCAAACAAAAATGTAAGAAAATTTCGACTCATTTCAATCACTCTACCATCGCTCAGAAACAACTGCAAACAATTCAGGACAGACTAAATCAACCTCATCTCAAAGTGTTCCGAACAGATTGTATAACGCGATGGAACAGTACGTTTTACATGTTCGAGCGTTTTTCAAAGGTAAAGGATGCCCTAAGTCTTTACATCAATGATAATGAGATTAACCCTATTTTGCCAGAAGAATGGAAAATCATTGAAAGTTTTATTCAATTATTCAGACCTTTTTAGGAAGCCACACGGGACCTGAGCAGCTCTCACGCCATTATTTCATCTGTGATTCCAATAATTCAAATGCTTGAAAAAAAAGTTGATGACTATTTAACAAGATCACAAGAGTTTGATCCGATTCGACAGGCCGTCACGACTCTGAAAAATGAACTTTCAACAAAGTTTTCCAGCTTGGGTGGGAGAGAACAATTTATATATCATCGCCACCTACTTAGATCCTCGCTATAAGCACAAATTTTTTACACCGGTGACTGAGGAAAAGATTAAAGACGACATTTTGATGATGACAAATACTGAGAATGACGTTTTCGGTTCTCTTAATGCCAATTCCGAAGGTGCTAAAAGAATGGGAATGACTGATTCCACGGAAAAGGATATGGAACAGCTAGGAACAGGGACATCAAGTTTTGTCAGAAAGGCATGCTTAAAAAACGAACTTGCTATGATGTTAGATTCGTCAATTGAAGATGAGAGTCAAGAAATACCAGAAAATGGTAGTACTCAAAAAGGAATTACTTTCTTACCGCACTAAAAAAAGAGTCAATGTGGATGAAAATCCTCTTAAATGGTGGAGTGTTCATCGAGAGAAATTTAAGATATTATCACCGATAGCACGAAGGTTTTTATCCACTCAACCAGGCAGTGTTCCTAGCGAACAATTATTTAGTAGCGCGGGTTTAATTTACGAACCTCTACGTAACCGCCTTGAATCTTCCTGATATTCACTTCGGTTCGAATACCCTGAAAATGTGTGATAGCCTATCCATGTTGGGCGTCTCTGTTGCATCTGACCTGTCTTGGAATGAACACATCTCCTCTGTGGCGAAATCTGCAGCAAGGAAGATTGGCTTCTTATTCAGGTCCAAGCGATTTTACAAACCCCCTCGACTTCTCACCATCTACAAGGCCCAAATCCGCCCCTGTCTCGCATACGGCTCTCATCTATGGAGAGGAGCCTCAAAATACTCTCTTGCTACCCTGGATGCAATTCAGAAACGAGCCGTCAGGCTAATTGACGATTCTACCCTCACCGACTCCCTCGACTCGCTGGCTCATCGAAGAGATGTCTCTGCCCTTTCCCTTTTCTATAGATACTATCACGGCAGGTGCTCTGATGAGATAAAATCAATAATTCCCCCTAAAGCATGATTTGCACGTAGCACGCGTTTTGCCGACTCCCAACACCCTTTCGCGGTCAAATTGGAAAAGTGCCGGACCACTTCATTCGCCAATACATATATCCCCATGACTTCAAGGAACTGGAACTCTCTCCCAGCCTCTATCTTTCCCAGCACCTATAATCTTCAAACCTTCAAAACCGGAGTGCATAGACACCTACGTCTACACCCTCTGACTTAATCAACTTTCCCTTCTCTTCAGTAATGCAAGGGTCTTTCGAGATCCATAGGGGCTGCATCTTTACTGGTGCACCCCTTCTTGAATTCGATTGCATTAAAAAAAAAAAAAGAATCTGAAAAGGCGGCAATATTGCTACTAATATGAAAATTAGTAAGTGAAGTTAAAAAAAAATATGAGCATTATACTTAATACAAATTTTTATTAGTAATAAAAATGTTAATAATTACTTCATCATTGTTTTAATTCTTCATTCATATAATATATTTATATAAGATCTTAAACATCCACATCCGCGGATGTGAGCATGCGGATGTGAGCCTTCAAAAATCACTATCCGCATTCACATCCGCGGATGTGAAAAAATCGGCATCCGCAACATCCCTGGTCCATATGTATATAGTCAAAGGTTTCGAATTATAAATTTGCCGGTAATTCAACAGCCCTTATTCAAGGCGATAATAAATAATAATTAAAGAAAATTGAATATTAAATGCTTAATAGATATAATTAATAAATAAATATTTATTTTTTACTTTTTATTCAATTTCGAATTAAAAGAGAGTTTTTAATTTTTTTGTTTCAAAATATCTTTGAACTCTTTTAGTAATGAGTAGATTCATAAAGGAATGCACCTCTCAGGAGAACAATAGTGCCCTATTATGGAGTGGAGGGAATGTGGGTCAGATAAGGCCAATTTTGGATTACCTGGTTCATTTTTCATTGGGCTCTGAATCGGAAAACATTCGCTTGGTGGCTCCAGGTACTAATTATTGAAAAGAAATACTGACAAGTATATCCAAAGAAGAAATAATTGAAATTCTAAAATAAAAAGGAACAGAAAAATAGATGAAATAAAATTATTTTATTAATCAGAAATTGATTACAAATGAACGAGTTAAAGTGGAATTAATATTAAGAATAACAAAAATAAATTATTCAGTAAAGTAAACCTCCCCCCACCCCCTCCAATCTTTAAAAGAAAATAATTTTTTAGATAGGAGGGATTTTGAAGTCATCTTAATAGTTGAACATAATTTGATTAATTTTAAAATATCACTCGTTTTTTAGGAATAAATTTTAATTGAAAGTAATGGAAGGCAGCCCAGAGGTAGTGAGGAAAGAAAAAATTAACGCATATAAAATAAGGTGTAATTTATTGGAATCCTTCCTCCTTTCCTTTTAAACCGACGTTTCGGAGGATTTTTCCCTCCTTTTTCAGGGTTTCAAAGGGTCAATGAATGAAACAAATAAAATGTTTCCTTCTTCTCTCCACAGTAGTGTTCAAAAACTTTCTTCATTTTTAACAAAAGGCATAGAAAGACAAATTTTTTTTCCTTCTTTTTCTTAATTAGATTAGATAAATTTTAATGTAATTAATTCGGGGCATAACTCATGGAAAATATTTCTATCAAATTCCAACTGGAAACCGATCTCTAAATCCAAAAATTTAATTTGTTTCCCTATTTCTGTTAGTAAATTAATTATTTCACCCAAAGCATCGGGATCTGCAGAATATATTTTTATTCCCGTGAGTAATGGAAATTTTCGTAGATTTTCGATCACATTTTTTAGTGGATTCCTTAGAGATATCTTGTTTGCTTTTGGGCAAGATTTAATAAATTCTTCTAAAGTGCTTAAACTTGTCCTCGAATCATAAAATTCGGTTAGGTTAAATAATTTTTTGACATCATCATCATTAATAGCACCGTATAACAATAATCCTAATGGTTGATGAGTAAAGCCTAAGCTTTTCAAATTTGGTAGAAGGTTTAAAAGTTTAAAACAGTCATTTGGAGTCATTGCACTTGCATTCATATAATCGATTTTCAAGAGTCCATTTTGAACATCCTTATCATGCAAGTCAAAATCTTCATCGAGTAAAATTTGAGAAATTGACAAGTCATCTCTATAACATTCCACCCGGAGATATTTCAATCTTGTGGTTTGTTTCAGAAAGGTTTTAAAGTTCTCTTTGTTTTCCTCTGTGAAACATAAACCTCGAAAATCGATTGTTTCGATATTCGGACAGTATCTCGGAATTATTTCCAAAATATTCTTGATAGTTGTTTGATTTTCTATCCGTTGTAGAAAGTTGAAATATTTTGTATTCTCGTCAAGGAAAATAGACAAGCAATTTAATCGAATTTCTTGGCTAAGCCGTTCTTCTCGCGAGAGGAACCTATGCAGCACTTTGTATTTATGCACAGGGAGGATACAATTTACAATTTTCTTCTTTACATCCAATCCAGCGTTTTCTTCCAGTCCCTCCAGAAGAACTTGGAACATCCTATCCAGGTCCCGATCGTTCAATTTATTTTGTTGAAGGGGCATTATGTGATCTGAAACATATAGAAGAATGTCCCCTTTGAAGTCAAAAAATACAAATTATTTATTATTCTTCAATTTATTTATGTAATAAAAAAGAAATTGATTTTAATATACTTTCGCTGCTTGCTTACACTACTATTGGAAATTCTGATAAAATTTAATATTAAAAAAAAACTTATTGGATTAAAGAAATAGTGTCAATCAAAAATAATCAGGGTGTAAAATCAAGAAAAAGTGTAAAAATTCTCAATTAAGGAGCTTAAATTTGGTAGATATATGACTTTGTATTTGTTAAATAAACAAAGTAAAGAAAGATACCTATATAGGATACCTTGTGAATGTAATACATGTTATATCGGCAGTGGCGCGTTTACGCGCAGGCAGTATAGGCACGTGCCTATGTCCGCGCGCTCGGTGTGCAGAAAATAAAAATTATATCAGGAGAGACGGAAACGAGCCAATGGCCCAACGAACAGTTTTATTCATCTTAAAATAATAGGCGAATTAGAATGTTTTATTGAGGACAGGAATGACTTAGGTACCTTACTACTTCCGTCCATGTATATCTTTTATCTATGTTGAAAGTTTTTGTAAGTAATCTGTGCTGAAAAAGAAAATAAATTCAAATATAACGCTCGATTTATTTTAGTGTAAAATAGAATCCACTAAACGAATTATCTAGTTTTCTAAGTTGTTGACATGCAGATAGATGGCGTTTTTTTAGTCATGTGAATCCCTGTGATATTGTGTTGTATAGAAATCTTTTAATATATATATATATATATATAAAGTCTACCTTTTAATTATAAATCTCAACCATCTGTAGGTAATTAAAAGTAAAAATGAGTAAGAAACGTGGGCCAAGTGGGCACAATACTTACCAAGGCAAAATTAATCGTGAACTTAAAAGAAAACGCGAAGATGATGTTGTGAAACGAACGCCGGCAATAAACACAGTTTTTAAAAAAGTATTTCCAACAACTTATATCAATTCTGATATAGGTTTGAATGAGCCTGAGATACCTGAGCCTCGCGTATCTCCAGAGTTGACTGTGGAGTCTATTTCAGCAGTTAATAGCCACTCCCTGTCTCATACTTCTGAGGTGAGTGTAGAACCTATTCCAGTTATCTATCTATCTACTCTTTATTAAACGAGCAAAAATTGTTTGTTTATAAGTATAAATGTTAATAAAAATAAATTTTTTAAAATTACATTGCTAGATAGATAGATAGTTACATAATACATACATACCAAGGTTATTAGATACATAAATAGAAACAAAAATTATCTTGAAGATTCTGTTAAAAATCTCCTCCAGAAACATTTAAAATAAAAAATTCTGCTACTCTCGGCTAAAACTTTCAATTTAATTGATATTTCAATTTTAACTAAAACAAAAAATTACCGATGGTGTTCCAGGTACTTAAAAGTCAAAACACCGAAGTGTCTGAGTTAATCATCAGTGAAGACCCCAGTGAATGGAAAATTAATGAAGTTACTCGTGATTACTTCGCTTTTCGTGGACTACCAAGAAAGAAATATGACTTTGAAAAAGTAGGAAAATTTATCAAACGGCACCTGGTGAAGATAAAAATATAGTGCAGCGTTTTTGTACAGAGTCAATGTTTCAACGAAAATTGTCCAATGGGCAGTTTGTAAATCGCGATTGGGTGGTTTATTCAGAGAAAACTGGTAATGTTTTCTGTGGTCCTTGCCTTCTCTTCATAAATGAATCCACTCAATTTGGTAGAAAAGAGGGGTTTTCTGACTGGGGTAGCTATTTACCAAAATAATAATAATGTTACTAATATTATGACTCCGAATATTGAAATAAATATTGCACACGTAAGCGATGTTAATGTAGGGCCCCATTTGTTGGAGATATTTGTGCGTGCTTATGCAAACTTAGAAATGCCCTACACATAGTCATGGTAGCAATTTACATTTCTCCGAATACAAAATTGGACGAGGTAGAGCATTTTATTCACCGCACTTTACTGGAGTACACTGAAGAAGGGTCGAAAATACTTGGTACAAATGGTAATAAATTTCCACATATCTTGGCTGGCGATTTCAACATCAACTTCACTGATAAAAATTCAGAGCGGTTGACAACTGAATTGAATTTGAAAATGAATAATGATCCACAAGAATCCACAACAAAATATGGGACCACCATTGACGCGGTATTTTTCAGATATTTAGAGGATATCAAGTCTCAAACTTATGTTTCTTATTTCAGTTACCATAAACCTATAGTTACAATGATAAAAATTCCTGAATAACCTACATGTATTGTAAGATAATAAAAATATTTTAAACAATATTAACTTCTCATTTATTCAATAACGCTCAAAAAGTGTAACTTGAATTAATATCAAAGAAAAAACTTGAAGTAATATCAAAGAAAAAAAATATTGCATAAATATTATAATTGCATAAGTTGATAAAAAATGCTATGCAATAGCTTTACCGCGGCAGTCCCTGAGTGCCACACATCTATTTTTTTGACAGAAAACAATTACTTTGTTTAAAAGGTTTATATTTTATGTTATTTGATTCGATAGAAAAAAGAATACTGTCAAATATCCAGACAAATAAGTTTAATAAATGAGGTGAGAAAAACTAACCTAACATACCATTGTACTTTGTAAAAATGATCAATAAAAAGTTGTCTAATGGCTTTGTTTCACTATTTCAGCCACTGAAGAAGTTGCAAAACAGCAACGAAACGTATGGCATATTTAATCAAAACTTGTATTTAATTTAATTTAAAGTCTTGTCCAACTCCCTACGATTCCTTTAATAATTAAAAATAAAAAAGTAAAGAAAATTTTTTAAATATAAAAGTAGGCAGGTTTCAGAAAAATAAATTTATGTGAAACCTGCCAAGTATTTTTTATCCAATTAAAAAAAAAATAAAAAAATGTTTCACCAAGTACCAACACCAAATTCCTTAAAAAAAATAAACAAAGAAGTTAGACCTGAACAAACCTAACAAAAAGAGTCTAATACCAATCGGAAGCTAGACTGAACCCAATGCAATTTTTTTTTCAAAATCGGTTCACAATTGGCGGAGATATCAGGTAACATAGAGACAAAAAAAAAAAAATCAGTCGAATTGAGAACCTCCTCCTTTTTTGAAGTCGGTTAAAAATAATTTCTATTACGCATTTATAAAATAAAATGAAGAGTAAAAAATAATTATAATATTGATTTACTATTCTAATAATAATTCCCTAAACTCAGGCTGTAAAATCAAAAAAAATTAAGCTAATGACCTGAAATTTGGTAAACTACTTTGTATTTGTAAAATAATCATTTCTACTAAATTTCAACAAACTATATATTGTTCATATCATTCATTCGTTGTCAAATAAATTAGAAAATTATTAATATTAGTAAAAAGACCAATCAAATTTAGGGAAAACTCTTTTTTACTTTATTAAGTTAAAAGCACCAGTAGTGGGGCCTGTACTAGTAGTGAGGCAGTTGCAGAAAAAAAGTGGAAAAATTAGCTTATTCAACTTGGAAAATTAGCTCATATCTGCACTTTTCTTGCAACTGGCCCACTACTGGTGCTTTTAACTTATATTAGAAAAAAAATATAATATAATACATATACTATTAAAATAATATTGAAATTGAGGAATTATTAAAAGAAATAGTAAATTTTTGTTGGAATATATTGACAAGTATTGTAATTACTTTTTTCCTTCTATGTAGTTTAAAAAGTTTTGAAAAAAATTACAATCACGTGTCTGCAGGTAGAGATAGTTAAATGAAGAATGTGCAGGAAATCCAAAATTGGTTCCCTCTATAGTCTATACGAACCCTTCTAACTACAGGTATATTGTGCCCCTGAGTGGGTGGGTTCCATTCTGAATGTACCCTTTCTCAAAAGACGTTAAACATTTTCAAAAAATTATTTCCATTACCCACAGCATTTAATTTAAAATAAAATAAAAAATAGAAAATAACTAGGTATTTATTTACGATTCCAAAAAAATCTAAACTAAATATAAAAGATAAAAATATGGGTTTTTTTGTTGAAAAAAAAACTAACACCGATTTAAAAATGAATTGTATACTCAAAAAATTTAGATATATATATATATATATATATATATATATATATATATATATAAATAAAAAAATTCTCAGAATTAATCAAAAAATTAATAAAAAGCAATCTTTAAACGTATAATAAAGCGCAAACATTTCGGTAGGATTTCTCTCTTTATCAATGGAATTTTTCAGAAAGTAAAAAAATAGATCTGTGTCGTAGGACACCGATAGAGAAGAAGTTCCCTATTATAAAAATATTAATTTTAAGTCCATTCTAGGTATAAAGAAAAATAATTATTCAGGTATACATTTTTTATTATGATTTTTTATCGATAAAAGCAGAAGAAACTACTTTATAAATTTATCTTAACACCTTTATTTTATTTACAATGATTTATAAAAAATATATAATATATAATAATAATA
Organism: Forficula auricularia; assembly: GCA_024734495.1. NCBI lineage: Eukaryota > Metazoa > Arthropoda > Insecta > Dermaptera > Forficulidae > Forficula > Forficula auricularia. The sequence continues at coordinate 283,650 of JALMQS010000077.1, read as the reverse complement.
ATATACAAAAAGAAACAGGTATTTATATGAATAATAATAATTAAGCCTAATTATGTTCTATCATAGAAACTATAGCCTTATGGCAACCAAAATAAGATATATATATCTGTGATTCGATCCCTGCCAAACATCTCGAGAAAACAGCATCGATAGTAGTATTGTCTCTCGTAGTGGATTCATCTTCATTATTGATTCATATTTAAATCAAATGTATTTTTCAGCAAAGTTTTAAATGACTCTGATTGCTTATCTTTGAAGTTAATATTGAAGTCACCCGCCAAAATTAGTGGAAGTTGGTCATAATTGGTACCATACTCTTCAAGTAATGCTGTAGATGCTGCAGAATACCCAACAGTGATCGATGTATGAATCCTTGTATGTATATTAACTTCTGTTTCTGTGCAATGTAAACGACTACCATTACGATTTCAACGCCGTTTTCCATCTTGCAAATAGCAGAACAAATATCTCCAACAGGTGAATGTCTAAAACAGCCAGAGGCCCCGCCTCCAAGAGTGGCGACCTGAGTGGATGCGCGGCATGAGCATTGGCACGCTTTTTTAACGTTACGGACGTTTTTCACCGGCTAGGAACTACCCCTCCATAAGCGTCCCATAAGGAACTTCGTTCCAAAAAAATGTTGCTTTTTTACTTTTTGAAAAATTCTATTAATACAGAGAGAAATTCTACGTTTGCGCTTAATTGAACGTTTAAAGATTGCTTTTTATTTAAATTATAGGTATAATTATAAATAAATTTTTTTAATAATATATAGGTAGATATTCATGAATTTTATAAAAATAATTTTGAAATTAGTATATTTTTGCATTAGCAGATAAATAATTAAAAAGTATGGTACTTACATTTATTTGGATTCTGAAGAATTGAAACTCTCGTTTATGAAGGTTGGAATCTTGTGAGAAAATTATAGGTTATGTAAACACTGTATGCAGATAGAGGGTCAAATGAAGTATGTCCGGGAAATCCAAAATTGGTTCTCTCTATACCTACCCTCCCCCACACCTACTCCCAGATCTATTGTTCCCCTGATTGGGTGCATTCCTTTCAGAACGTCCAAAAGAGTTTACACATTTGAATTTTTTTATTTTTCGGCCTTTCTAGCCATAAGCCCATTTTACGATCGATACTACTAAATACATTGAAGTGCAAAAAAATCAAATCACCAATAAAAACTTCATTAAATAGTAAATCATTTTCAATTTTTTTACAAGGAACAGTAGTATATTATTGAAATTATTGCTTATTGCAAGTGTACTTGCGACTTGTTGTTGACTTAACTCTTGATTAATTAGGCACCAAATTTGAACTGCTTGAACTTGAGAAATATCCATTTTGTATATTTTATCTTTCTATCAATGATGCTTCATTCAAAATTATTCAATTTATTGATATTTCAAATGGAATTTGATCTTTTATTAAAACTTTATTTAAATTTAAAGTGATATTGAGAAAGTAGGATAATTTGTAATTGTATCTTTTAATTTAATTTTACTTAGTAATGAAGCTGTTGAATCTTTTATTTTTGTGATTAATTTAATTAAAGTTTAAATTTTTATTTAAATCACACATGATTAATTTATAATTATTTATTTAAACAAATAAGTAATTTTCCAGATAATGTAACTTAAGTTATCAAAAATATTTGTTAAAAATAAGTTTAAAGAGATGTTTTTTAGAATTTCTAAAAAAAGACTTTTTAATTATCTAAAAGATTTTTGAATACCGTCCCAACTTACAGATATCAGGGTTGCTAACTTCATGTAAATAATATAAAAAATACACTTTATATTATAAAATCCAACTATGTAAACAATAATATTCTTGATAAGTGAATTAATTGTTATGTATTATTATTGTTATTAATATCATTTGATTTGTCAATATAATTTTTTTGCTTTATAATCTTTAATAACATGTAATGCTCAATCCGACAGGGGGCGCTGATCCCGTCGCTACATTTGTATCATAGAATATATAGAGAGGAAGGCTCCATAAGGGCCCTATGCATAGATAAAAGAAAAATAGATAGGCGACTCGGCCGCCATTTTGTTTTTTGTTTTTGTTTTGCACACTGTCCACAAAGGGCTAGCGCTAAGGTCGAGATAGGCAAAGGCCCGCTCAATTTGATTTTGTTGTAAACGGGAATATTAAAAATAAATAAGTGGATGAATTTAAAAAAAATCGGGCTTGGTGAAATATTTTTATTTTTTTATTTTTTTTGGCTTTATCGGATTAAACCATTAGCGATACTATATATTTTGGTTTATTTTCAAATATGTGGGGATCAGAATAAAATAGGATTGATGAGAGGGCTTGAACCTGGGATAGCTTGATTAATAGGCATGTACTTTACCAACTCGACTATTAGTGAAATATCATTAAATATATGTAATTTGATGGTAACATCTAATACGTCTTCAGGTGCAGGTAAAGAAATACTTTATATAACACGAAAGTATTTGCAATTGCTATAATACTTATATTGAAATGAAAATTTAATATTCAATTCAATTAAGTTTGATTTTTCTAAACATGAGGTAAAAAACTTAATTATATCTATCTATCTACTGTTATTAAACGAGCACAAATTATATATATATATTTGTTTGTATATATATTTAGTACCTGGCCACCAAGCTTGATGCTCATTTAATAATATAAGATTTATATATTTGTATCTTTGTTCTATTTTCAAAACGGCTCTACCGATTTTGATGAAACTAAGGCCCGGTTGTATGTCGAAAAGTAAATGCTTTTTACCACTAACAAAGGTAAATGGTAGATCGTTTGGTAAATGTCCATATGCGTTGTACAAGGTTTCTACAGGTCGCAGTAAATTTTTTACCAAGTAACAATTTTTTTCTTATGTTGGCATGAAAAATCCCTAAAACGTCACAAGTTTTGAAATATAGCGGCATTTAAAAAAAATATTATTGATAATCTAATCTTAACTGAGGCATTTGAAAATTGTATTATAATTATTTACCAAGTTTTTTATTTAGGATTTAGGGATTAAAATAAAAAAAACACATGAATCAAAACAAAATAGTTTTAATAAAAAATAGGTACAAAAATACTGAGTCTATATACCTAATTTTGATTAAAAAAATTATTATTGGTAAATTGCACAAAATGAACGTCATTTATTAGCATAAAAAAAAACTTTGGTAAATATATATATATATATATCAAAAATCCTAATATTTAAGGAAAAAATCACACTTTATTGACGAACATTTGGAAATTTCTGGGAGAGTAGTTGCTTTAAATAGTAATATTAAATTAACTATAAAAAATAAATATTTAGTATATTGGCAACAGCACAAAATATAATGAGTTTGAGATTGGTGGTGTTTCACAATAATGAAAAATAAGCTGACGTGTTCTGATGTGGCCATATACTTGACTTTACCATATAACCTGGCTCCTAAAAATTATTTATAAACATGTAGGGGGGTTGGTTTTTGCATTTTTATACTTCTGGGGTCCCACTGATTATGTATACAAAATTTGGTTGAGTTTGCTCAAAAGGCCTAGACTTTTAATTTTTAACCCCCCTCTCCCCACCCCCCTTAATTTTGCCTCGATATGCACCTAAATCTAATCAGCTCTCAATCTCAATACACCAAAGCTACGGGTGAAATTTGGTTTCGATATTCAGACTAGTTTTTGAGCTAGTTCGTCCAGAAAAATTTGGTAACGCAGAGACTAACTAACAGTCATTTTGACAAAATAATTATTATCTCGAAAAATATAATTTTTTCGATGTTTACTTATTAGTGCTTTTTTGTAGAGCGAAATGCCATGGTTTTGCTCAATTTTTTGAATCAAAATAGTTTAAGTCATTTTTGAGATATTTCGAAAAAAAAGAAGGAAAAAAACCACTTTTTACATGAACGATTACAATACTTGACCATACCCTCTGTATGGTCAAATAATTTTTTTTTAAATATCAAAATATTTCAAAGGATTAGCCCAACACCAAGGAGTTTCTATTAGCCAAATAGTTAAAAATAGATACAATGTCAATTGTATTTGAGCCACAGGTTAGAGAGGGTAAAGGGTTGGGTAGGTGGAGGGTATTAAATCAAATAATATAAAAAATTTGTTCTGGGAATGGTACAATGCAGATCTCAGAGGTAAAGTAAATTGAATTGAGTTTTAAGTAAAGGTACAAATATGTATTCAAAAGAGAGCTACTAGTGGGAAAATAAGCATTTACAATAGACCTTTTGTTTTAAACAAAACAAAAAATAATTTTTAAGAAAAAAATAAAAACCGACTTCAAAAAATTAAATGAAACAAATAAAATACACTAAAAGGTATAAAATAATTATTATCTTATTTAGTTACAACTAAACGACGAAATATTAACATGAAATTACTTTTTGAAGTCGGTACCAAACAAACTATACCCATAAGCGAGCGTACCCGCCAAACGTACTAAGTAAGATCCGTCGAGTGCGATTCATAAAATGTATATGTTTGGCACCAACTTCAAAAAGTAATTTCATGTTAATATTTCGTCGTTTAGTTGTAACTAAATAAGATAATAATTATTTTATACCTTTTAGTGTATTTTATTTGTTGCATTGAATTTTTTGAAGTCGGTTTTTATTTTTTTCTTAAAAATTATTTTTATTTTTCTCTTTTTAGTGATGTTATTAATAGTGATCATATCATCAGAACTTGACCAAATTAATATGACACCATCCCTAAGACACCCCCTTTCGGATAAAAAAAAGACCCATCGAAATCGGTTTATAAACAAAGAGGTTAGGTCTAAACAAACCTAATAAAAAAGGTCTAATACCTATGAAAAAAATACGAAAAAAAAATGGGACCAATCGGAAGCTAGACTGGACCCAATGCAAAAAAATTTTTCAAAATCGGTTGAGAATTGGCGGAGATATGAGGTAACATAGACACAAAAAAAAAAAAAAAAAAAAATTCAGTCGAATAGAGAACCTCCTCCTTTTTTGAAGTCGGTTAAAAATAGGTTATTGACCGAGTGGGCGCTCAGAAATTAAAGGAATAAATTTAAAAATTCTCTCATTAATATATCAAGGAATAATTGACATATTAACGAGAATTGTTTTGATCGCGCTTTTTGAAAAGATATATATCGCGAGACTACTGCGGTTGAAGCTATTGGAGTCTGCGGAGTCTTAAGTCTGGACCAAGAGAGAAAAATATATGATCCATTTAGCTACAATCCAACGTCACTTTGCGTTAAGCCCGCATGACACTCGGATGGATCACCAAATGAATTTGAAATCTAAGATGTTATATATTCAATCTCCCAATCCAGAGCGCCCGATCTATTAGCATCAAAAGGGCGGATCCAGGATTTTTTTATGGGGGGGGGGGGGGAGAATGTATATAAGGTGCCCGATGTATTTAAGATCTACTTTTTATCTCGAAAGTGTGCCGCGATCGAATTGTCCAAGCGAGGGGGGGGGGTCAGAGACGCCGCCTCACCCCCCCCCACACACATAGAATTTTATTTTCAATTTTAAAATTTTAAAAAAATATAAATGTTTTTTTTTGTACAATTTTTTTTGCCAGGCACGGGCCTCTATAGGGGGGGGCGGTCGCCCCCTCCGCCCCCCTGGATCCGCCCTTGATTAGCATATGTATGTTAGTTGCTTGCCATTAATGGAAATTAAATGCTCTAAACGTATGTAAAGTGAAATAATCAGAATAGAGGTGTTTGATTATAATTATTTTTTCGTAAAAATAGTTTTATTATTGAGTGGATATTGATGAGGCAGTCCAAAAAAAGAAGATAATTTATACTATACGTTTCGGAGGATAACGTCGGTTTATGAATAAAAAGATAGTATAAATTATCTTTTTTTTATTGGACTGCCTCATCAATATCCACTCAATTTCACTTATCAGTCAGTCTCCAAAAATTACTCCAATCTTATAGTTTTATTATATTAGATTTCTAATTTAATTAAATTAAACACCCCACTTTGCATTAAAAAATTATTATAAATACTTCACAGTAAAATCTCTATAAAATCATTTAAAACATGAGATTTTCTGCATTTTTGATCCAGAAAACGTAAAGCAAGAAAGCCTAAAATCTAATCAGTACCACATTGGAAATGCAAATATTTTAGCTGGAGAACGAACTTTCAACTACTTTTCGTTCTTAAGTTATCGTGGGTATCTGTATCAGGAAAAAAAATAATTTTTAAAAATCATTTTGCTACACGTTTATTTATTTATTAAATTAATAATAAGATTATAGAAATTATAGAGAATTAAAAACGAAGCCCGCCTGATCCCATCTGAAAAAAAACGAACACTTTATAATTTTTTTCTTTTTTGATAAAATGAATTAAAATAAATATTCTCATAAGATAACCAAACCAAAATATATTTTGAAGAATAATAGACATAATTTAAAATGTTAACACTTCATTTCATGGAAACTTAATATGATATATAAAAAAAATGAATTTAATGAAAATCGACCATTTATTCTTTGTCTTCGAAACTGTTCATACGCCCATCGCATACAAGCTCTTAAAATAGTACGAGGGGTAAATAAGAGATATTAAAAGAGACATTTTTTTAATTTAACAGATAGCTAAAGCAATTTGATTTCAGTTAATAGATAGCTGTTAAAATTTCCTGTTTTTTAAAATCGTTTTTATTGAATCATCATAAAAAATTAAAATGCCATTTTAGCTATAGAAATATTTTTTTACTTTATCCAATGCAAAGCATGGGTAAAGTATTGTAATCGCTCTCGGGGCAAGCGTGGCTTCAAAGGGTCCTCAGGTAAAGACTACGGAACCCATGGACTCAATTAAAGTCACAAATTGTAGTATTCAATTAGGTTGAATTTTAGCACGTGACGGTTTTGCCAAAAATTACATAGGGGTCTCGTCGAGAGGCCAAAAAGTGCCATTTTTTGATTTTAATTATAATAATTATCAATTAAAGAACATTAATAATATTGATTTAATATAATGTATGGGAACATAAAACATAATTTTAAAGTGAAAACAAAGATTTAAGTATCTTTTTAAGTGTCTTTTTTTGAAAAAAGATGGAAATTATTTCAAAAATCAACCCAGTATATAATATTATTAAATGAATTTAACTTTTAAGGACATCATAGATATTAGAGAAATATTTTTACATTGCATATCAGAGAGGTTCGTCCCCTTAGGAATCGAACCCAAGCGCTAATTAAGCTTGCCGGGCCAGTAGCCAAACCCTTAAGACAAATCTCTCTCTGACATACAACATATATAAGTATTATAGCTAAAGATTTTTCACTCCCTTCAACTCAAAGGGAATAGTGAAAATTCCTGCTAAACTGAAAAAGTTTAATTACAGAAAAATTAACAAGGATAAATATAATGGTGTTTAGTACGGCGCTATGCGTAATAAACGTGATTTTATTAGATTCAGCATAGAAGACTGAGATCTTTAATTAATTATTCATTTGAACTTTGAATATCAAAGAGGATAGTTTTTTATTCCGGGCTATTATTGTCCCAAAGGAATAAATACAGCAGTGTATTTAATTACAATAATTAAATACTTAGACAATCGCAAATTAATTGTTATTTAAAGGAATCGTAGGGAGTTGGACAAGACTTTAAATTAAATTAAATACAAGTTTTGATTAAATATGCTATACGTTTCGTTGCTGTTTTGCAACTTCTTCAGTGGCTCATTTATTAAACTTATTTTACTTATTAAACTAAATTTTTTATTAATAATAATATAATAATAATAAATAATATAATAATAATAAAAAAATTTCTTTGTTCAATTTGATTCTTTTAGTTTTTTGACAAAAAACAATTACCTACTTTGTTTAAAAGGTTTATATTTGATGTTATTTGATGAATTGAATGAATTGTGATAGAAAAAAGAATACTGTTTGAAATGTTTTTTCTCGTAGCAAAAAATCCTGACAAATAAGTCCAATAAATGAGCCACTGAAGAAGTTGCAAAACAGCAACGAAACGTATGGCATATTTAATAAAAACTTGTATTTAATTTAATTTAAAGTCTTGTCCAACTCCCTACGATTCCTTTAATTATTAATCATGGACACGAATAATGAAATATTAATTGTTATGTTGATTAGCTAAACGAATTCTGCCTCTATTGGATTAGAAACAAAATGAATATTCCGGGTATAAATAAACCCAAATGGAATGTTATTTTAAAGAGGATAAATTATATATTTATTGTTGTAAATAATTCACAATATTTTCCAATTGAAACTGTAGCGGCTCGCTCATAGCGACGAGCCTTGAGACACGGCCGCTAGATGACTCAGTCGGATCGTTGAGTCGCATTTGCATGAGTGAAATATATTCACCCATGCTATAATTAAAGCGACTCGATTCGACTGGAGTAGCGAACGGATTCGGACAAGCGAATCCTCGCCCCATTGGACAATAGATTTTTCACACGCTAACATTAGTGGGGTACAATTGTCTACATTTTTTGAATTTATATCTGCTGATTGTGATATTAAATATTGCAATATTGGTAAATTCCCATTTTCGGAAACATAATGCAGAGGGGATTGATGTAAATAGCCCCCTAGTTCATTTAAAATTGTTTTATTTTTAATTAAATGGTACTTGACCCCCATGAGGGATCCTTTGCTCACGGCTTGCCAAATATTTTTGGTTCCTGCGTTGTGAATCCGAGCATCTTTTTTATTTAATGGATCCATCTAAAAATAAATAAATGCGTTTAAACAGATTGGAGTAATTTTTAGAGACGGACTGATAAGTTAATTAAGTGGATAAAGCAAAGAAGATAATTTATACTATCTTTTTATTTTTATTCAAAAACCGACGTTTCGGATTGATGATCTTTACTATATTATAATTCTCCTGAGAATGAAATACAATATATATTATTATTGTTACTACTGCCACTGAAAGAGGAGACAGAGATGGTGAATTGGATTTCCTTGACTGACTTTTCAAAACCCTGAAGAAGGAGGGAATACCCTCCGAAAACGTCGCTTTTTGAATAAAAATAAAAAGATAGTATAAATTAATAAATTATCTTCTTTTTATTTTTATTATTTATTTAATATAATGAAAAGTCGGTTATATTTGAATTTATTTTGTTATTAATGAAAATCGTTGAATGTCATCAATTAGGTGGTGTTTGGGTCAACAAATCAATCTTTTAGAGCCTCGGGAAACTTTAATTTGATAGTTTTTTTTTAATTAAACTAATTATTCACAGGTGGGTGTGTCAACAAAAATATATTATTACATTTTTTCAATTTCTTTTTATTAATTTTTTTGTTTTTTAAATTTTAAAACTCACCCATAGCTCGTTACAAATATTATAAAATATTAAAAATAGCAAATTTAATTAATTAGAGATATTTTTTGAAGACGGAGTGGTAGAACTCAATGCTTAAATGATGTAAAGACAATCCAAGGATAATGAAAAAGACAAATGCTGAATAAAATAATTTATTAGAACGTTTTTTTCATCCTCTTACAAAACCTGACGTTTCGGGCCCTCCTTCTTCACGTTATAACAGTGTCAACAAAGGAACCTCCGTGTGTATCAATATTATTTTTAGATTCAAAACTTTGTGTACAGTGATGCCGAAGAGAGTCAAAACGTTAACAAAAAAAAAATTGATAAATTTTTATTTAATTCTGGCTGCAAATATAATAAAAATTAATCTTTTTATATGAATTAAAAATTAAAAATTATATTAATATATTACTTTATTGATTGAATTTTTTTGAGGTCCCTTGGACATGGTTGTTTACCTGGTGGATGGTAATATGCACCTATATTGTGCGGAATATAGTATATAATATAATATATAGGTGCGGAAGGCCTATCATAAGAGCCAGAAACAACTGAACGGCTGTACAACAAATACATCATTATACATTAAAGTTTGAAAATGTTTTCATGCTAAAATCCTATATCAACATCCACCAGGTAAACAAACATGTCCAAAAGACCTCAAAAAAATTCCATCATTAAAGTATAAATTTCTGGACACACTGGCATATTAGCAAGATGATCGCCATCTAAGTGCTCAAAACTTAATTAATATATTACTTTTATTTATTTTCTTAGAAAGACGGACTGGTAAGCCAAATAAGTAGGTTATAATGAAAGTCGGTCCATAAATTATTTACTTTTATTCAATTTTCGACTTTTCGGAGACTTTTTTCCTCAGGGTATTGAATAGTTATTGATGGTTGAGTATATATAACTCGGTTCCCATTTGTGTACTTGGTTATCTTAATAAGTACACTTATGGTATAATGTTGGAAAATATTGTAATTTTGTTGCTATCACTTGTCGCGGTCGCAGATTCGCGATATAAACTTTCGATAATTTAAATTCATGATGTTTAGAAATTTCAATATGTTCGGTGAAGTGGCGAAAGCATTTTTCTTTTATAATAAGTTAATTGTTTAAGGGTCGTATTTTGGTGGGACAGATGGCCGACGAGCCAGACGGCTCTGAGGCCTTCTTTTTCTTTATTATGAAAACGTGCTTATTGACAATAGACGAATGGATAGTGTAATATTTTGGGAAAAGTAATTGAATGACAATAAATTTGGATGACTTGTTTACATAAATGTCGGATGGCTTCTAGCAAGCAGATGCCAAGTGAATTTGTGGGTTTCTCTGAATATTGCCAGGAAGAAATCGTGAAATATTTCTAGAAGGAATTTCTAAACTAGGCGTTTCAAATATATTACCACGCCTTACTCATTAGGGTATTAGCCAACCAGAGGTCTTTCCGAGAGTTTGTGAATTTTCGGGGGAGTTAGCAAGCAAGCAGTCAGTCAGAGAGTAGAGTTAGTGGAGTTAGCGAGTAGACAGTTGAATCTAAAAATGTACTACACCACTTACACCAAATTTCAACCCTTGCCTAAGAGATAGAGAACTTTTTTCATCAACAGAACACATCTTCCAGCAAAGGCCGTGCGAGACAAAAAGTATCCACGATCTACGAGGTTCACGATTACCATTAGTAGGCCATTAATAATCCTTCGGGACTATAATACGGCCCGCTATAAACAAACAAATAATATGTTTGCACCCATAACCACTGGCGCGCAACACACTGAAAGGAGAGACAAATTGGAACCGAGTTATACTCACCCATCAAAATAACTATTCAATACTCTGAAGAAGGAGAGAAAAAAGTCTCCGAATCGTGAATAAAATTAAATAATTTATGGACTGCCCTTTCATTATAGCCTACTTAATATATTGCTTTTAATTAAAGTAAAAAATGTACAAAGCAACGGTGAATGCGCCAGGTATTTAAATATTTAAACGGCTTATAAATAAATAATTTTTTAACAAAATAATTAATTAGTGGTCACTTTGAGGTAGATGTTTCATCAAAAACATCTCTAATAATTATCGCGTCAATTCTTCTAATCTCGAATAAATATCACATTGATAGGGAATTTTTCCATGAATGCAGATGTAATGTCTTTTACTACTGTATTCAAAACGTCTTCTATCGGGGCTTGAACATCCTCAAGGATCACATCAATATTAGAACGCAAAAAATGAGTAGTTGCTTCAGCTATATATAGAGAAAACAAAAAACAAAAACAAATTATACAATTAATACAAGAATTTGAGTGTCTTGACATACAATATAAACACATTACCAGGTCTATTCTCTAAGCAAAAACGTTAACTTTTAACATCCGAATTCAGCGATAATTCATTTTAACGGTACCGCGACATTTCAGCCCCCGACAAAATATCCCCCGACATTATATCTTCTGACAAAATATTCTCCAGTATAAGGGAGAATACAAAAGAGATTAAATGAGAAGCTTATAATCATAGTTTTGAATAATATAAACAGACTTTCATATTTTGGCGGCTAATTGGCCGTTTGAAAGTGCTGCTGGCTGTCGTTAGATTTTCTAGCTAACAATTTATTATTTTTACTATCTATAATATAGTATTTATCATCTATATTTACTTATTTATCGTCTATGTTTACATTACACAATTATTGATTGTTTGTTAAAAGTGTTATTAATCATTATCGTTATTAATTATTATTATAATATTGGGCGAAAATATAGCGCCCCAAACACACCCCGCCCGACTATTGGCTGGTTTGGTTTTCAATGTGTCTTTTATTAGAAAAAACAATGGGAGCCCGAAACACACCCCGCCCGATTGGCTGTTCGGTTTTCAATGTGTGTTTGATTAGGAAAAAATGGGAGCCCCAAACACACCCCGCCCGACGATTGGCTGGTTTGGTTTTCAATGTGTGTTTGATTAGAAAAAAAAATGGGAACCCGAAACACACCACGCCCGGATTAAACTTTCGGAGGTTCGGTTAATATATATTCAGTTCGGCTCGGTTGGGTTCGTATAGCTCCTTTTAGGGCTGGTTTTTAGTACCGTCTAAATGCCAACCCGAAAAGGAGCTATCCGAACCCAACCGAGCCGAACTGAATATATATTAACGGAACCGGAGTCGATTTGCATTACTCTTAAGATTCACGAGGGGTAGGGTTATTTTGTCATGAGATATTTTGTCGGGGGATATTTTGTCGGGGGATATTTTGTCGGGGGATATTTTGTCGGGGGATGTTTTGTCGGGGAATATTTTGTCGGGGGATGTTGGCTGAAATGTCGCGGAATACATTTTAACACCTGCTTGCCGAAAATTGCTATTCTGTAAGCAAGAATTTTAAATCAAAAGCGTTAATATTTAGCCAAAAGTGTTAAAAATTAAAGCCATGTCAGATGGTGAATTTAAAAATTTAACGCCATATTTAATGGACAAACATGGCGTCTTTAACCAAAAACGCAAAAAGTAAGGCTATGTTTTTGACAGCTTTGTGTTAAAAGCATAACATTTCAGATCCAATTGATCTGTGACAGAAACATTAATACCACAATGATAAATAAACTTTTATTATTTATATATTATTTTTACTTTGCCATACAGGTCAAGTATATGGTCAAGTATTGTAATCTTGCATGAAAAAAGTGATTTTTTTCCTTCTTTTTTTCAAAATATCTCAAAAACGGCTGAAACTATTTTGATTAAAAAAATTGAGCAAAACCATGGCATTTCGGTTTACAAAAAAGATCTAATAAGTGAACATCGAAAAAATTATATTTTTCGAGATAATAATTGTTTTGTCAAAATGTCTGTTAGCTTGTTAGTCTGTGCTTTACCAAATTTTGTGCACGAGCTAGCTCAAAAACTAGTGTGAATATTGAAACCAAATTTCCCACGTAGTTTTGATCCATTGAGATTAAGAGCTGATTAGATTTTGCTGCATATCGACCCAAAATCAAGGGGGGTGGAGGTGAAAATGGAAGGGGGGGTTTGTTTTTGTCAGCCTGTCCTTTTGTCAAACAAAGAAAAAGGGAAACATATGTTTATATTTGAGTGTGAACCAAAAAAATGTTTTTAATTCTAAACTGACCACCAGTGAAGGAACATCAAATTTTCAATATCCATACGGTATTGGCTCCTTGAAAAACAACATTTATAATTAAAAAAGACTGATGATGAAGACCAAGTCTTCGAAACTATAGTCTCAAACAAATAAATAATATATATATGTATACAGATATATCATCTCGATATATATGTGTGTATGTTTATTTGCATCAAGCAGAGGACAACCTCTTTGTTTCTCTTTGTGAATCAACAACTCTGCTACTCTCGGCAAAACAAAAACTTTTCAATTAAAAATTACTTACACTTTTCGTTCTACAACTTTATCAAGCTAAGATAGGTGTACAACAGATACATTATTTTTCGATATAGTCTCCACCTTTAGCAATGCACTTTGTCCAGTGAGCCACAAGCTTCCGGATCCCCTTCCTGGTAGAAGGTTTTCGGTTGGTCATGAAGCCACTTTTGCACCGCATCCCGAACGTCCATTGAGTTTTTCGTGAATAAACTTGGTCCAGTGAGCCACAAGTTTCCGGATCCCCTCGCTGGTAGAAGGTTTTCGGCTGGTCATGAAGCCACTTTTGCACCGCATCCCGAACGTCCATTGAGTTTTTCGTGAATAAACTTGGTCCAGTGAGCCACAAGTTTCCGGACCCCCTCGCTGGTAGAAGGTTTTCGGCTGGTCATCAAGGCACTTTTGCACCGCATCCCGAACGTCCATTGAGTTCGTAGTGAATAATGTGATAGGCAAAACCGTGACTTATGTTTAAAGAAGATTCTACCTTATCTATGGTAACTCGCCTATCTGCTGTAATCATCCTCTTTTTGTGTTATGTTCGTTCGATCACTTTTAAACATCTCGATCCATAAAATAACGCTTTTACGAGATAAAGCACCTCCCCGTATTGTGACAAAAGTCTTTGGTGAATTTCAGCACCTTTCACACCCTCTGAACACTCCTCGTTGCTCTTCTTTGGTGCATTCTGATAGCGGAGCTGACATGCTTATGCTGTTATAGCTAGACGACAACTGACGCGATCGCGATTAAATTCCGCACACGTGACCACAGACGCGCCAACTCAACGCATGCGCATGTGGCCGACTCCTATCTTAGTTTAATAAAGTTTTAGGACGAAAAGTGTGCGTAATTTTTGACTTATCCTCGTACTTTATATTTATTTCACTAGGTACTTACATATTGCGGCATTTCCTGATATCACATTATCAAAATCCAATTTATTTTTATTCTTTTGAAAAACAATTTTATTTTTAACATCTTTTACAATATAATAATCATTTCCATTTTTAATAATTTTTTCATTTTGCACTTCAATAGTTCCATATATGTCGGCTTAAAAATAAAAAAAAAGAATAAAACTTACGTATTAAGACATTTAAAAATTTAAAATACATAATACCAGGCAGATCAAAAAGTCTGGAATAATCCTATGAAATGGTGCTAGTATGCACTAATGTGAACCATTCATAACTTACTTCAGTCTTAACTTTTAAGGATTTAGGTGTTGGTTCTAGGTGAAACATTTTAATATAATAATAAAACTTGAGCAAGATGGGAGGTAGGTTTCACAAAAAAGAAATAAAACAATTGAACAAATATATAGAAAAATACCCTTCATTTCTAATCATCTGACATCTCCATTAGCTTATACTCTTAGATCATGGAATCACTTCTGCTTTATACAACAACAATTTAGGCTCCCAATTAATTGACAATAAAATAGACAAAATTGATAAATTAGACAAATCAGGAGTGTATAAATAAACTTGTCACGATTATGATGGTTTTTATATAGGGCAGACAGGTCGTTCATTCAAAATACGTTACTCTGAGCATGTAAGAGCTCTTAATCGTCTCAATAGATCCGATAACATTAATTTAGATTCGACCTCAGCCTTCGCAATTCATTTACATGAATTCAATCATTCCACCTCTAATAATAACCCTATCCCCATTCATTTCGAAAGAAAAGGCCTTAAATTGGATCTCTTAGAATCTACGGAAATTAAAATAGCCCTATCAAATAATTCAAATATTTTAAATAACCAATTAGAAGTGCATAAAAATACAATTATTGATTATATATTATAATAAATTAACTAAACATTCCTTCTATTGTTCGCACATTGAATATATTAAGGTAATTGTACCCTCTCAGGTACTTTTCCAGTTGTACCCTGTCACGTACGTTCCTATTCTTGATTAAATAGTAGGTATAGCTTCTCTTCAGCTGGTTCAAAACTCAATTTTTCAATTTGTCGAAAATATTAATTCTTAGAACAACTTCCCTTCTTACCCCTACTTTCCCCTCACCACATACATTTCAAAAAATATTAAAAAAATTGTTATTTGTAAAATTATTTTTCCATTGTATAATCAGTTTACTTTGACTCCTGATGATGGGCTCAGCACCGAAATATATTGAATTCAAAACTCAATTTTGTTTTATTTCTTTTTTGTGAAACCTACCTCGCATCTTGCTCAAGTTTTATTATTATACTTCATTCTTCATTAGACGTCTGTCCAAATTTCAACCATTCATATTTTCGCATTTACAAGTTACAGCTGTGAGAAGCAACCAAGTTTCGTGTTCTGATTAAACACTATTATTTAAGCGAGAAAACGATAACTGAGACCAAAGGCAAGCTAGATAAGTATTATCCGGACTCTGCACCGTCGATGAAGATGATTCAAAAGTGGTTTTCTGACTTTCGCTGCGGTCGAACAAGCACAAGTGATGCTGTACGATCTGGACGCCCAAAAGAGGTCTGACCAGAAAACACTCAAAAAATCCATGATATTATATGTTAAACGACCCCAAAATGAAATTGTGGGAGCTATCTGAGACCACAGAGATGTCGTATGGAAGTGTGTTCAATATCATACATGATATTTTGGGTATGAAAAAGCCCTGCTCACAGTGAAGCAAAAATGAATTCGTGTTACTACTTCCCAGCAGAATTTGGCAATGTTTAAGCGAAATTCAAAGGAGTTTTTGCGCCGGTTCATAACCATGGATGAAGCATGGATCCATTTCTACACACCAGAATCAA
This sequence comes from Forficula auricularia, assembly GCA_024734495.1. NCBI lineage: Eukaryota > Metazoa > Arthropoda > Insecta > Dermaptera > Forficulidae > Forficula > Forficula auricularia. The sequence continues at coordinate 267,107 of JALMQS010000077.1, read as the reverse complement.
AACAATGGGTTTCTCCTGGTGAAAGTGCTCCGAAGCGTCCAAAAAGCAACGGTATGGCCTCCGTTTTTTAGGATGCCCGTGGAATAATATTCATGGACTATCTTGAAAAAGGTAAAACCATAACTGGCGCATATTATTTATCATTATTGGATCGTTTAAAAATTGAAATCACAGAAAAACGGACGCATTTGAAGAAGAAAAAATCATTTATCATCACGAAAATGCGGCTACTCATTCATCGTTAGTTGTGCAAGTAAAATTTAACAAAATCAGATTTAAACTGGTTCCTCATCCAGACCTGGCCCCCAGCAACTTTTACCTGTTTCCAAACCTGAATAGATGGCTCACCGGTAAGCAATTTCAGTCAAATAGGGAAGTCATAGCTGAAACTGAAGCCTATTATGGAGAGCTTCCGAAAGATTACTTTTCGGATGGGATAAAAAAAATAGAAAAATGTTGGACTCGCTATAGGGACTTAAAAGGAATGTATGTTGAAAAATAAAACCGAATTTGGCCAAAAAATGTTTTCTTGTTTCACTTATTCCAAACTTTTTGATTTGCCTAGTATATCTATATTGATAGATTATTATTTTAAAGATAAAGTACCTGGCCACCGAGCGATGCTCGCTAAATTTTTGCTTCAGTTAATAGCTATATACTATTAATCCCCGAAACCCACCTCGCCCCCCGGACCCCCATCCCTTCATCCCACCTCCTGTACCCTCCTACCCCACCCCACACCCCCACTCCGCCCCCGAAACCTCGTACCTCCTCCCGGCCCCCCACCACTGAACCACACCTCCTGAACCCCCACATCTACTCCCGCCCACGCCCACGCACCCAGTTTTTGCATTTCTAGCTTTCAGTGACCCACAGATTATGTGTATATCGGTATATAAATATATACGGTATAATTATTTTTTAATTAAATAGCAATTTTTGAGTTCATCAATTAAATTGTCAAATTAATATTTGTGGGATTTAAAACTCGATTTTTAATCAATTAAATTGCCCAATTTTTAATATATAATAATAATTGTAATAATCTTATTGTGGGATATAAAATTAAAAAAACCAATTATTTATTAAAAGGAAATTGAATAAAAATGTAAACAAACCTGTGAATAATTATTTCAATTAACAAAAAACCCATCAAAAACAACTTAGCCGAAGATGAGACCGTTACAGATCGAATGTCCAACACAAAACCCTCCTAACCCTAACCCCCTAAATTTCATCCAAATCGTTAGAGCCGTTTTCGAGAAACCGATTCTATTTATACTCTATATATATATATACAAACTTTGCTCGTTTAATATAATAAGATATCCATAAATGGTGAATAATTAACATTGACATTCAATCTTCTAATCCAAGTTCGCTTTTTCAAGGTTCAGGAGTGATTTATTTGGGTCAGTGTCTCACAAGCGCGTTTTCCTTTCACATTATTATAATTAATTGAAAATTCATAAGAATATGGAGAAAATATATTTTCATAAGAGGAAAAATTATTCAAAATTAATCGTTTCGTGAATCTATTTCGACTTAATCATTTTATTGTTTTAAAATATATTCAAACGGCCCCCATTCAATCGACCAAAAGCCGAAAATTAAGGTAGTTGTGACAATACTAGCCAAAAGTTAATGCTAGAGTATATAGAACAGACAATAAAGATTCATAATTCATAAGCCCAAAACTTTTTGCTGTCTATGTACCACTACTAGCCAATTCCGTGCTCGTTTGACGAATCTGGCAACACTGTCCGAGCTTGCATATATTTTATCATAGAAATTTCAGATAAAGTACATTATAAAATGAGATTTATAATACAAAATGTTCTTAATAAGCGATTGAAAGATGTTGGGACAATGGTTGAAGCGATAAAACGTCAAAAAAGTACTAAAGTTAATCCACTTATTAGGTTAAATAAATGCGTTGTTGCCAGGTTGTTTTTAGTGTAAATTTTTCAATATTTATTCATTATTATCTCAGAAACTGTGTTGTATAAATGAATTAAAATTTTCTTAAAAAACTTATTCGTTATATCTTTTAATGTTGGTTTAGTTTTTTATAACAATGTTAAGAAGAGTTTCTTAATCTTATTATATTAAACGAGCAAGTTTATATATATATATATCCGGTCGGGTTTTCGAAAACGGCTCTAACGATTTGGATGAAATTCACGGGATAGGAGGGTTTTGTGTTGGACATTCGATCTGTCACGGTCTCATCTTCGGCTAAGTTGTTTTTGATGGGTTTTTTGTTAATTGAAACAATTATTCACAGGTGGTTGTCTCGATAAAAATGTGTATAAACATTTTTATTCAATTTCCTTTTAATAAATAATTGGTTTTTTAATTTTATATCACACAATAAGATCATTATAATTATTATTATATATATTAAAAGTTTGAAAATTTAATTGATTGAGGGAGAATGGAAGGATAACCAATCGACTTGATTGGGGAATAATGGAATTGAAATAATTATCGGAAAAGAGGTTTTTTTATCTAATTAGATTTTTCCTCTTATTAAAAACAAGGACTAAAGATGAATAAGGACACTCGATGGTGGAGAAGTAATCTCCGGAATCGAAGCAAAAAATACAATGTATACATTAATTAATGTAAAATAATTGGTTTAATAAAATTTATAAAAAAAAAAATTAATTGATTGATTGGATTGATTAGATGGGAGGGTGGACGGAGAAACCAATCGACTTGATTGGGGAATAATGGAATTGAAATAATTATCGGAAAAGAGGTTTTTTTATCTAATTAGATTTTTCCTCTTATTAAAAACAAGGACTAAAGATGAATAAGGACACTCGATGGTGGAGAAGTAATCTCCGGAATCGAAGCTAAAATACAATGTATACATTAATTAATGTAAAATAATTGGTTTAATAAAATTTATAAAAAAAAAAAATTAATTGATTGAATGAGCGATAGATGGAGGGAAGGAATTCAATATGGTATTGGAATAATTATCGGAAAAGAGGTTTTTTTTTCTTTAATTAGTTTTTTCCTCTTATTAAAAACAAGGACTAAAGATGATCAAGGACACTCGATGGTGGAGAAGTAATCTCCGGAATCGAAGCTCAAAACATTATTATATACATTAATTCATGTAAAATAATTGGTTTAATAAAATTTATAAAAAAAAAAAATTTAATTGATTGGATGATCTCTCGATTGAATATGGATTGGAATAATTATCGGAAAAGAGATTTTTTTATTTAATTAGTTTTTTCCTCTTATTAAAAACAAGGACTAAAAGATGTTGAAGGAGGCAATAAAGAGAGTGTCTTCTGCTGGAATTATAAATTTTATTTATTCATAACGATCGTTATAAATAAATAAAATTTATAATTCCAGCAGAAGACACACTTTTATTGTCTCCTTCAATATATAAAAATTCTTCTACTCTCGGCAAAAACTTTCAATTTAATACTAAAAAGATGATCAAGGACAGTCGATGGTGGAGAAGTAATCTCCGAAGTCGAAGCTCAAATACAAAGTATACATTAATTCATGCAAAATAAATGGTTCAATAAAATTAAAAAAAAAAAAAATTTAATTGTTTAAAAATCGAATTTTAAATCCCACAAGCGTATTTTTCTGTATTAGAATTTGGCAATTTAATTGGTGAACTCAAAAATTGTTATTTAATTAAAAAAAATTATTATACGGTATTTATATATATACCTATACATGTATACATATATACCTATACACATAATCTGTGGGCCACTACAAGACTTGAAATGCAAAAACTGGGTGTGGGGGTGGGAGAGATGTGGGGGTGCGGGGTGAGAGAGTGTTTCAGGGGTGGGGTGAAGTGGTAGGAGTCCGGGGGGGCGAGGGGGTTCGGGGATTAATATATAGCTTTTAACTGAAGCAAAAAGTTACCGAGCAGAGAGTATTTATTTTCTTTTATTTTTCAATTGTTTTTTATAGAAACCACGGAAACCGTAGTATCGCGAGTTCCGTGTGGCGCCGCTATCTGATGACGGATTCTTTTAGAACTAGACAAAATAAGTCGGAAAGTAAAAATAAAATTTTAAACTACAAGTTTGGACTGAAATTGAGTTTATAGACCGTGATGTCTCAAATTGTCTCAAGTGAGCGCCAGTGGGCGTTAGCAAATTTCTCTTTTAGAACTTTTTATAGGTTTGGTTCTATTCCTCATCTCGGTTCATTTAGATAAAAAATGGGTTCTCGAACAAACTTTGAAAGGTTCGGTTAAGATATATTCAGTTCGGCTCGGTTCGGCTCGTATATCTTCATTACGGGCTGGTTTTTAGGCGATTAGGTTGGCGTTAGACAATCGCCAAAAAACCAGCCCGAAATGAAGATACAGGAATTGAAACGGCAACGACTTTTACATATTCGATGATACTACGGTTTCCGTGGTTTCTATAAAAAAACAATTGAATTTTTTTCGATTCAGCCATTGTCGCAACAGCTTTCAATCGCTTATTAAGAACTTTTTGTATTATAAATCTCCCTTTATAATGTAATTTATCTGAAATTTCTATGATAAAATATATACAAGCTCGGACAATGTTGCAAGATTGTCAAACGAGCACTGGATTGGCTAGTAGTGGTACATAAACAGCAAAAAGTTTTAGGCTTATAAATTATGAATCCTTATTGGGTGTTCTATATACTCTAGCAATAACTTTTTGCTAGTATTGTCGCGAAACAACTACCTTAAGGTTGGGAATCCCCGACCTGGATAAAGATTTTTAAAATATTCTCTAAACTTACTGAAATTTCCTGAGAAATTGCCATATCCACTGATGGGAATTTGTAATATTTTCCCACTCAGTTTGTATTTGGCATCTAAATAAACTTGGTGTAGTGTGAAATTCATCCAATAACTATAAGCCTCTTCGGAATAATTATGTCTAAAAAAAAATCATTAAATATATTAAAGATGAGATATTTATATAAATAACAGTCCATTCAAAAAGTCCATAGGATGACATATAGATGGCGTTACTAGAATTTTTTCAGCAATCTGACTATTGATTCGGGAGTTATGGCATTTTGTGTGAACCAACTTTTGTTATTGAAAAAAAAATAGAAAAAAGTGAATTTCGAGTTTAAATAAAGCATTGCTTTTTGATGAAAAAAAATACAGTGGAAACCAAACAATAGATTGATAAACATTATCCGAAATTTACTCCATCGAGACAAATGGTAGAGAAGTAGATTGCTGAATTTAAACGTGGTCGTACCAGCACAAATGATGCAGAGCGCAGTGGACGTCTAAATGAGGCTGTTATTCCAGAAAACATAAAAAAATCCACAAATTGGTTATGAACGATCGCAAATTGAAGATGCGCGAGCTAGCTGACATTGTAAAGATATCAGATAGTAGTGTTTTTACCATTTTACACGAACATTTGGGTATGCGAATGCTCTGTGCAAAGTGGGTGCCGCGTGAGCTCGCAGTCGACCAAAAACAACAACGAATCGATGCTTCAGAGGAGTGTTTGGCGCTGTTAAACCGCAATAAAATGGAATTAATCGTCGATATGTGACAATGGATGAGACATGGCTTCACTATTACAAACCAGAATCCAAAAGAAGTCCAATGATGAAGTAATCGCTGAAACTGAGGCCTATTTTGACGAGAAAGAGAAATCGTACTATAAAAGTGGTATCGAAAAGTTGGAAAATCGCTATACTGTTGTATCGCCCTCGAAGGCAACTATGTTGAATAATAAAATCGGGTTTTGTCAAAATTTCATTTTTTCTTACTTATCCTACGGACTTATTGAATGACCTGTTATATATATAAAAAAAATATATATTTTACTTCATTGCATGAAATGTATAATTGGTTAAACCATTCATTTTCATATCACTAAATATACATTCATAGTTGCCTCCTTGAGAATTTTGAGATAGTGTAATTTTAGGAATATAAAATGGTTCAAATGGCGGTAAATTCATTTCCGGTATTCCTGAAAGATAAAAATACAATTCATTAGGTATATTTTGTTTTTAACTTAAGGGAGTTCGAGACTGCTTATCTATCTTGTTGATTTTCGAAAACATCTTTTGTATTTCTGCAGAGTGACAACTTCTGCATATCAAATTTTTTAATAAAAAAAATTGTTAATAATAATGTTAATTTCGAATAAAAATCTTTGTTTTGATAATATTAATAAAAAGAAAATTGAGATAAATTTTTTCTCATTATAAAAAACATGTATTTAACACAAAAACGATTTCAACAAATAGAGTTACTAGTGCTTTTGTCATATTCTGTTGGCTGCAAATAACTTTTTATTTTTTACATTTATGAATAACTAATTAACTAGACTGTCAAATCTATTGGAAAATGTATCTATCGATTGATAAAAGTTGAAATTTGTATAAATTGATTGAAATTGGTACAATTTGTATAGAAGTTATAGCCCTTTTAAAAGCTCTGTCTATTTACTTCCATGTTAAAAGGACAATTTTCAATCATTTATTTCTCGGTAATGGGACTTCAAATTTCAGTAATAAATATTTAATACATCAATGATTCGATGGTAAAAATTTGAAAATTTTCTTATAAAAATGATAAACAGTCCCGAACCTCACCATAAAATGAAGCTCCTTAGGGCAAAATTATTAAATTATTTATTTAATCATAAAATATTTGATAATTAAGTTGAATAATTGTTAAAAATAATTATTATTTGGATTTTTATTGAGATCTAATTGATTTAATATTTTTTTTATTTGATGTCGTATAAAAAAAATAGTTTTAATAAAAGTTGTTGAGTTTTTTCCTGGATTCAGAATATGTACAGAAACATATAGGTTTCTATTTAAAAAACAGAACCTGACCTCAAAATACCCTTGAAAGCTTGTTTTAGGTCAACAAACAATAGTGTAGTTTAGTTTCACCACTGATATAAATAAACTTTTATTTAAAACTTTTTTTCATATAATTCACTGTTTTTGAGCTATAAGACTGTCTCAAGATAAAAAAACTCACCCGGTATATACCGTCATAATTTTTTAATTACTTTACTAATTAAACATTTTTTTAAATTATTTTTTAAATATACGGGATTTAATTTAAAAAAAAGTTAGATTGTCAGAGAATGTTATACCTATATATTAATATACGTTCAAACTCAGAAGAAGAGTCTATTATCTAGTACCGAGAAATTATCACTGGGGTCGCTTTTAGTACCAATACGTCAATATCGTTAAATCATTTACCTTTAGCAAGATAGGGTATCATCTTTTGACCGGCATTTAATAGACAATTCGCTAAGTCTGGACTTGGTAATTTGCATCTCGGCACCCAACTGGCTAAAAATAAAGAAAATTTAAAATTAAATAAAAGAAAATATAAAGATTATTATTCAATAGGTTTCTTTTTCAAAATAGCAATAGAATGGTTTCATCTTAGGGAGAATACCTAAAGCGAGGAGATAAAGCATTTTCAAGCAAGAGTTTTTTACTTTATCCAATGCGAAGTCAAGGGCGGATCCAGGGGGGGCGGAGGGGCGATCGCCCCCCCCATACAGGCCCGTGCCTGGCGGGAGTGCAACACGTGCGTCGCACGCAGAGGCCAAAAAACGGCGGCCAAATCGACAGGGAATTTAAAACAATTTTTTTATTTTTTATTTTAATGAACTTAAAATATGAGATATGAAATTTTTAAAAAAATTTGTAAAAAAAACATTTATTTTTTTAAAAAATTTTAAAATTGAAAATAAAGTTCTATGTGTGTGGGGGGCGTCTCCCCCCCCTCACCCGCTTGGACAATTCGATCGCGACACACTTTCGAGATAAAAAGTAGATCTTGTATTCTTGTATTCATCGGGCACCTTATATACATTCTCCCCCCCCCCCATAAAAAATTCCTGGATCCGCCCTTGTGCGAAGTCAACATGGACTTCAAATAGCAAGTGATATCTGATTAATAATGAAAGAATAAACATATTAATATTTCAAATTTCTTTGGATAAAGTTTAGCAACGATCTCAGAGCTTCGAAATTCGAAACTTAAGCTCGATATAGGCTAGAAGGGGTACAATGCTTAAAATCAGAACAGAATTGGACATTTACATGAAAGATTTTTCGTTTTTTTTTTAATTTTCTCAAAAAAGGCATTTTTTAAAATTGGTATACCTATCAAGTGTCATGACCAGAACGAACTTTCTACGAATCTCTTGAGTTATATCTTTCCTATCATAATTCAGACACACCAAGAGTAGATTTCAAAATGATTTTACTTCACGCTATAGACATTTTTCACTAGAATAATAAATAAATAAGCTGACATATTCTGATGTGGCCATCCACTTGACTTTACCATACAACCTGGCACCTCATTTATATTTAATATTTAATAAAATTATTTATAATCATGTAGTGGAGGGGGGTTAGTTTTTGCGTTTTAGACTTCTGGGATCCCACTGATTATGTATACAAAATTTGGTTGAGTTTGGTGAAATGGCCAAGATTTTAATTTTTTGACCATGCACCCTTCCCACCCTTCCCATTTTGGGCGGTTAGTTTTTGCATTTTTAGACTTCTGGGGGTCAATTGTTTATGTATACAAAATTTGGTTGAGTTTGCTCAAACGGCCTAGATTTTTAATTTTTACCCCCCCCCCATCCACCCCCCATTTTGGGCGGTTAGTTTTTTCATTTTTAGTCTTCTGGGGTCCCACTGATTATCTATACAAAATTTGGTTGAGTTTGTTCAAATGGCCAAGATTTTAATTTTTTGACCATGCACCCCCCATTTTTGGCGGTTAGTTTTTGCATTTTTGGACTTCTGGGAGTCCATTGATTATGTATACAAAATTTGGTTGAGTTTGGTCAAATGGCCTAGATTTTAATTTTTTGACCATGCACCCCCCCAATTTTGACGCTTAGTTTTTTCCATTTTTAGTCTTCTGGGGTCCCACTGATTATGTATACAAAATTTGGTTGAGTTTGGTGAAATGGCCAAGATTTCAATTTTTTGACCATGCACCCCCCTCCCTATTTTGGGCGGTTACTTTTTGCATTTTTAGATTTCTGGGGTCCCACTGATTATGTATACAAAATTTGGTTGAGTTTGGTCAAATGGCATAGATTTTTTATTTTTAACCCCCCTCCACCCCCCTTAATTTTGGGTCGATATGCACCAAAATCTAATCCGCTCTTAATCTCAATGGACCAAAACTAAGTGTGAAATTTGTTTTCGATATTCACACTAGTTTTTGAGCTAGCTCGTCCACAAAATTTGGTAACACACAGACTAACAGACATTTTGACAATACAATTATTATCTCGAAAAAAATAATTTTTTCGATGTTCACTTATTAGGGCTTTTTTGTAGACCGAAATCCCATGGTTTTGCTCAATTTTTTTAATCAAAATGGTTTTAGCCGTTTTTGAGATATTTCGAAAAAAAGAAGGAAAAAAATCACTTTTTTCATGCACGATTACAATACTTGACCATACCCTGTATGGCAAGGTAAAAAATGAGTGAATTCTATGCTAGAGCGAAGCGCAGGCATGCCGGGCGTACCGAATAAAATAAGTATTTCCACTTACGTATTTTTTTTATATTTTCCGAATGAACGTTATCCACAACAAATATAATAAATACTAATAAAAAATATAAATACTGCATATTGTGTGACGTCCCTTAAAAAAATGTTTCAAGACGAAGAGTGTGGTCAGTTTGAGATGTTGTCTCTCGGAGAGTTGGCCAACGAGTAGAAGAAGAAAAAGTACAATTAGCCCCACCATGGACGTCGATAGGATTTTCCTTCTTTCGCTAAATCAAGGACATTGAATAAATTGAGATAACAACCGACACTAAAAATAAAAATATTTTTTGAAAATATATATACTTAATGTTTATAAATGTATTTAATTATACCTGTAAGAAAACAAAGTGGTATGCTACCAACAAATTGAATAATTGTTAGTCGTTAATGGTTGCCCAAGGAATTTTATTAGTGCGTCTATTTTATTAAAGGAAAAACATTCAATATAAGGGAAGGAGTACTCTGGAGGCACCGAGCGATGCTCGGAAACTTCTTCCTTCAGTTTAAATCTTTATTTTAATATTATTTTTAATTTAAAATTCTGATATAAAAGGTCGATTTTTATTTGAGAGCCGTTTTCAAATTAAAAAAATACAAATATATCTATATAGTATTCGACCACTGTACGCCCGAAACCTCGCCCTACCCCCGGATCCCCCACCACTGCTCCCAAGGGCGGATCCAGGAATTTTTTATGGTGGAGGGGGAGAATGTATATAAGGTGCCCGATCTATATAAGATCTACTTTTTATCTCGAAAGTGTGTCGCGATCGATTTGTCCAAGCGGGGGGGGGGGGGTCAGAGACGCACACACACACACACACATCGAACTTTATTTTCAATTTTAAAATTTTTAAAAAAAATAAATGTTTTTTTTTTACAAATTTCATATCTCATATTTTAAGTTCATTAAAATAAAAAAAATTGTTATAAATTCCCTGTCGATTTGGCCGCCGTTTTTTGGCCATTGCGTGCGACGCACGTGTTGCACTCCCGCCAGGCACTGGCCTGTATGGGGGGGGGCGATCGCCCCCTGCCCCCCTGGATCCGCCCTTGACTGCCCCCCACATCCACCCCCGCTCCGCATCAAGATCGCTTTCTCATCCTCAAAACTTGTTAATAGAGTTTGTTTCATCAAAATCGTTAGAGACGTTAAAAAAAAAAAAAATACAAATCTTTCATATATATTCCTGGAAGACCGAGCTTTGTTCGGGTTTAGTTAATGCTTGACAACAACACACCAAAAGGCAAGTTTGTGAGTCAATGACCTCACAAACTTGCCTTTTACCCAAACAATCCTATGTAAATAAAGGTCAACCCGATATTCTTTCTGAACAACAGCTTAAGAGAAAGTGTCCTTTTAAAATAATTTTATAAATTCTGTCTCTCTGTTCAATAAACATATATATAGCCTGTTATTCAATAAGTTAAATTAGTTACTTTCTGTATTTCCTGAAGATGGGTCGATAATATATATATTGAAAAAGAAAAAAAATTTTATATCTTTTAATTTTTTAATTTTAATGTGAAATAAGTGACCCAATATCCTTAACTCATAGTAAATCAATATTAAATATAATATTTATTTACTCTTATCTTTATTAAAGATGTTTCACCTTGCACCAACACCACAATCTCTACTAATTAGATATATTTGTATTTTTTTAATTTCAAAACGCCTCTCAAATAAAAATCGACGTTTTTATCAGAATTTTAAATTAAAAATAATATTATAATAAAGATTTTAACTGAAGGAAGAAGCTACCGAGCATCGCTAGGTGCCTCCAGGTACTAAGTATAAAAAGATAAAAGATTCAGATATACCCTGTATATGTGTAATATATACCTACATTGTTAAATGACCTCATCTTTTATCACCTTCAAAGAGAACAGATTAAACAAGACTTACATCTTTTTTTGGCAAAAATTATCGTTAAAAAAACTAATAAATTAAATATCGAATAAAACAAGAATATCAGACTAAGAGAAACTTGTATTAAGACATTGACCTAGAAGCAGAGGTCGGCAACCCACGGACGACTATACGAGCCAGCTCTTTGACCACAAACCTTTCGTGATTAAAATCAATTAATAAATAAGTGAAATTGAAAAAGACATGTTTATTGAATTATGACTGAACCATCATAACAAGGCCTTAAAATTGCATTATAATAGTTCAAAATAAACTTACACGTTTTGATGTGGCCAGCCACTTGACTTTACTGGCCCCTCACTTATATTTAATATTTAATAAAATTATTTATAATCATGTGGGGGTGGGGGGGGTGAGTTTTTGAATATTTAGACTTCTCGGGGCCCTCTGATTATGTATACAAAATTTTTTCGAGTTTGGTACAAGGGTCTAGTTTTTTAATTTTTTGACTCCCCCCCCCCTCCCCACTTTGGGCTGTTAGTTTTTGCATTTTTTTGACTTCTGGTGATCTACGGATTATGTATACAAAATTTGGTTGAGTTTGGTAGAAGGGTCTAGTTTTTTAATTTTTTGACCCTACACGCCCCTCCCCCCCATTTTGGGTGGTTAGTTTTTGCATTTTTTGACTTCTGGGGATCCACGGATTAGGTATACAAAATTTGGTTGAGTTTGGTACAAGGGTCTAGTTTTTTAATTTTTTGACTCTACACCCCCTCCCCCATTTTGGGTGGTTAGTTTTTGCATTTTTTGACTTCTGGCGATCCACGGATTATGTATACAAAATTTGGTTGAGTTTGGTACAAGGGTCTAGTTTTTTAATTTTTTGACCCTACACCCCCCCCCCATTTTGGGTGGTTAGTTTTTGCATTTTTTGACTTCTGGGGATCCACGGATTATGTATACAAAATTTGGTTGAGTTTGGTACAAGGGTCTAGTTTTTTAATTTTTTGACCCTACACCCCCCCCCATTTTGGGTGGTTAGTTTTTGCATTTTTTGACTTCTGGCGATCCACGGATTATGTATACAAAATTTGGTTGAGTTTGGTACAAGGGTCTAGTTTTTTAATTTTTTGACCCTACACCCCCCATTTTGGGTGGTTAGTTTTTGCATTTTTTGACTTCTGGCGATCCACGGATTATGTATACAAAATTTGGTTGAGTTTGGTACAAGGGTCTAGTTTTTTAATTTTTTGACCCTACACCCCCCCCCCATTTTGGGTGGTTAGTTTTTGCATTTTTTGACTTCTGGCGATCCACGGATTATGTATACAAAATTTGGTTGAGTTTGGTACAAGGGTCTAGTTTTTTAATTTTTTGACCCTACACCCCCCCCATTTTGGGTGGTTAGTTTTTGCATTTTTTGACTTCTGGCGATCCACGGATTATGTATACAAAATTTGGTCGAGTTTGGTACAAGGGTCTAGTTTTTTAATTTTTTGACCCTACACCCCCCCCATTTTGGGTGGTTAGTTTTTGCATTTTTTGACTTCTGGCGATCCACGGATTATGTATACAAAATTTGGTTGAGTTTGGTACAAGGGTCTAGTTTTTTAATTTTTTGACCCTACACCCCCCCATTTTGGGTGGTTAGTTTTTGCATTTTTTGACTTCTGGCGATCCACGGATTATGTATACAAAATTTGGTCGAGTTTGGTACAAGGGTCTAGTTTTTTAATTTTTTGACCCTACACCCCCCCCCCATTTTGGGTGATTAGTTTTTGCATTTTTTGACTTCTGGGGATCCACGGATTATGTATACAAAATTTGATTGAGTTTGCTCAAATGGCCTAGATTTTTTATTTTTAACCCCCCCCCCCCCTCCACACTACTTAATTTTTGGTCGATATGCACCAAAATCTAATCACCTCTTAATCTCAATGCACCAAAACTACGTGTGAAATTTGGTTTGGATATACAGACTAGTATTTGAGTTAGCTCGTCCATAAATATTTGGTAACGTTAGTATGTTTCTAACAGACAAACAGACATTTTGACAAAACAATTATTATCTCAAAAAATATAATTTTTTCGATGTTCACTTATTAGGGCTTTTTTGTAGACTGAAATGCCACAATTTCGCTCAATTTTTTTAATCAAAATAGTTTCACCGTTTTTTGAGATATTTCGAAAAAAATAATAAAAAACACTTTTTTCATACACGATTACAATACTTGACCATAGCCTGTATGGTAAAGTAAAATTATTTTCTGTACGGCTAAAACCAATTAGATTGCATATTTTTAATGAGAAAATCTCATTAGAATGCAGGACGTTTCAACACCTCTATTTCCGGAGTTGTTTTCAAGTGCTGTGCTAGTTGAAAGGGGGAGGATGGATTTATAGTCCAGTCAAATTGTGTTTTTATCAGGAAATTTTTGGGGTACTACTAATTTTTTACATATATATGTTTTGGGGGCCTCTGAATCCAAATCTGAGGTCTCCCAACAAAATTTCGTGACGCAACATTGTAGAAAATGCAAAAAAAAGGTGAAAATTTCCATTTGTTGGCCGTTTTTCGCTTATAACTCTAAAACTATCAACTTTTCGTAAAGAACTTTCTTATTTAAAATGAGAGTTCATAAGATTTCCTACAAATTTTATTATATAAGTTTTTTTCTCCGGCCAACCGTTCGGCCCCAAGCGCAAATTCAAAGTTTTCGATCTCGGTAAGCCCCCCCCCCCCCCCCCGGATCACCCAAAAACTTCACTTTTTTCGATAATTTCATTTTGACCATGAAGGAGCACGTTTTTGACAAAGACCACTCTATACATTTTTAAACTAGATTAAATTTTCTACAATTAAAACAAAGTTTCATCTCATTTGGATAAATGATAATCCGTGCCATAATGAGGTTGTAGTTTTGAAAATACTGCAATTTTTTGCAAAAATATCGCAGTTTTTCCTTCAGAAAATGAAAACCACTCATTCTAGAAACTTGATTCCAATCTCATTCTCTACGGAATTTTATTTACTTTAACGTTTACTTGTACCATTTTTTGTTAAAACTCGTAGATTTATAGATATCCAACATTTTCCATGACAGAAAATGATCAATTTTTTAAAAAATTCGCAGTTTTTCCTTCATAAAATCAAAACCACTGATCCTAGAAACTTGATTCTTATCTCATTCTCTAGAAAATTTTATTTACTTGAACGTTTACTTGAACTACTTTTTTGATGAACGTCTTAAATTTATAGATATCTAGCATTTTCAATTACTCTTCTAATGATTCGGATCATAACCTGTCATTGAAAATGCTGGATATCTATAATTCTAAGACTTAAAAAAATGTGGTACAAGTAAACGTTCAAGTCAACAAAATTTCCTAGAGAATGAGATAGGAATCAATTTTCTAGGATGAGTAGTTTTCATTTTATCAAGAAAAAATTGTGATTTTTTGCAAAAAATTGCACTTTTTTCAAAACTACACCATCATTGGGGAACGGATTCATGGTCAAAATGGAAAAATATCGAAAAAAAATGCGAGTTTTTGGGTAATCCGGTGTGAAGAGCTGCCGAGATCGAAAACTAGATTTTGGCTTGAACCCGAACGGTTGCTCGGAAAAAAAACTCAATAATGAAATTTTTAGGAAATTTTGTGAACTTTCATTCCGAATAGGAAGATTATTTACGAAAAGTTGAAAGTTGTCGTGTTATAAGCGAAAAACCGACAAAAAAATGGAAATTTTCAACTTTTTTGCATTTTCTACAATATTGCGCCACGAACTTTTCGTGGGAGACCTCAAATTTGGATTCAGGGTCCCAAAAAACATATTATATCCAAAAAATCAGAAGTACCCCAAAACTTTCCCTATAGGGGCCCATTTGAGCAGAATTTGAGTGGACTATTATTCTAGTTTACATGATCGTAGAATCGGAATCTTAAAAAAAAAACTCAATTTTAATGTAAACAAAAACAACAACAACATAGATTTTTCACATTTATTTATTAGTAAAAAAAATGTACATTTTTTTAGTTTTTTATTAGTTATTTTTATTATTAAATAAAAAAAAAAAAAAAAACAAGTAAAGAAATTTTTTATATTATATAATTTGTTTTTGTTATAGAAAAATATCAAAACAAAATACTTTTCTTACATTAGTAATTATTATAGAAGGACGATTTTTTATTTTAAAATGATTCAGATGCGAATTCTTTAAAATTTCCACTGAATCAAAAATGTATACTTATTATAATTATTATTTTAATATAAAAGAAAAAAATATTTATAAGTATTTTTAGTATAAAATTTCCACAAATATTTCTTAATTTATTATATTCCAAAATGAACACAAATGAATTAGACGCTATGCAAGTTTTACCTCAAGTTCGACTATAAAAACCAATTTAACTTTCCAGCGGGCGCGCTGTCTTAAAATTTACTACACATGCGCCTTATCGCTTCCCCTACTTTTATCACTTAGGGCCGGTTGTATGTCGCAAAGTAAATGCTTTTTAACACTAACCAAGGGTAGATGGTAAATGGAGGGGCTGGGATAGCCAATCAGATGACAGGAACTTTCGGTGCCTATCATCTGATTGGCCATTCCAGTCCCTCCATTTACCATCCACCCTGTGTTAGTGGTAAAAAGCATTTACTTTGCGACATACAACCGGCCCTTAGACTCAAGAATTGAGCTCCGAGCTATTCGAGGGTCATGGTTTTTCTAAACAACATGTGTGCTCTGAAGTTTTTGTTATTCGATATTTGAGAATTTCTATTGAGCGTAAATTTTACGACACGTGCCTTAAAGTATAAGTACATTAAAAAACCTAATTTTTTCATTTTACATCGTTTCTTTATATAGCTAAATGTATTTTTTGGTTTTAGAAATATTTAGTGTTGTGTCGTTTTTTGATTAAGAAATTCATTTATCATTTTTCATAACGTTACAGCAATTCTCTAACATTAATATAAAGAAAACATCATTTACATGGAGAAAACTTGATAACGTAAAATTTACGACAAGCGCCCGCTCAAGGGAAATTAAACACAGCGCGCCCGCTGGAAGGTTAAAAATTTTTAGCAATAGAAATAGAGAGAATATGAACCGACTTTAGTTTATTTATTTATTTAGGGGATTTAGTCTTCTATACTTGAGTGAAAACCGTCAGAGAGTGTAATTCAGGCTTTAATAAATTATTATAAAACTTTTATAATGAAGTTTATTTATTTATTTTTATAATATGTTAATTTGTCAAGGGTGAATATTTTTCCACAAGTAGCTAGTTTATTTATTTCACACCAAAAATATCTTCAAATGAATTGGCTTTATAAACTTTTTGTGAAATCTCTTGGACAATTCTACTAATAGCGTCAGTGATTGGTCCTTTGGCTTCTTCCAGTACTAAATCGTTATTATCTTGGAAAAAACGAGACACAGCTTGAGCTGAAAAAAAGTAAATAGTACATTTTGAGTCTAGAATTTAAATAAATTACATAAATCCAGACACTATTTTAAATATTCATAATATAGGAGTCCCAAATTTTCCCCTGTCTCGAATATAGATGAGTAAAATCATATTTAATTCAACCCAAAACAACAAGCCCTAATGTTACAAAATAAGATTAGGAATTGAATACTGAATGAACCCAATGCAAAAAAGCATCAAAATCGGTCCACATGGTAAAGTAAAATTGACGAACAAACATCATCAGAACTTAACCAAATTAATATGGGACCACCCTTAAGGTACCCTCTTTCCAATAAAAGAAGAATCATCGAAATCGGTCCATAAACAGAGAAGTTATGCGTGAACTTACATAACAAAAAAAGGTCCAATACCTACCAATGAAATTTATATTTTTACCAATCGGAACACCTGATGTTAAAAAGTAAAATATTAATTTGTTTTAGAGAATAGCATTTTTTAACGCTGCTGTTATTATTTTACTTTTTAACACCCAATTTAGGATGTTAAATTTTAACGTCTGTATTTAGAGAATAGACCTGTATTAGAGAAAAAACTTTCGGCCTTTCTCTATATAATTTCAGCTTCATAGTTTAACCCTTTTTGCCTCCAAATTTATATATAACTATAAAAAATAAGCTGCCGTGTTCTGATGTGGCCATCCATATGACTTAACCATACAACCTGACCCCTCACTTTTGTATTTAATATTTAATAAAATTATTCATAATCATGTAGGGGAGGGGGGGTTAGTTTTTGAATTTTTAGAATCCTGGGGGCCCACTGATTATGTCTACAAAATTTGGTTGAGTTTGCTCAAATGGCCTAGATTTTTAATTTTTAGCCCCCCCCCTCCTCCCCCTTAATTTTGGGTCGATATGCACCAAAATATAATCAGCTCTTAATCTCAATGGGCCAAAACTACGTGTAAAATTTGGTTTTGATATTCACACTAGTTTTTGAGCTAGCTCGTCCACAAAAATTTGGTAACGCACAGACTAACTAACAGACATTTTGACAAAACAATTATTATCTCAAAAAATATAATTTTTTCGATGTTTACTTATTTGAGCTTTTTTATAGACCGAAATGCCATGATTTCGCTCAATTTTTTTAATCAAAATAGTTTCAGCCGTTTTTGAAATATTTCGAAAAAAAAAAGAAGGAAAAAACCCACTTTTTTCATGCACGGTTAAAATACTTGACCATACCCTGTATGGCAAATTATGAAATTTTAATTTTTGATACTACAATTAATTTGAAAACACCACTTTTCTAGAAACACCACCTCCAAGTGTCCGATCTGTGCGCGGTTTGGCTCATTTGATAGGGAATTCTTCAATTAGGGGGGTACCAAAATTTGGTCAAAATACCTTAAAAGGAAGTCCCTTTTTTCCCCTGATTTTTCAAAAATTCTTCGCTTAACGGAAATTTTCTGCCTCCGCTATTCCAACGAGAGTGCATCTTCCCCGCACCCCAGTGGGGGCTTCTACTTACTAGAAGCGGCTTCCCCGCACCCCAGGACGCAGACTATGCCCCCTTGCCTATATTCGACCAAACAAGGACCCATGTATATGAGCGTTACGGAGTTCACTGCTTTTTCCCCAACATAAAAGTGGCCAACGTGCCTAAAGAAGTTTTCACTTCAAAAAATCAGACACGACATATTGCCTAATATTCAATATTAATATTTATTTGAACTAATTAAATACTTACATAGGCCTGGGTTTTCAAGAATAAGTGTATCGAAATTCAAAACATTGTCTGAAGAAAATTTCAAATCTGTTTGAACCGACTTGAGTTTCAAATAACGTTTATCATTACGCTTCACAATACTGTTAACAACGGTCGTGCTGAATCCCAGGTTTTCTATACAAAAAATAGATAAATAAATAAATATTTAATTAAAAAAAAAAAATAAAAAATAATAAATAAATTTTATTTCAAATTTTCTTACTCAAGATTCCGTCAAAGTTTCCTTTTCCACCGATACGAATACTTAAGATTTTACTATTCAAATTATAAGCTGATTTCACTGAGAGTTCATCATAGACACCTTCGACATGATAAACAAATTCATTGTCAGTTATATTAGTTTTAAAAACAAAACAAAACAAAAAAAGTATTATTTATAAAATCATATTATTCATCTTTCCACTCTCTTATTGGTTATAATGTTTACTTAGCCGTAAAAATGTATTGGGTTGGGGAATAAGTTCGATCGGTTTTTTTTCAAAGAGCTTTCTTTAAACAAAAAACAATAATTATAACAATAAATTAATCAATTATGTATTCGCCGTTACTGTTTACAACCTCCTCCCACCTCTCGACCAATTTGTTGATGCCGTTCCGCCAAAAATCGCCCGGTCTGGTGTCGAAGAAGTTGTTGAGCCAGTTTTTGAGGTCCTCTTCGCCGTCGAAGGTAACACCCCTCATTTGATTCGACAAGGAGCGGAAAAGGTGATAATCTGTTGGCGCAAGGTCCGGAGAGTACGGTGGATGTTGAAGAACCTCCCATTCGAGCTCTTGGAGTGCGGTTTTGACGACTTGTGCAACATGGGGTCTGGCGTTGTCGTGGAGCAAGATGACTTGGCCTTGTCGGTCAGGTCTTTTCAGTCGCATAGCCTCATTTTCGCGGCGTAGTTGGCAATGTTGAGCTCCTTGTTGACCGTTGCGTTCCTTTCATGCATTTCCCAGTGTATCATGCTTTCCCAGTCCCACCAAACGCAGATCATGGTCTTTTTCGTGTGGAGATCTTGCTTGACTCTCGGCGTCGGCGTGTCTCCTGGGGCCACCCACTCCTTTCTTTGTTTCATATTGACGTACAGGCACCATTTCTCATCCCCCGTGACGATTCGGTACAAAAAGCGCGGTTTATGGCCGCGTGTTGCTCGATGGCGCGCAAGGTGTTGAGCAGCGATTTGAAGACGATTTTCTTTGTTGACTTCGTTAAGCTTGTGAGGCACCCAGGCTTCGAGTTTTTCTGCAAATCCCATTGAGTGAAGATGATTGAAGATCGTCTTATGATCCCAGTTCATTTTTTCGGCCATTTTGAGACCATCTTCCTTCAAAAATGCCTTGAGATGCTCCTCATCGAATTCTGCAGGTCGTCCGCTGCGAGGCATGACTTCGAGGTCAAAGTCGCCGTTTTTGAACTTCGCAAACCATTTCTGTGCTGCGCGCTCACCTATGACACCTTCTCCATACACGTTGCATATGTCACGAGCGGCTTCAGCTGCTTTTTGACCGCGATGAAAAGCGAAGAAAAGTAGGTGTCGAAAATGCTGATTTTTGCCACCTGGGTATTCCATTTCTAAGCGTGGAAAATAGGAAAAACTAAAAATATTCGAAAAAACAAATAACACAGTCCTGTAGAGCAGAAAAGGCACTGTCTAATGAATACAAACCCTTTGCTCAACAACAAACAAATCCTTTAAATAATCCTCTTTGAAAAAAAAACGAACGAACTTATTCCCCAACCTAATAAATACTAAGTTTGTAGGAAATTTAGTTTTCTACAAAAAAGCTTCCTTGAGTTCAATCTCTCAGATGTTAGGATTTATAATTAATTGAGGTTTAGAATCTTTTCATTAACATAATTCTCGAATGTCAATTTTATGCTCTAATTTCTCTCAAATCCCTTTTATAATCTCAATAATTGAATTTATCATAACAAACAAATAAAAATTTTGTAGTAAATTATTCGCTCCGTGCACGACACTATAGGCATCTGGCAGTGAAAAATCCGTCACTAATTTTGCAGTAAAAAGTGAGAAAAATGTAAAAATCAGTTAATTTTGCAATTGTTTTTTGTCTGTTTGATGTCTTCTTTGTATTAGTCACACCAAATAAACACCTAAGTACAGTCCTGTGTATATACATTTTTATGATATTGCTTTTCACTTAGAGGTTAGATCTGTCAAGTTCTTTTGATTAATGATATACTAATTTGGAAAACAAAATGAATTAATTTATCAAACGCAAATGGAAATTTGTTTTTGAATTGTGTTTAAACAAAAATAATATAATAATATAATAATTTTTATAAAAAAAAAAAAAAAAAAGAAAACCGACTTCAAAAAAATTAAATGCAACAAATAAAATAATAAGAGCTTAAAAATAAAATAAAATGCACTAAAATGCATAAAATAATTATCTTATTTAGTTACAGCTAAACGATGAAATTACTTTTTGAAGTCGGTGCCAAACAAACTATACCTATAAGCGAGCGCACCCGCCAAACGTACTAAGTAAGATCCGTCGAGTGCGATTCATAAAATGTATATGTTTGGCACCGACTTCAAAAAGTAATTTCATGTTAATATTTCGTCGTTTAGTTGTAATTAAATAAGATAATAATTATTTTATACCTTTTAGTGTATTTTATTTTATTTTTAAGTTATTATTATTTTATTTGTTGCATTTAATTTTTTTGAAGTCGGTTTTTTTTTTTTATAAAAATTATTTTTATTTTTCTCTTTTTAGTGATGTTATTAATAGTGACTTAATATAATACCTTGCATGCATCTCGTAAGAGAAAGCGTCGGGTGAATGAATCAGAAAATGATAATAAAATTCAATTCATAAACATAGAAATTCTCTCGAACCGTTTGCGAATTTTAAGTGAATGTTTTAAGATTATTTTTATAAAAGATTTTATTTATTATAATTTCGATTATAAGAATTGGAGATTTATTGAATTTATTAATTTATTATTTTATTATTTATTATTTTTTTTATTAAAAAATTGTGTAATTATTCATTATATTAATCAAATCAGAGAAATATTTAATTATAAATTAACAGTTGCAAATCGGTGCCAAAAATGTTGGCGACAACCTGTTTGCAACGGTTGCATTATAATCGTTGCGACTATAATTTAACGTTAATACAACAGTTGCAAAACGGAAAAAAAGAGACATATCTACCGTTTAGAAACCGTAATTAAACCTAATTAAAACTATATAAAGATTATAATCCGACCAATCAAATCAGTTGCATTTGGGTTTTATTTTGGTCTCTGTGCTATACTGGATGCTTAGCCAATGCGTTAAATAAATTTAAAAAAAACTTTTCGCCGTCTCGAGACGCTGCCCGCCAGGGCAACCCGCCCGGAGGGCCTAAGTGCAGAAGGTGTGCCGAAGGAACTCCTGAAGCAGCTAATGATAAATAAATAAACAATAAAACAAAATCTTACTTAAATTCGGTGAATTTAAACTTCATTAAATTCGAGATAGTAACATTGTAGAATTTGCATGTGTAAGTATTATCGGAATATTTTCTTTGTAAAATCATTTCAGGAAGAATTAAAGGATCCATAGCTGGAATATGAAGCTCAGGGACACCTAAAAAAAAAAAAATAGAAAAATAATTCAATGTTTTCTTCGTTTAACAAAATTGTATTTCTCCATTTGACAAAAACTCTTATTTATTATTTTTTTTATTTTTTGAATTTTTATATACCTATTCAAAATTACTTTTGGGTAGTACATATTAACAAAAATAAAACCGAATTCAAAAAAATTAAATGCAACAAATAAAATAATAAGAACTCAAAAATAAAATAAAATGCACTAAAAGGTATAAAATAATTATCTTATTTAGTTACAACCGAGGGTGAACCGCGACCTAATATGCTGTACACCTACTTCCACTTGAACTTCCAAATATTTCCAAGTAATTCCAAATATTTCCAAGTACTTCCACGATGGAGGGGCCAGCCCAGTCCTTTAGGGGTTGCACCTTTTTGGTGTAACTCCTTCTCTCATCATTATCATAAAAAAAAATATATATTTCCAAGTAATTCCAAATATATCCAAGTACCTAATTCCGAATATTTACAAGTATTCCAAATATTTCCAAGTAATTCCAAATATTTCCAAGTAATTCCAAATATTCCCAAGTGCTTTCAAATATTCCCAAGTACTTCCAAATATTCCCAAGTGCTTTCAAATATTCCCAAGTACTTTCAAATATTTCCAAGTACTTCTAAATATTTCCAAGTACTACCAAATATTTACAAATACTTCCAAAGAGGTGTACACCTACTTCCAATCACAGATCACCCCTCGGTTACAACTAAACAATGAAATTTTTACATAAAATTGCTTTTTGAAGTCGGTGCCAAACATATACATATTATGAATCGCACTCGACGAAGTTGTAACTAAATAAAATATTATTTTATACATTTTAGTGAATTTTATTTGATTTTTGAGTTCTTCTTATTTTTTTTGTTGAATTTTATTTTTTTTAAAGTCGGTTTTATTTTTCACTATTTAGTGATGTTAAGAATAGTGACTTATGATAATACTTTGCATGCATCTCGTAAGAGAAAGATTCGGGCGAAGGAATCAGAAATTGATAATAAAATTCAATTCATAAATAGAGAAATTATCTCGAAACGTTAGCGGGTTTTAAATGAACGTTTTAAGATTGTTTTTTTTTATAAAAGATTTTATTTATTATAATTTCGATTATTTGCACATAAGAATTGGAGATTTCCGTTATTTTGTCATTGATTATATCATCAGAACTTGACCAAATTAATATTGGACCACCCCTAAGGTACCCCCTTTCCAATAAAAAAAGAATCATTGAAATCGGTCCAAAAACAAAGAAGTTATGCGTGAACATACATAACAAAAAAAGGTCCGATCCCAATGAAATTCAAATGGGACCAATCGGAAACTATTTTGAACCCATTGCAAAAAAAATATCATCGAAATCGGTCCAATAAATGTTGAATTGATAACCTCCTCCTTTTTTCAAAGTCGGTTAACATTGTTAAGTCTTCTTTTATAATTAAATTAATTTTGACATGCCAAAATATTCGCTTCCCAATTCATGTGATTCGGGAAAATTTGTTAGATTTTATATAATAGGGGTTCATTCGAGGGGTGATCCGCGATTGGAAGTAGGTGTACACCTCTTTGGAAGTCTCTTTGGAAGTATTTTGTAAGTACGTGGACATATTTAGAAGTACTTGGAAATAATTGAAAGTTCTTGGAAATATTTGGAAGCATCTGAGAAATACTTGGAAGTACTTGGTATTATTTGAAAGTACTTGGAA
The DNA here is from genome assembly GCA_024734495.1 of Forficula auricularia. Classification (NCBI taxonomy): domain Eukaryota; kingdom Metazoa; phylum Arthropoda; class Insecta; order Dermaptera; family Forficulidae; genus Forficula; species Forficula auricularia. The sequence goes on along the minus strand of JALMQS010000077.1, from coordinate 243,116 downwards.
ATATTTGGAATTACTTGGGAACATTTGCAAGTACTTGGAAATATTTGAAAGTACTTGGAAATATTTGGAATTACTTGTGAACATTTGCAAGTACTTGGAAATATTTGGAAGTACTTGGGAACATTTGGAAGTACTTGGAAATATTTGGAAGTACCTGGAAATATTTGGAAGTACTTGGAAATATTTGGAATTACTTGGGAACATTTGGAAGTACTTGGAAATCTTTGGAAGCACCTGGAAATATTTGGAAGTACTTGGAAATATTTGGAAGTACTTGGGAACATTTGGAATTACTTAGGAACATTTGGAAGTACCTGGAAATATTTGGAAGTACTTGGAAATATTTGGAAGTACTTGGGAACATTTGGAATTACTTAGGAACATTTGGAAGTACCTGGAAATATTTGGAAGTACTTGGAAATATTTGGAATTACTTGGGAACATTTGGAAGTACATACTTGGAAATATTTAGAAGTACAAGTGTAAGTAGGTGTATAGCATATTAGGTCACGGTTCACCCCTCGGGTTCATTTAATTTTTCGCAAATTAGACACGATTATCCAATCAAGGAACGTTTCGTGTCGAGTTTCTTGAGGATTTATTTTCTTACATGTTCAGCTGTATGTAATTTTTTTTTTCTTATTAACGTGAAATAATTAAAAATGTCTTAAGGACACATTCCAAGTTTATTATTGATAATTATTCGATACAAATCATTCAAGGTTAGGCAAAAGTATAAAAAGTAACATTAAAATACTCAAGGTGAAACAATAAATAATAAAAAAATTGATTAATTCAAAAAATAAAATAAAAATATATAAGGTGTACAGCTTTGCTTCCGCCGTTTTTGTCCGAAATTCGAGGCTTTATTGTAAAAAACTGGTTATACATTTATGATTCAAAGTATTGTCCATCACTGGCCACTACTTTCTCCCATCTTTCGCCATGCTGGTCTTCGACGTCAAAATCACCGTTCTTGAAGCGTTGAAACCACTCTCGGCACGTTCTTTCACTAATAGCAGCCTCACCATAGGTATTTGAGAGAATTCGATGAGCCTCAGGCGCAGATTTCTTCATATTAAAGCAGAAAATTAAAACCCCCCGCAAATGACGAGAATTTGGCTCGTAAGCTGACATGTTTAATCGAGAATAACTTTATGATGCAGACACAAATCGGCTAACATTTCGATGGGGTTATGTTTACAAATTCCTAAGGTTATTGTATGACATCTACGATCTATTTATTTCGACTACCACTTACCGCTACAGCCATCTATTGTGAAACGGCGGAAGCAAAGTTGTACACCCATTATAAATACTAAATAAGTATATACCTTTACTAATAAGTGGCCGCGCAATCTCAATTGCCTTAAGAATACATTGGTCAAATACAGGGGATGCGGCTGTAATGTCGCATCGTGGCAAATAGGAGGCTGAAAAGAAAAAAAATATATTCATTAAAAAAACTATTTATTTATCTATCTTATCTAATTATTATATTAAACGAGCAATATATATCTATAGAATCGGTTTCTCGAAAACGGCAATAATGAAAAAAAAGTGGTGTACTTATCAAGTGTCATGACTTATTAGTCGTGTATAAATTTTAATCCGATTGAATTAAAGGAAGGGGTTGTAAATTAGTCATGTCGCAAAATAAATATTTTAATCGTTCATATCTCATCTTCGGAAAGTCGCAGAGCCTTGAAATTTTAAACTTAAGCTATCTAGAGGCTACAAGAAGTATAACAAGATTTTGGCTAAAATAGAAGGACCTGAAGTTGATGTTTACGTATGTAAGAATGTACCCCACTTGCGTTTAGGCTAAAAGGGGTACAGCAAGATTTTGCTTTAAATTGGAACACCGGAAATGGAGATTTAAAGGAAAGATTTTCTTTTTTGAAAAGATTTTTTTTTTAATTGCTGTACTTATCAAGTGTCACGAGTTATTAGTCGTGTATAGGTTTTAATCCGATTGAAATAACGGAAGGGGATGTAAATTAGTCATGTCGCAAAATAAATATTTTAATCATACATATATCGTCTTCGGAAGTCGCAGAGCCTTGAAATTTGAAACTTAAGCTATTTAGAGGCAAAAAGTTACCGACCATCGCTCGGTGCTCCAGGCACTTCTTTTAAACGAGAAAAATTTATTAATAAATATCATTTTGTCGCCTTAAAGTGTAAACCTGCTAGCTCACAACAAGGAAATTTTATAGGTCAGAGAAAAAACAAACAAAATTTAATATTGTTATTATAGTTCAGTCAATTTTACTTAGAGAAAGTGGTGTAGGTTTTAGGTGAAACATGATATTAATTAATAAAATAAAGGGTGTGTAGTTTCACAGTGAATGAAATAAAACTTAGAGGTTTATACAAACTCAATATATTTCGGATTATTAGTCCATCATCAGGAGTTTACAGGTTAAAACCAATAATATTTGATCGTGGGATCACAATTTAACATCTAAATCATACGTACCAATATATAAACATCCAAATCATACGTACCAATATAACACAAGAAAAATATCAAAATTTAACAATAAATATTTTTTGATAAATGTTGATGTTTTTCTTGCGTTATATTGGTACGTATGATTTAGATGTTAAATTGTGATCGCACGTTCAAATATTATTAGTTTTAACCTGTAAACTCCTGATGCTGGACTAACAATCCGAAATACATTGAGTTTGTATAAACCTCTAAGTTTTATTTCATTCACTGTGAAACTACACACCCTTTACTTTATTAATTAATAGTCCAGTCATTTGGTAGTTTTCTGAGAGTTTTGAAAATGGTTGATTTTATAGATTAAGATGTTCTCTTTCCGAATTTCAACTTTGCCGCCTCGTATCTTTATTGGAAAAATGGCGCCTAAAAGAAGATTTTTGACAATATCTCCTTTCCGACGCATTTTACGATAAAAGCATCTAAATACAAAATGAAACTAGAGAAAATTTCCTACAATTTAAGTAATGACCTTTTTTTTCGTAAAATTAATAGTTTTGGCTTACGAGCACCGCAAACGATTATAGATCTACGCCAACCCGTGATATTTAATTTTAACTGATTACATTTGTGAATTATAAAAAATCGCAGTTTTTCGTTTATAAAATAAAAACTACTAATCCTAGAAACTTGATTTCTGTCTCATTCTCTAAGAAATTTTGTTGACTTGGACGTTTACTTGGACCACTTTTTTGATAAAACTCTAGATTTAGTGTACGCGCATATTGAGAACCAGTTTCTGGCAGCAGCTCAACGAAAGAACTTAAGTAAAATGACAGCCTTACGCGAAACATTTATTTTGTAAAAAAATATAAAACACTATCTGAGAAATTAATAAAGTAAAGGGTGTGTAGTTTCACATTGAATGAAATAAAACTCAAAGAGGTTTATACAAACTCAATATATTTCGGATTATTAGTATAGTTTTAACCTGTAAACTCCTGATGTTGGACTAATAATCCGATATATATTGAGTTTGTATAAACCTCTTTGAGTTTTATTTCATTCACTGTGAAACTACACACCCTTTACTTTATTAATTAATATCATGTTTCACCTAAAGCCTACACCACTTTCTCTAAGTAAAAACTATCTGAGAAGCCCCCCAAGCCAAGGTGCTACACCCCTAAGCCCCCACCTCCCCACCCCAACGCCATTCCACCTCAGCTTAACCCTCCACCCCACTAGAGGTGCGTAGTGTGGCACCCTTCTTACCCATTTCACCCCCACTCCTACCCCGGGCCCCCTGCATTCCACCTGCATTTCCACCCCGCACCACATTTCTAGCATTCTAGTGGCCCACAGATTATGTATACAAAATTTGGTTGAGTTTGTTCCAAGAAAAAGAATTTTCATTTTTTCAACCTCCCTCCCATTTTAGGTGGTTAGTTTTTTCATTTTTAGACTTCTGGGGATCCACAGAATATGTATACAAAATTTTGTTGAGTTTGCTCCAAATGTAAGAATTTTCATTTTTCGACCCTCCCTACCATTTTGGGTGGTTAGTTTTTGCTATTGTGTTTTTTATTTATACCTCTTCAAATGTGGAAGATCTTTATGACCCACCCTGTATAATGAAAAAAATATATTAAATTTTTTTTTAATTTTATTAAACCAATTATTTTACATGAATTAATAATGTATACATTGTATTTGAGCTTCGACTTCGGAGATTACTTCTCCACCATCCTTGGTGATCTTTTCAGTCGTTGTTTTTAATAAGAGGAAAAAAACTAATTAAATAAAAAAAAACCTCTTTTCTGATAATTATTCCAATTCCATATTCCTATCATTCGCTATCCCCAAAATATTAAAATTTCCTTTTTTTTTTTTTTTATAAATTTTATTAAACCAATTATTTTACATTAATTAATGTATAATTGTATTTTTGCTTCGATTCCGGAGATTACTTCTCCATTATCGAGTGTCCTCCTCCCTATCTTTAGTCCTTGTTTTTAATAAGAGGAAAAATCTAATTAGATAAAAAAAACCTCTTTTCCGATAATTATTTCAATTCCATTATTCCCCAATCAAGTCGATTGGTAATCCATCTCTAGACCAATCCCCTACCCCCAATCTACTCATTAAAATTTCCTAATTTTAATATAGGTATATAATTATATTTGTTGTAATGTGTTTGTGGGTTTTAAAATAAAAAACCAATTAATAAATAAAAAAACTGCGTCCTGCGTGAATCAGTTTCTGTGGCGTCTCCACAAGTGGACGCAGTCGGCACTTGGGGCAGGACTGTGCTGCGGCTCAAAATGCGCGCCTCTACTTGAAAACATGGGTCACAAAAAATGCCCTGCCTGCGCTGCGGAGCTGCGTCTCCAGTGTGCGGCCGGCCTTATAGATAGCCAGCATTTTCCATTAATGGGTGTAGGTGTGGGTGTGGGAGATGGATTGAAATTGTACCCCTAATATCACATTTTGAACAAATTTCGCGCTTTTTATTGGACCACACAACCCTTTTTAAAAATCAATAGTCCAAAATGATTAGGGATTGGAGGAGAATTACTAGACGCGGTCCGGCATGGCCGAAATCCCAGGACGGCTTGTTTATAAATAAAACTATGGGAGTTTTTCGAAAAATATGTTATTGTTTTGTTTTTTTACAAAATTTCAACTTCACTAAAAGAAATCGCCTCATTGTAAATTTTTCAAGTTAACGAAATTAATTTTAGAAAAGATTTTAAATAGTATGACCAGATATATATCAAGATGGTGTTTAACCCTCTATAGTGCATAGTGTTGCATATCTGCAACATGATTCGTTTTACTGTTTAGCACACTCTGATGAAGGTCTATTGGACTAAAACTTGTTGCATATATAGTACACCATGTCGATGATGAAATAAAAAATAATTTTTAGAAAAAAAAACCGACTACAAAAAAATTAAATGCAAAAAATAAGAACTCAAAAATAAAATAAAATGGACTAAAAGGTATAAAATAATTATCTAATTTAGATACAATTAAACGACGAAATATTAACATGAAATCACTTTTTGAAGTCGGTGCCAAACATATACCTATATTTTATGAATCGAACTATACACTTATATAGTTTGTTTAAGACCGACTTCAAAAAGTGATTTCATGTTAATATTTCGTCGTTTAGTTGTAACTAAATTAGATAATTATTTTATACCTTTTAGTGCATTTTATTCGTTGCATTTAATTTTTTTGAAGTCGGTTTTTTTTCTAAATATTATTTTTATTTTTCCTCTTTGTAGTGATGTTATTAATAGTGACTTAATATAATACCTTGCATGCATCTCGTAAGAGAAAGCGTCGGGTGAATGAATTAGAAAATGATAATAAAATTCAATTCATAAATAAAGAAATTCTCTCGAAACGTTTGTGGGTTTTAAATGAATGTTTTAAGATTTTTTTTTATAAAAGATTTTATTTATTATAATTTCGATTATTTGCTCATAAGAATAGGAGATTTACGTTATTTCGTCATATCATCAGAACTTGACCAAATTAATATGGTACCACCCCTATGTTACCCCATTTCCAATAAAAAAAGAATCATCTAAATCGGTCCACGTGGCAAAAAGTTATCGCTGAACATACATAAAATAAATAAATAAATAAATAGGTATCTTGATTATCTTGGAGCTATACTGATCCAAACGCATAAAGAATCATTAAAATTGGTTCATAAAAAAAGAAGATATGCCTGAACAAACATAACAAAAAAGGTACAATACCAAGGAAAAAAACGGGACCAATCGGAAACTAGACTGAACCCAAGGCAAAAAAATCATCAAAATCGGTTCATAATTGGCGAAGATATCAGGTAATATAGACACAAAAAAAAAATTCAGTCGAATTAAGAACCTCCTCCTTTTTTGAAATCGGTTAAAAAAAATTTAAGAAACAAGGATTTAAAAAACATGTGTTTTCTGATATTTTGGTGGCATGCCAGCAAGTAAACAAGAAATCAGCTTCTATTTTATTTCGTATATAGTTATATTACTTAGTACTTTAAAAATATAATAAAAATCTCTGATATTCTAAAAAGTATGTAAATGACGAAAATCTATATATATAAAATTAAGGTTTTGTCTGTACATTGCTCCAAATCACGCCAAATTTTGGTTGCACACGTTTCAAGCAAAGTTATGAACGAAAACACCCTCAACAAAATTCCTGTCTGTCTGTCTGTTTCAGTGGTTTCCGAAAAGTTGCTCACGATTCACGTAAAAACGGCTAAAGGGATTATTATGAAATTTCATATTTACATCAGATGTCTTCTAACTTACGTTTTTAGCTATATAACGTTTTGATATTTTGACCCCAGAAGGGGGTTTGGAGGGCGCACGAATCAAAATTATCAAATAACTCCTTAACTATTAACACTACAGCAAATTTTATGATAAACAAAGTTGTAGGGGATGTGATTTATGACAACTTTTATTTAAAAAGATTTTCCCAAAAAACCACCCAAAATGGCGGGGGGCGGGGTCAAAAAATGAAAATTCTTTCTCTTGGGCCAAACTCAACCAAATTGCTGGGGGTCCAGGGGGCGTGCCTTGCAGCTAGTTTATAATAAAACGTAATTATTTAGGTTATTTACGGCTATTGTAAATTAATTTAAACCTAATTATTTTTTGGTGATTATAATTAATTCGTGCTAATTGGGAATTTTTTAAATATTTTTCCAGTGATCTATGGGCAGTAATGATTTAAAATAAGCTGACGTGTTCTGATGTGGCCATCCACTTGACTTTACCATACAACCTGGCCCCTAAAATTATTTATAATCATGTAAGGGGTGGGGTAGTTTTTGTATTTTTAGACTTCTGGTGTCCCACTGATTATGCATACAAAATTTGGTTGAGTTTGGTAAATGACAAAGATTTTCATTTTTTGACCCCCCCACCCCACCCCCATTTTAGGCGGTTAGTTTTTCCATTTTTAAAATTCTGGGGTTCCACTGATTATGTATGCAAAATTTGTTTGAGTTTGCTCAAACGGCCTAGATTTTTAATTTTTAGCCCCCTCCACCCCCTTAATTTTGGGTCAATATGCACCAAAATCTAATCGGCTCTTAATCTCAATGGATCAAAACTACGTGTGAAATTTGGTTTCGATATTCACACTAGTTTTTGAGCTAGCTCGTCCACAAAGATTGGTAACGCAGCAGACTAACAGACATTTTGACAAAACAATTATTATCTCGAAAAATATAATTTTTTCGATGTTCACTTATAAGAGCTTTTTTGTAGACCAAAATGTCATGGTTTCGCTCAATTTTTTTAATCAAAATAGTTTGAACCGTTTTTTAGATATTTCGAAAAAATACCTTGTATGGTAAAGTAAAAATATTATCTACTTGAAAAAAAAATAATGCACTGGAGGGTGAATATGTTTAATTTCATGTCAGATGGGCTCGTCCTCTGATCCTAGCTGCTAACTTAATCGACTCCGATCGGATATTAAATTGCATACAACAAACAACCTTGAAATAACTTGCCTTTTAAATTATTTATTTATTCATTTTATGTGATTTAGTATTATTATTTATTTGTTATTTAACCTTCACTCACCGGGTGGCTAAAAAACTATAATTATTTGTTCCCTGATGAAAGAAAAGTCAGAAATAACATCAGGCTGTAAATTTCTAAGGTGCGAATTTCTCACCTTCCTTAATCTTCTCTTAACTGTGTTGTAAAAATTATTTTACATGCTTTTATTTAACTTGGCCCATCTTTCTATCTCTCAGTAAGAATAAATGGATCATTTAATCGAATTTCGATCCACTTCTACCGAGTTCATTGTCTTAAGATTTTGCATGCACATTTATTTACTAGGACAATACAATAGTTGATAAAATTAAATTAGGTTGGAGTTGGTGGTGTTTCACAAGGAGAAAAATTAAAATACAAAGATTTTTTTAGTTTACTCTATATATTTATTTCGAGCTCTTAACTCATCGTCACGTTGAACATATGAGATCTCTTCGCAATCTACAGGTGAATCGTTTGAATCCAAATGCCCCCCCTTTAAGTTACAACTCGGCTTTTGCAGATCATTTGTTTGACCACAACCATTTACCTTCATCGAACAATTGTTGGAACTTATGTGACAAGCCGCGAGATGGCGTAGACATGCAGAAGAGCCAGTCTGTCTGTTTGTAGTATCTATTTACCTATTCCATGCATTCTTTTGCCCTGACAAGTACATTCACATTTGTAAACACGCTCTTAACTCTTTATCAACTATATTAAATTATATTACATCTCCTAAACGTGTGTTTTATTCACTTATACCAATTCCGCTACGTTTTACTCGCTATCAACAATCCCCTCCCTTTACATTTCATTTCCAAAAGCAGGAAATTGAATTTGTTTGAGTCAGCTGAAATTAAAAAGGCCATACACCTTAATCAAAACATCCTGAACAATCAAACAGACATTAAAACCTCACCAATAATTGACATTTTAATCAATGATATTTAATTTGAATTTTAAAAATAAAAAATAAAAATTTTCACTATACATCCCCATTCATCACATTCCATTGTTTATTGCCCCCTTTATGGTACATACATAATTTTCGGCACCTTCCAAGTACAAATATCTTTTCTTTATTCCCAACTTAGTCCTCCATCTGTTCATTCGGCTCTCCCTCTTTAAGGCCATCCCATCCTCTGATAATTCTTTTATATCAAGATTAAGTCATAAATAACTGTCCATCATATTAAAAAAAAATTCTGTTCATTATTTTATGTTATCTTCAGTCAATGTTCTCCTGACGATGAGTTAAGAGCTCGAAATATATAGAGTAAAATAAAAAAAAAATCTTTGTATTTTAATTTTTCCCCTTGTGAAACACCACCAACTCCAATCTAATTTAATTTTAACAATGTTTCACTATAAACCAACACCGCGTTCCCTAAATTTAATATTTGATAAATTTCAGAATATATTAAGAAAAAAAAGTCGGCGATATTATAATTTTCATATTCGAATGCTTAAAAATAAATCCAATATAGCCTACTCTTTTAATTTTAGTATGTGAGTTTGGAAATTTTTTTAGTACTGAAGAAAAATTTATTTTCTACTATTTAATAGAAAAAAGTAAGATTTTTTTTTAAAATTTTTAAAATTATAGAATTATTTATGATATTCAGTGTACATTGAAAAAAACGATATATTTATAGTTAAGAAATTATATTTGATATGAATAGAGGGAGAATTTAATTATGGCGAAATCGATCTCTGTTCAATATGAATAAATAATATGTGTATTTTAAGTATTCTCATATTTTTTTATCAACTCTAGATATATTAATAGTTAAGAGTCCGCTATTCGAACCAAGCACCAATAAGTAAATTATAGTAAAATAGTGGAATAGTTAAATTTAATAGTTGGGTATTTAAATGAAATAATATGTAATTGAAAAGTTTTTTTGCCAAGAGTAGCAGAGTTGTTGATTCACAAAGAGAAACAAAGAGGTTGTCCTCTGCTTGATGCTTGATTCTAACTGGCTACAAGCTAAGAAAACATCAAAAAAATTTCAATATCCATACGGTATTAACTCCATGAAAAACAATAGTTCTAATTAAAAAAGACTGGTGATGAAGACCAAGTCTTCGAAACTATAGTCTCAAACAAATAAATAAAATATATACAGATTTATCATTTCGATATATATGTATGTATGTTTATTTGCATCAAGCAGAGGACAACCTCTTTGTTTCTCTTTGTGAAATAATATGTAATTACGACAAAAAATTTTATTTATAATAAAAAATATTCAAGCTTATATCATTTATATTTATTTGATGTAGAATCTATTTCCAAATGAATTATATAACTATTTAATTTAATTTGTTCATTTGGTTCAACTAATAATTATAATTAATTTTCTATATTTCTAAGGTATAAGGTAATCTAATTTTAATATATATTAATATTTCTTATAATCTTATAATGGATTTTAAAATTAAAAAAAAAAAAACAATTAATAATGTAAACAAAATTTTTGTTAATTTTTTTTTAAAAATATCTTAATTATTAAGATATCACTATTTGCTGAAAATCTAAGTCGTTTTATGATAAAATAAGCTGACGTGTTCTGATGTGGCCATTCACTTGACTTTACCATACAACCTGGCCCTTCACTTATCTATCTATCTATCTATCTATCTATCTATCTATCTATATATATAAAATAGAAAAGTATGTGGATATGTATGTGGAAACGATCTGATTGGCCAGTGCATAGCCAATGCCAAAGCGTTAAATTATTAGAACGATTCTGATTGGTCAGATAGTGATCGTGCTTAGGCAATGTGTTAAATAAATCTTTCCTTATTCTTCCTTATTTTTGAATCAATTTCATTCAGCACATTCTTTCGATACTTACAGTAAGATTTTAAATTTCAATTATTAAATTGGTATGAACGAGACGCTCCCCGCCAGGGGCTAGGTGACGCCGGGCCGAAGGCCCGGTCGTCAGCTAGTATTTAATATTTAATAAAATTATTTATAATCATGTAGGGGGGGGGGGTTAGTTTTTGCATTTTTAGACTTCTGGGGGCACACTGATTATGTATACAAAATTTGGTTGAGTTTGGTACACGGGCCTAGATTTTCATTTTTTCACCCCCCCCTCATTTTGGGCTGTTAGTTTTTGCATTTTTAGATTTCTGGGGGTCCACTGATTATGTATACTAAATTTGGTTGGGTTTGATAAATGGCCAAGATTTTCATTTTTTGCCTTCTCCCCCCCAATTGGGGCGGTTAGTTTTTCCATTTTTAGACTTCTAGGGGTCCATTTATTATGTATACAAAATTTGGTTGAGTTTGTTTAAAGGTCCTAGATTCTTAATTTTTAACCCCCTCCACCCCCCTTAATTTTGAGTGGATATGCACCAAAATCTAATCAGCTCTTAATCTCAATGGACCAAAACCATGTGTGAAATTTGGTTTCGATATTAACACTAGTTTTTGAGCAAGCTCGTCCACAAAATTTTGGTAAGGCACAAACTAACAGCCTTTTTGAAAAAACAATTATTATCTCGAAAAATATAATTTTTTCGATGTTCACTTATTAGAGCTTTTTTGTAGACCGAAATGCCATGGTTTTGCTCAATTTTTTTAATAAAAATACTTTCAGCCGTTTTTGAGATATTTCGAAAAAAAGAAGGAAAAAACACTTTTTTCATGCACGATTACAATACTTGACCATACCCTGTATGGTAAAGTAAAAAACATTCGTTTAGATATAATAAGAGGTTTTACTAGAAGTAAACAAGACATTCATTAGATATTAAGAGATATCTAATAGAATATAATAGATCACTCATGTATATAATATATTTGGATTAAATGCCTAAAAATTTGGTCATATTTGTAATGATTTCGATATATCTTGATTATTAATAAAATATCTTTGAAATAAATAAGACCTCGTTAAAAATGCTCAACTCTATCAATATATTTATTATAAAGAAATTGTTTTTTCAGTGTAGTTCAGATGTCTAAAGTAGTTGCAAATTGAAAACAAATGCAATTAAAAGGTTCAATGATAAAGTAGTAGGTACTTACGCACTTCTCCATTTACACAGAGTACTGTTAATAGTACAAACTCTACCAAGAGTAGAAGCTTAGCCATTTTGATAATTGTCTTTACAACTGCGAAATAATCTTGAATAGAGAAAACTGAATTAGAATATTCATTAAACGTTGGTTTTATATGAAATTGAGAGTGGGGGACCAAAGCTGTGGACATCCTGGTGGGGTTGCTCGGTTGGAGCCCACCAATCTTGTTCTTCTCTGTTAACTTGAAACGAAACAACTTTTGCCAAGGTCACAAACAAACACTTTCAATTTATTCGTTATATGCACATTATATATACTCAATTGATAATAATTTCATCGAATTTGAGAATTATTTATAATTTAGACGATATTATAAAATTAGTATTTTGTAAGAGAAATAAAAAAGAAGGACATTTTTTTTTTAATAAATTCTGATTTTTATCTAATATCGATTTATTATTTATAAATATCGTCTTCTCTCCTTATACTGTCAAGTTATATCTGATTTCAAAAATAAGCTGACGTGTTCTGATGTGGCCATACACTTGACTTTACCACACAATCTGGCCTCTAAAATTATTTATAATCATGTAGGGGGGGGGTTAGTTTTTGCAATTTTATACTTCTGAGGTTCCACTGATTATGTATACAAAATTTGCTTGAGCTTGGTAAATGGGCAGGATTTTCATTTTTTGACCCCTCCCCCCTTCTCCACACACACATTTTTGGCAGTTACTTTTTGCATTTATAGACTTCTGGGGTCCCACTGATTATGTATACAAAATTTGGTTGAGTTTGGTAAATGGCCAAGATTTTAATTTTTTGCCCCTCTACCCCACACACCCACATTTTTGGCGGTTACTTTTTGCATTTTTAGACTTCTGGGGTCCCACTAATTATGTATACAAAATTTGGTTGAGTTTGGTAAATGGCCAAGATTTTAATTTTTTGACCCTAAACCACCTTCCACCTCCATTTTGGGCGGTTAGTTTTTGCATTTTTAAAATTCTGGCTCTCCACTGATTATATATACCAAAATTTGGTTGAGTTTGCTCAAACGGTCTAGATTTTTAATCTTTAACCACCCCCCTTAATTTTGGATCGACATGCACCAAAATCTAATCAGCTCTTAATCTCAATGGACGAAAACTACGTCTGAAATTTGGTTGTGATATTCACACTAGTTTTTGAGCTAGCTCGTCCACAAAAAATGTGGTAACGCACAGACTAACTAACTAACAACCAGACGGACTAACAGAGATTTTGACAAAACAATTATTATCTCAAAATATATAATTTTTTTCGATGTTCACTTATTAGGGCTTTTTGTAGACCGAAATGCCATGGTTTTGCTCAATTTTTTTAATCAAAATAGTTTCAGCCGTTTTTGAGATATTTTCGAAAAAAAGAAGGAAAAAAAACACTTTTTTCGTGCACGATTACAATACTTGACCATACTCACTTATATTTAATATTTAATAAAATCATTTAAAATCATATAGGGGGGGGGGTTAGTTTTTATTTTTACACTCCTGAGGTCCACTGATAATCTATATATATAAAATTCTTTGCCCGATACACTCACTCATCATCAAAACAGCCAGAACCACTGGACATATAAACATGAAATTTGGAGAGGATATTACGTCTATGACATAGGGGCTCACTAAGAATGGATTTTTCTAAATTCGACCCCTAAGGGGGTCAAAGGGGGAAAATTGTGTTTTCACTGATTATGCGATATCTCTTAAGAACGATAAAATATCTACTTGCTTTTTACTTATAAAAATACTAAATTAAAATATCTAAAAGTTATTTCAGAATTTTTTGAAATTCGACCCCATCAATATTGATCATCAATTGCTTGTTACTTTATTAACCGACTTCAAAAAAGGAGGAGGTTCTCTATTCGATTGAATTTTTTTTTTTTTTTTTTTTTTTTGTGCCTATGTTACCTCATATCTCCGCCAATTCTCAACCGATTTTGAAATTTTTTTTTGCATTGGGTCCAGTCTATCTTCCGATTGGTCCCATTTTTTTCGTATTTTTTTCATAGGTATTAGACCTTTTTTATTAGGTTTGTTTAGACCTAACCTCTTTGTTTATGAACCGATTTCGATGGTTCTTTTTTTATCCGATAGGGGGTGTCTTAGGGATGGTGTCATATTAATTTGGTCAAGTTCTGATGATATGATCACTATTAATAACATCACTAAAAAGAGAAAAATAAAAATAATTTTTAAGAAAAAATAAAAACCGACTTCAAAAATTAAATGCAACAAATAAAATACACTAAAAGGTATAAAATAATTATTATCTTATTTAGTTACAACTAAACGACGAAATATTAACATGAAATTACTTTTTGAAGTTGGTGCCAAACATATACCTTTTATGAATCGCACTCGACGGATCTTACTTAGTACGTTTGGCGGGTATGCTCGCTTATAGGTATAGTTAGTTTGGCACTGACTTCAAAAAGTAATTTCGTGTTTATATTTCGTCGTTTAGTTGTAACTAAATAAGATAATAATTATTTTATACCTTTTAGTGTATTTTTATTTGTTGCATTTAATTTTTTGATGTCAGTTTTTATTTTTTTCTTAAAAATTATTTTTATTTTCTATTCGAGATGAAAAAAAATTTTATAATGTTTTTTTTTGGCATTGTCAAAGGAGACAGAAAGTAATTATATTTTTGAACTACTTTCATTGACTTTTTGTTACCCTGAAGAAGGAGAGAATAAATCTCCGAAACGTCGGTTTAACAAATAAATGTAAAATAATAAAACCTCTATAGTCTTATTTTTTTACAACCACCGTGGACTGATTTAATTAACATCCAATTGCATATTTAATAATTATCTAAAAAAATTATTATTGTTGAAAACCCACACATCCATCCTTTTTGTGTTATTTGCATTTTTTTATTTAAATTTATTTTATTACTTAACTTCAGTAAAGTAGCTTGTTTTAACTTACACCATTTCAGATTATAAGCATTGAGAGAGAACCCTGAGTAACACCCACCACCCTTAAACAAATTAGTATATAAGCAAAACACTTGCTATAAGAGCAAACTCACGTCACCTCACATCCAAGCCTCATATCCATTTTCGAAAACAAACATCGATTATCATATTAACCACTGCAAGGTGTCCAATTATCTTTATCTAGGTAATTTATAGCCGGGCCTTTGTCCAATAGCAAATTGACTATAGAGACATCTGCCCCTTCTACATGCCAACATTAGAGGAGTATTCAAATTATTTCTTTCCTTTGGGTCTACTAGCGGAATAACCTTATTGCATTCCATTTTTGATGTTTATTAATGGCAACCTCTACTGAAAACATGGAAGAATCGACTTAAAATCAAAAAGACTAAATTCTTTTTGGTAAACAACTCAAGCTTGAGTTGTTTACCTTGTTGCTGCTATAAAATAATTAGCTTAGATGTTTGCGTGTACGGCTTGCAATTAGGCTTCTTTGTTTTTATTCGTATTTTGTCAACCTAGTAATAAAATTGTTTTTGACGTTCTCATAATAGTGTATTCAAAAGTAAAAAAAAAATGATTTTTTTTTATGCGGATTTACCAAATCTCGTTGCCATTATTAGTGGAAAATTTTAAAAAATTTTATTTTATTGAATTTTGTTTTTGACATTGGTTATTTTACATTTTTAACCGACTTCATAAAACGAGGAGGTTCTCAATCCGACTGATTTTTTTGTGTGTGTATATGTTACCTGATATCTTCGCCAATTGTGAACAGATTTGATGATTTTTTTTTGCATTGGGTTCAGTCTAGTTTCCGATTGATCACGTTTTTTTTTCATTGGTATTGGACCTTTTTTGCTATGTTTGTTTAGGCATAACTTCTTTGATTATGAACCGATTTCGTTGATTCTTTTTATATTGCAAAGAGGGTACCTTAGGGATGGTTCCATATTAATTTGGAAAAATTCTGAAGATATGAAAAACGACGAATTAACGTAAACATCCAATTCTTATGAGCAAATAATCTAAATTTTAAAAAATAAAATCTTTTATAAAAAATCAATCTTAAAACGTTCATTCAAAACCCGCCAACGTTTCTAGAGAATTTCTATATTTATAAATTGAATTTTATTATCATTTTCTGATTCATTCGCCTGACGCTTTCTCTTACGAGATCCATGCAAGGTATTATCTTAAGTCACTATTAATAACATCACTAAAAAGAGAAAAATAAAATTAATTTTTATAAAAAAATATAAAACCAACTTCAAAAAAATTAAATGCAACAAATAAAATAATAACTCAAAAATCAAATAAAATGCACTAAAAAGGTATAAAATAATTATCTAATTTAGTGACAACTAAGCGATGAAATTGTTAAATGAAATAACTTTTTGAAGTCGATGCCAAACAAACTATATAAGCGAGCTTAGGTGATGTTGTCTTCATTAGGGGCCAAACGAACTAAGTAAGATCAAATACTGTATATATACAGTATTTGGTAAGATACATCGAGTGTGATTCATAAAACGTATTGTTTGGCACCGACTTCAAAAAGTGATATTATTATATGAATTTCATCGTTTAGTTGTAACTAAATAAGATAATTATTTTATACCTTTAAGTGCATTTTTATTTTATTTTTGAGTTGTATTATTTTATTTTTTTGTAGTCGGTTTTTTTTCTAAAAATTATGATACAATAATTTCAACATTGAGGCTTTTGGATGGGAGAACACTTTATGGTAGTTGTTTCGGGACAATACTAGCAAAAATAATAGCCATTCGAACACATTACCACCTTGTAATTCTGGAAATGCCCAGTCTGATTTATACAGTAAAAATTGTATACTGATGAAAAAACGGAAATAGACTGATGATGACAAGGCATTCTTGTCGAAACGTCTACTCCTGGAAAAATATATAAGAACCAAAAACAGAAAAAATTTCTTTCATTTCTTATGGGAGAAGTACCCTGGGCCAACCGACAACTACATCCTAGTCAATGGTTTGACTCATATATCGTACCTCAGAGTATTATAGAGCTTCATCAATATTTAATAACGAGTCCTTATCAGTTTACTACAATTTTGTTAATAATAAAGCGGTTTGTTCTACAGCATGCGCCGTTTTCCGCATCCAACACGTCAATTCTCTCTATCCATAATGTCTTGCTCTTGTAGTTGCCTACTGGTCATTGCCTCATCTACCCCCTGCTTCCACGTTCGTCTCGGTCTTCCTCTTCTCCTCCGTCTTTCCGTGGGCATCCAGGTCCATATTTTATGAGGCCACCTATCTTCCGGCATTCTTTTGAGGTGTCCATACCATAATAATCTCTTCCTTTCTATTCTATCTATTATGTCGTTTTCCATTTTCATTTTGTCCCTTATAGTTGTATTTGGGATATGCTCCAATCTCGACACTCTGCAACTCCTTCATCGCATCCATTTCGAGCGCTTGTAATTTCTTTTCGTTTTTTTATTCATGTCCCATGTTTCTGAATTGTATAGGGCTATGCCTTCCACTATGGACCGATATATATATTTTTTTGTGTCCTGTTGGATCCCTTTGCTCCACCAGACCCCATTCAGTTGCCCAATAGCTCTTCGACCTTGACAGATTTTATTTTTAATATCCCTCTCACAGTTTGGCTCCTCGCTAAAGACAGATCAATTTTGTTATACTGTAATAATAAATTCAAAAAAATCATAAGAAAACCCATTTGTCGGAACACCTACCTTAAATACTACATTGGATACTTTCT
Source organism: Forficula auricularia (assembly GCA_024734495.1). Lineage (NCBI taxonomy): Eukaryota > Metazoa > Arthropoda > Insecta > Dermaptera > Forficulidae > Forficula > Forficula auricularia. The sequence continues at coordinate 225,282 of JALMQS010000077.1, read as the reverse complement.
GGGAGATTTGTATTCATCTTTATTGAGCCGACATTCCCCCAAAATGTTCATTTTTACCCCACTTGGACTAATTAAACGCTGGGTTTGCCGACCACAGACCTAACGCAATTTTCAGAATCAGTGCCCTAAATAGTCTCAGGGAAAAGCCTAAAAATCAAGACAACAATTTTTTGTTGTTGTTTTTAAGTTGTGTAATAATGTATTTGCATGTCCTTAATTGTGGTTAAGTAAAAAGAGTAATTTAACAATTGGTAGGTATTTATTTTATGAATATGTATAGGTATTTATTTATTTATTTTTTTTAGACAAATAAAAACCAGCTAATAATATAAATCTCGTAGAAGGTTTATGAGCAATCTTACTATCTAATTACTCGCAGGATAATTACTCAATGTTAAATAAAAAAAAATGACAAGGGCAGAAAAATAATAATTACTTATTGAATGACCCCAAAGCCCAGCAAATAGTAGATAGGTACAGGTGGCAGAGGTGGAGGTGATCGGGTACTAGCAAGGGGGAATAAATTTGACCCCCCACCCCACCCCCATGTAACCTCGTGCCGGATAAAATGCATCCACTGCATATCTCACTCTTTGACATATGTCTGTCTGTCTCTCTGTTCGTGTCACAGTCTCATTTATCATTCTTCATTCAGCAATTTATTTATTTATTTAATAAAATATTTTACGGATAGAAATTTATTTTATATCATATAAAATCGGGAATTTATTATATTCAATAAAAATAGAGGCAAAAGTAAGTAGACAAATTACATCATCACATATATATATATATAGGGTGTCCCAAAAGTCAAAGATCAAACGTGAACACTAGATAGGTGAGTTCAGGATTGTCCAAAATAAAAAAATAAATAAATAAAACTGTCTTAGTTTTTGAGTTATGGGCATTTTTTTGAAAACCGTGAAAATCGCTACCCTGCTCTAAATATTTGAATGCTGTGGCCACGAATTTTCATATTTTATAATTCCAATTTCTGTTACGGAATCCTGAATAATACTGCTATCGATCACAAAACAGAAAATAACCAAGAGTATTATACTTTTTGAGAAAAAAATATTTTTGTCAGATTCATGTGTCAAAAAATTTTAATCAGTAAACTTTGACTCTTTATATCTTAAAAAAAAACTGTGTCAAACAATAATGGCAAATTATCTAAAAATTTGACGCATTTAATCAAGATTTCAAAATGGTATAAAACATTCCACTTTTTTTAAAAAACAAAAAATAATATTTGCATTTTTATGCGAAAGAAACTAATTTCAAAACACAATTCGTAATTGGCTAAAGGGTAGAATTTAACATGAAAACAGATATAAAATAATTTTAATTTTTAATTTGTAATTTAGATATTGAATATAAAAACAATTATTATTTTGATCATTTACTTCTAATTGAATAAAAATATTTTAATAAATTAAATAAGGAGTCATGTTAAATTCTACCCTTTAGCCAATTACGAATTGTGTTTTGAAATTAGTTTCTTTCGCATAAAAATGCAAATATTATTTTTTGTTTTTTAAAAAAGTGGAATGTTTTATAAGATTTTGAAATCTTGATTAAATGCCTCAATTTTTTAGATAATTTTCCATTATTGTTTGACACAGTTTTTTTTATGATATCAAGAGTTAAAGTTAACTGATTAAAATTTTTTGACACATGAATCTGACAAAAATATTTTTTTCTCAAAAAGTATAATACTCTTAGTTATTTTCTGTTTTGTGATCGATAGCAGTATTATTCAGGATTCCGTAACATAAATTAGAATTATAAAATATGAAAATTCGTAGCCACAGCATTCAAATATTTAAAGCAGGGTAGCGATTTTCACAGTTTTCAAAAAAATGCCCATAACTCGAAAACTAAGAGAGTTTTATTTTAAAAAAAAAATTTATTTTGGACAATCCTGAACTCACCTATCTAGTGTTCACGTTTGATCCTTGACTTTTGGGACACCCTGTATATTCCTAAATTGAAAGAAAAAACTTTTATAAAATTGGGTAGAGGAGAGGGGGGCCACTATTGACTTAGATTTATTTTCATATTTCTTGACCAAGTTATACCATAAATTGAAAGTTGGATTTGCTTTCATGGAAATTCTACGGTAACTGTGGCGCCGCGATCTGACAATGGATTATTATAGTACTCACCAAAATAAGACAAAAATGAAGAATACTATTTTTCTAGATTTCGCTTAGTTTTCGAGATATCGAGTTTAAAAAAATAGTTTTTGGTATTTTTTATTTTTTTTATTTTTCAATTGTTTTTTATAGAAACCACGGAAACCCCTATCTGATGATCGATTCTTATAGTACTCACCAAAATAAGACGAAAATGGAGAATACAATTTTTAGAGATTTCGCTTAGTTTTCGACAAGGGGTGAACCGGGATTGGAATTAGGTGTACACGTCTTTGGAATTATGTGGAATTATTTTGGAATTCATTAGATAATTACCCTTCATCTATTGTCTTTAACTTGGAAATGGAAGTAGGTGTACACGATATTAGGTAGAGGTTCACCCATTGGTTTTCGAGATATCGAGTTTAAAAAAATAGAGTTTTTGGTATTTTATTTTTTTTATTTTTCAATTTTTTTTTTTACCACTGAAACCCCGATCTGTCGATGGATTCTTATAGTGCTCACCAAAATAATGCGAAAATGACGAATATCATTTTTCGATATTTCGAGTTTAAAATATAGAGTATTTGGTACCTATTTATTTTATTTTATTTTTCAATTGTTTTTTTATAGAAACCACGGAAACCCCGATCTGACTATGGATTCTTATAGTACCTACTCACCAAAATATGACGAAAATGAAGAATACCATTTTTCGAGATTTCGAGTTTAAAAAATAGAGTTTATTGTATTTATTTTATTTTTCAATTGTTTTTTTATAGAAACCACGGAAACCGTAGTATCATGGGTTCCGTGTGGTACCGCTATCTGACGACGGATTAGCAAGGCAGTTTGGTTCAAATCATAAAATGAATATTAATTAAAAAATATGTATGTGCAACTCTTTAATGCTATATCGTAACCAATGGGTTAAGGTTTACCATACAATTTTGCATTAACAAGCCTTACCTTTGTTGCATTTTTTGCCTTCTCGCTCAAACGTCCATAAACCACTCACATCTGCAAAAATCGTACCAAATGTTGGTAAAAATTAATTAAAAACAGGAAATAAATAGGAAATTTATTTTTAAGAATTATACATGGTGTTTGATAGGTATTAAGTGAAAGATGACAGAAAAATATGAAATTTTATAAAAAAATCTTTATTTTTTTCAAATAAAATAAATATAAATTAAATAAATATTTAATAAATTAAATAAATAAATTAGAGGAAAAGAATACCAGGAGTATTGATATATTGCTGGCCTAGCCTAGCTACTACAGAGTAAGATTTGGCTATACATTTTCTTGTATAAAATTCCTTTCGAATTCACGGAGATATTTGTAACTTAACTTTCATTCGCCTCTGATCAGCAGGGAGGGGACTCTTTGAGAATATTTTTTCCATTTTCCATTCAATAAGAACGATATTAAAAACGTGTTCTTATGAGGAATTCCAACTGTCAAATTGCATTTTAGATCGATTTATCTATTACCCAAAATCATATCATCACAATTAATGTTTTCATGCGTTGACACAGTATTCTGCCCCCTAGGTCTTTAAAAGTTCGTTCCACGTTTTAAATCAGCAACTCAGTTTTTAATAAGATGAACATTATGGTGGAGCGAAAAAGCCCCCTTCCCCAAAATTTTTTTGCTCAATTTATTAGGCCCTATGCGGAAAAGATGGCACCTATAAGTGTAATCATGTGTGTGATTTTTTGGCTTTTCGGCCTTTCTAGCCATAAGCCAATTTACGATACTATTTATATTATTTTTAAAATTTGTCTCTACCCCCCGGGGTCAGATTTTAGCCAGATGCCTCGAATCGGATTCGAACCCGTATCCCCTGGTTAGCAGGCTGGCACGCTAACCCCTAGTCTACCTGACCACCCGTGTTTGTGAAATTTGAACTTCCTACGATTCAATCTTAAGGTGCTCCTATGCCACCACGAAAATTTGGAAATTTTTTCAGATTTTTGCTTATAACTAGAAAACCATGGGTCCTACGGAAAATTTTCCTCTTACTAAAATAAAAGAGCATAGAATTTCGCGTTGAATAACTTACTGAAAAATTAAAATCAGTTTAGCCGTTTAGCCACAATTGATCGTCAAAGATAGGCAAGTTTTACCAACTTTTCGTAAATGTGAATTATTCTCATTATGTGATCACAAGAAACCACTTTTCAAATTTTGGTGCTGACCCCTATAATAGTTGCCAATTGGCTAAAAAATGATATTGTCAAAGTTTCATCTTAATTGGACAACGGTAACCCGTGACACAATAAGGTCGGATCATGTCCTGTTTTGGAAAATTCTGGATATCTTCAAATCTAAAAGCTTTTAACAAAAAATTGGCTCAAGTAAAACTTCAAGACAACAAAGTTTCTTAGAAAATGAGACAAGAATCAAGTTTCTAGGATGAGTGGTTTTCATTTTATTAAAGAAAAACTGCCATTTTTTCAACCTCATTGCGGTACGAGTTACCGTTGTCCAATTAAGATGAATGATTACCAATCTCGTTTTTTACCCAATTGGCAACAATTCTGGTGGGTCGGCTTCGCAAAAATTTGAAGAGATATTTCTTGAGACCACCTAATGAGCATAATTCACTTTGGTAAAAATTGCCTATTTTGACGATCGATTGTGGCTAAACGGCTGAAACAATTTTAACTTATAAGTAGATTATTCGAAGCGTAATGTTATGTTGTTTCATTTTGATAAGAGTAACATTTTCTGTAAGACTGATGATTTTCGGGTTATAAGCAAAATATGAAAAAAATCCACAATTTTTTAGTCCCTCAAAAATTTAGCACTAGCCAGAAACCGTCGAAAACTCATATAACTCTTATTTGGAATGGTTAACCTCGATTAAAATTATTTACAGCTTGTAAGTAACTAAGTAAGTAAGTTTTTTCACTTCACCCTAATATCGCGGACAGGAAATGTTGTTGTAAATTTTGTTCGAATTCTTAAAGGAATTCTCTTTTTTTTTAATTACGGTCACTGCACTTCAGCCAGATGTACGAAGGGCGATTGAGATCCTCTCCGTAAGCATCCGGACCCGAATTGCTTTTAGCACCTCCCCCTCCCCTCATCGCTTTCCGCTCTTTTTCGCAGACCCCTGGGGTCTTCGTCAAAATTATATGGTGATAGGAAATGTGTCATATATCTGAGTTGACAGTGAAAAAGTGATCTTTCAAAAAAAGGCTTCTAAAGGAATTTTCCCAGAAAGTTACGTGATTTTCGAAGTCACGCCCTTCAGGAAATGGGAGGGCTCAATGATTTCAAGATACTTCTTCTCATTAGGGAATTCACCAATCGAGAGCTTTTTGTAAAATTCCCAGAGACATGAATGACAGTCAGTCAGTCAGAGAGTCAGTTAGTTTTTAGACAGCAGTTAGCAAGGAGACAGTGAGAGTGGACAGTAAGTGAAGTGAAAAGATGTACAACCCCCTTTGACCAAAATAAAAACCATATAAAAGAAAATGTGTTCTATTTAAACCCTTGCCTAAGAGATAGCGAACTTTTTCCTCTACAGCGCACACAACCTCTAGCAACGGCGTGCTAGACAGAGAAACCATGACTTCGAGGCTTCACGTTACCCTTAGTAGGCCATTATAATCCTTCGGGACTATGATACGGCCCGCTATAAATAAATAATTAATTTTGTTTGCAGCCAACAGCACAGGTCGCGACATAATTTGGTCGCACCGGAGGGATAAACCTCCTTGGCGCAACACTAATGACCATATCATTGATTTGGCAGATCATCAATTCTTCACAAGAAAGTTCTTTCAAAAAGAACTTCTTGATGATAGAACTACACTCGATTTTGCTCAAAGTTCCAATTTTCAACTGATATAAGTTTATTTTTATTAATCACAATTTCAAAATGACAAAAACTTGGTACGTGTATTTGTTTCCATAGCAATGTGGATTTATTTTTCTCTGATAGAAATATCAAAGGCCAACTATTTATCAATACCCCTAGTCGTAACTTATATCTATTTCTATAGGAATAAATCTTCCAACGCAAAGCTTTTATAAATTCTTTCCGAAAGCTTTTCGACGACAATACTAACTGCATCTTCAATCGGTCCTTTGGCCTCTTCAAGCAACAAATCGTTATTGGCTTGGAAAAATTCAGCGACGGCTTTAGCTATAAAAATAAAAAATAAAAATTATGGATGCTGTGAATGCGAAGTGCGCATCTCTAAAATGTCAAACATTTAGAGTATTTTCATAAATATATAAAGTCGAATTCAAAATTTCAGGAGGATCTTTAAATTTTCAAATTATAGTATTATCCATTATTTCAAATATTTCTATAGAAAACAATTTTTGTTTTGAAAAGTAACTATATTGGTTCTCGAAATGAAATAAAATTGTTGCATAGTTTCAAGGGGCAATTAAAATGAATGATTTTCCGAAAAGGCCGCTGATGAAGGTTTCAAGTCCCAGTCAGGTTTATCCTCCAGTTTAAGGATTTCAAAGACATAGGTATATAAATAAATGCCAAACCAATTATTTTACATTAATTAATGTATACATTGTATTTTTTGCTTCGATTCCGGAGATAACTTCTCCACCATCGAGTGTCCTTATTCATCTTTAGTCCTTGTTTTTAATAAGAGGAAAAATCTAATTAGATAAAAAAAACCTCTTTTCCGATAATTATTTCAATTCCATTATTCCCCAATCAAGTCGATTGGATCTCATTCCCTCCATCTCTCTCAATCCCAATGCCTCCAATAAATGCCGTATAATTTTTTTTTTTTTAATTAAATAACAATTTATCGAGCTTGTGGGATTTAAAACTGGATTTACAATCAATTAAATAATAATAATAATAAATTTTATTGAACCAATTATTTTACATGCATTAGCGTATACATTTTATTTGAGCTTCGACTTCGGAGATTACATCCCCACCATCGACTGTTCTTGATCTTCTCGTGTTTGCGATAATGTTTTTAGTCCGTGTTTGTAGTAAGAAGAAAAAACACAATCAATTAAATTGACTAACGTTTAATATATATTAATATTTGTAATGATCTTATTGTGGGATTTAAAATTAAAAAAACAATTATTTATTAAAAGGAAATTGAATAAAAATGTAATTACACATTTTTATTGAGACAACCACCTGTGCATAATTATTTTAATTAACAAAAACCCATCAAAAACAACTTAGCCGAAGATGAGACCGTGACAGATCGAATTGCCAACCCAAAAACTACCTAACCCATGAATTTCATTCAAATCGTTAGAGCCGTTTTAGAGAACCCGATTCTATATATATGTATATAAGAATTGCTCGTTTAATATAATAAGATTTAACGTGGATTTTCACTTACATAATGCAGGATTTTCGAGAATCAGATGATCAAATTGAATATCATTTTGATTTGAAAATTTCAATTCGGTATTAACCGAGTCCATTTTGAAATATCGTTTTCCATTTCGGGGCACAATCGAATTCTCAGTCGAGACAACTCCTTGAAGGTTTCCTTAAAAGAATAAAAAACATTTTCTTCCTATATTTAGCTTAAAATCATTAGTGATATTTATTTTAAAATATCGGAAATCGATTATGTAATCTTACAACTTAAATAACCATAATAAATAAATAAAAATGTATATGTAAATGGAATATAACTACTTACTATATGTATTAATTTAGTATGTAAAAGTAATAAAATTGTAAATAGGATTTGAATACTTACTAAAGGTCCCATTAAATTTTCCAGTGCCATTTACATGAATTAATAAAATTCTACTATGAAGGTCATAATTCGATTCAAGCCCAATTGAATCCAAGAAAAATTCAGCACGATATGAAAATAAATTTTCTGTTAAATTATGCCTAGAAAAAGATATATAATTTCATAAAAATTGTCTATACACAATGGCGTAGACAGAAAATTTTCATGAAGGCGGGCTCAATACTTAAAGCAAAATATTTAGTGAGATTTTTTTTATTAAAGCATATAGTCTAGTTAATTTGTGTTATTATCCGGAAAGTTTTGGGGTAGTTGTAATTTCTTCGACCCTTTATGTTTTTGGTTGTGCTGAAAGCGAATCTTTGGTTTGCTAACAAAATTTCGTGACGGAACATTGTCAAAAATGCAAAAAAGGTAAAAAAACCTCATTTTGTGGCGTTTTTTTTATTGCTTATAACTCCAAAAATATCAACTTTTCGTAAATAACCTTCTTAATAAAAATGAAAATTCATAAAATTTGATACAAATTTCATTATTTAGCTTTTTTCTCCAACCAACCGTTCGGGCTCAAGCGCTAGTTGAAAATTGCCATATTTTTTCTGTTTACGCAAATCCCAAAAACTCGCACTTTTTTCGATTTTTCCCATTTTGACCATAAAAGAGCACGTTTTTGACAAAGACCACTTTATACATTTTTAAACTAGATTAAATTTGATACAATTCAAACAAAGTTTCGTCTTAATTGAATAATGGTAATTTTTACCGAAATCAGGTTGAAGTTTTGAAAAACTGCAAGTTTTTACAAAAAAATCTCAGTTTTTCATAAAATGAAAACCACTCATCCTAGAAACTTGATTTCTATCTCATTCTCTAGGAAATTTTGTTGACTTGAACGTTTACTTAGACCACTTTTTTGATAAAACTCCTAGATTTATAGATATCCAGCATTTTCCATGACACATTTGAGGACATGTTAACAAGTATTTAGATCTTTGTGTATGAAAACATTCTTCCTTTGTAGTTGAAGATTAGGTAGTGGCCTCAAAATCCTCTACGCGTTCCAAAACCCTATCTAACTGCTAGAGAATTCCAGAGAACTCGAACGCTCATACAGAACAGAAAACTCTCCCTAAGTCTCCGGGTCTTTTTGGGTTACCCCGAGGGAGGGGGGGCGGCCGAGGTCGAAAACTTGTCGGAGAAATAACCTAAATAATGAAATTTGTAGGAAATTTAATGCAGTTTTATTTTGAAAAGGAAGGTTATTTACGAAAAGTTGATAGTTTTCGAGTTATAAGCAAAAAACCGCCAAAAAATGATATTTTTTACCTTTTTTGCATTTCTGACTATGTTCCGTCACGAAATTTTGTTAAGTAACCTCAGATTCGGATTCAGCACACCAAAAAACATATAGGATCAAGAAATCAAAACTACCCCGAGAGGGGCTCTTTAGAGAACACTAACTGGACTAAAAGCGGTACTTCAAAAAATTAAAAAGAACATAATTCTTGATTAAACATATGAAATATATTTAATTACGGTTAGTTTGCCATAAGAAACGGTTTGTCGTTGCCGTCATCCATCCCATGAGCCCTGCCCTTGAGGGGGGGGTTATGACCCCCCCCCCCCCGTTACCACGCCTCTGTCTATACAGACACTATTAGAGTATTTAATTTAAATTAAATATTTGTTCTTTGAATTTAGTTTTTTGAATATAGGTATTTATTTTGTCTTAATATATTTTGGTAGCGCCGCTGATGGTAACGAAATAAAGACATTTAGCGACATTTCAGCCCCCGACAAAACATCCCCCGACATAATATCTTCTGACAAAATATTCCCCAGTATAAGGGTGAATACAAAAGAGATTAAGTGAGAAGCTTATAATCATAGTTTTGAATAATATAAACAGACTTTCATATTTTGGCGGCTAATTAGCAGTTTGAAAGTGCTATGTCTGTCGTGTTTGATTAGGAAAAATGGGAGCCTCAAACACACCCCGCCCGACGATTGGATGGTTCGGTTTTCAATGTGTGTTTGATTAGAAAAAAACGGGAGCCCGAAACACACCCCGCTTTCGGAGGTTCGGTTAATATATTTAGTTCGCTTCGGTTGGGCTCGTATAGCTCATTTTCGGCTGACGCCAACCGAACCGTCTAAAAACCTGCCCAAAAAGGAGCTATACGAACCCAACCGAGCCGAACTCAAATATATATTAACCGAACCGGAGTCGATTTGCATTACTCATAAGATTCACGAGGGGAAGGGTTATTATGTCATGAGATATTTTGTCTGAAGTGAGATATTTTGTCGGGGGCTGAAATGTCGCGGAATCGAAATAAATATTACTTTTAAAATACTCATAGTATATATTATTATAAATTGTAATCTAGAGTACATAAATGACTTACCTTAAATTCAACAATTTGAATTTAATTAAATCCGTAATAATAATATCCTCGAATTTGCATGTATATGTATTATTATCGTATGTTCGTTGGAGTATCACTTGTGGAATGTTCAGAGGATCAAACGCAGGCAGCTTTAGCCGGGAAATGCCTGAACAACAACAACAACAACGATTCTAGTTAAAATACTAATTATCTTGTTGATTTCCTCACTATCAACTAAGACAGGGGTGACCAACCTTTTGGATTACACGGGCCACATTTGAAGAACAAAATTGTCTCGGACCTCGGGTAAATTATTATAATTCTATTGATATTTGTTATTCAAAAAAGATAGTTAATGGGGAGTCGGGTTAGCCGAGCTGGCTAACGCGCTAGCCCCGTTTCGGCATCGATCGATGATGACGATGTTGGAGCAGAAGGCCGGGGTTCGATCCTGGCTAGCATATAAAATTTCTACCAGGTAAAACACGGCTCCCTCACTAACCCTACTAACACTTAGACAGTGTCTAAATGGGCTTTGTTTCCCGTGACAATAAATAAATAATAAAAAAAGATAGTTAATAATGTCGAAATAAGAATTATATTATTTTTTTAGCTCATAGTGAGCTTCTAATTTTACTTTTCGTAAATTTTATACTTTAAAATAGCTTCTAGTAAATGTAAAATTGTAAATACATACTTACAAAAAGTGATATTATATATTAGTATTTGTTTATATTTTTTTGATAATTTTTTTTTCTCTAAAATAAGAAATCTGAAAATCTACTGTGAAGTTTTCAAAAAATAAAACTGCTAAATTTCAATTTTGAATCTGGAACTAGATTTCAAGATTTCCGGAAAAAATATCTCATCATTTGGATCTATTTTCGACTTCATTTTCATTAGAAATAAATTTTCTAATTGAAAATTCTAGAGATTTATTTTTTTTTTCTCTCAAGAACAATCCAAGTTTATTTATTAATAGGAGAACCGTTTTTGGAATTAAACTGTCAAAATTTGAAGACATAAATAAATAAATAAGTAGGTTATGATGAAAGGCAGTTCATAATTATCTAAATTTTATTCAATTTCCGACGTTTCGGAAACTTTTTCTCTCCTTCTTCAGGCTATTGAATAGTTATTGATGGGTGAGTATATTGGTTCCCATTTGTCTCTCCTTTCAGGGATAACCAAGTATATATGTTGAAAAATATTGTAATATTGATGCTTTCACTGAAAGGAGAGACAAATGGGAACCGAGTTATACTCACCCATCAATAACTATTCAATACCCTGAAGAAGGAGAGAAAAAGTCTCCGAAAAGTCGGAAATTGAATAAAATTCTAATAATTTATGAACTGCCTTTCATTATAACCTACTTATTTCGCTTACCAGTTTGTCTTTCTAAGAAAATAAATAAAATGTTAAAACTATAATTTATTTTTTAGTTTTTAGTCTTAAAATGGGTACAATTTAATTCGCAAATCGCTAAACTAAAAATAAATTTGACAAAAGTCTAGTATATTTTCCCAACTTCCACCCACTTTTGTTAATTTTTGTATTTTTACCCTTCTGGGGGCCCACAAATAATGCATACAAATTTCGGTTGAGTTTGGACCAAAGAGGGCTATAATTTCCAAATCCCCCCCCCCCCCCTGTTAATTTTTTCACCTCAATTGTTTAAAATTAGTGTATTGTCATCGGTTCTTAATTTGTATGCAACCATTCAATTTAATCAGACGCCTTGAAGATGGTGAAAATTAGGTTGAAATGTTCCCATTTGTCTCTCCTTTCAGACTTAGTTCAGAGTTATACTCACCCATCAATAACAATTTAATACCCTGAAGAAGGAGAGAAAAAGTCTCCGAAAAGTCGGAAATTGAATAAAATTTAAATAATTTATGAACTGCCTTTCATTATGTAGGGCCTCCACATCTACCCTTATAGCCCTCCGATCCTCCCACTCAGGATCCGGTTGAGTGGCTCAGGGTGTGGCCACAGCAGAACGGTGTAAAACCTTAGTATGCTGCGACCAAGAATAAAATAATAATAATTATACAAATAAAAAAGGGAATACCGCACTTCGTCCAAACAATAAAAAATAAATAAATAAATTCACTAGGAAGAATAAATAAATAAATAATCAATTAAATAAAACAAAAAAAAATATATAGAATATGTCACCGGGTTTAAAAATATATAATTTAAAAAATATTCAAATAAATAAGTAGACAGGAAGTTGCCGTAGTCAATGAATAAAAAATAAATAAATAGGCAGAAAACCGCCATGGTCAAGAAAAATAAATAAATATTTATTTGACTGGGAATATATGTTATTAGGTAAAATATTAATTAAATAGATCAACGCTGTAAAAAGCGTTGAGCTGGGCAATCTCCCCAGAAGAAATCAATGAGATGGTCATTGTCTCGTACCTCAATTTATTGGTACACATTTGATCTTGGCGGTTTTTATAAGTTCCATGTACTTGTACTTATAAAGAGTGAGTCATCTCTTATCCATTTTGAAAATGTGTTCTCCTTTTCTCTCCTCACTTACTATTTCGCTTTCATATGAGTTGAAGCTCTTAATTTTTATAAGTTTCTTTTTTCTATCCACCTTTACACTTTTTCCCTTGTTCAGCGCTAAACATTTACTTATCATATTTCCTATCTCATCATTTGCTTAAATAGCATCCTCAAAGAAGTGATAATTTAATCACAATCTGCACATTCATTATTTTGCCAATTCGAAAATTGGATGGTCCTTCAAGTCTACCTGCAGGCGAATTCAATCTCTAGTCGAGAGTAAGTACAATTTTTATCTTATTAATCTCGCCTGCCACAGTCATTATTATTAGCCTTCACGATACATCTGGCAATCGGCGATAGCATTCCGGGTCGCTCCGAATAAAAACTCTCGAACCGTTTCAAACCAGGGCGAAGAATAACCTACTTATTTCACTTACCAGTTTGTCTTTCTAAGAAAATAAATAAAATTAAAAAAATAAATAAATATTTCCGACGAGTTGATTGATTACCTTTAGCCAAATAGGGCCTCAAATTTTCTGCACTCTTCAATACGCACGAACCAAATTCTGTAGAATTTATATCACATTTCTCTATATAAAATGCTGAAACAAAAGAAATTATTAAATAAAATTGATAAAATTATTAAATAATATTATTTTAATCTATAAAGTAAAGAATATTGAAAATGTCTTTTGCGGGCCTCTTGCCTCACGCTGCTCAAAAGTGTTCTGAGCAAGAATTTACGAATTTTAAGGAAATTTTATTCAAAATTTCAAATTATCTCATGTACCTTTAGTTGCAGAGATTTCATGATTAAAAAATTGATTTTAGGGGTCTTTTTTGTTTCACTCCTTAAAAATTTGAATTTTTAAAAGCTATTCATTTCAATCATTTGCGCCTTAAAAGAAACCCTCAAGAGAAAAAAGACCCCATGGCCTCTGTGACCTCATGCACCTTAGCCAAGGCCGTAGCAATTTTCTTGGGGGAAGGGGATATAGATATACTCTAGGAGTAGCAGACATGACCTCCCTGATATCCAGATTGCTTTTTTATCAGAGAGTATTTTTTTATTAAATTTTTATTGAACATTTATTAAAATCCTGTTGATATTTACCTCAACATTTTGGGGAGTTCTATGGTAATACCCTAACCTCCCCTTCTGCTTCGGTCATGACCTAGGCACAAGTACTTCTAGAGATGTGATGATTCAAAATGAGGGCAATTTGGATTTCATTTAATAGATAGATATAGATTAATAGTTCATTTCTGATTCTGAGTCCCAGGGTCTTTAATTCTAAAGATTTCTAAAGTTAGATACTTTCAAAATATGATTAATTAGACAAATCAGGAGTGTATAAATTAACATGTTATGATTGTGATGCTTTTTATACAGGGCAGATAGGTCGCCCATTCAAAACACGTTACTCTGAGCATGTTAGAGAACAGAACCGATAATATTAATTTAGAACCCACCTCTGCTTTCGCCATTAACTTACATGAATCTAATCATTCGGCCTCTAATAATAACTCTATTCCCGTTCATTTCGAAAGAAAAGGGCTAAAATTTGATCTCTTAGAATCCACTAAAATTAAATTAGTCCTTTCAAAAAATTTAAATATTTTAAATAACCAATTAGAAGTGAATAAAAATACAATTATTGATTATATTTTATAATAAATAACTCAACATTTGTTCTATTGTTCGCACATTGCATGTCTATTAATATTAACAGCACCCTCCATGTGCCCGATTTCTGCTATTGCTTTCAAAAATATACCATCTCTGGGAAGCAATCCTAATAAATATTATGCTTGAGTGTTTTGTCTCTATCCTGAAAGATCCAGCAACCAGCGCAGCATTGAATTGGCCGACACGGAAATATTAACGAGAGGAGGAGAAGCCTATTAAACTCTCGATTCTCATTATGTTCCGTTGTCCATCGGTTTTTGCTATGCGCAAATATTTGTTTACTGTTTTCTAAAATATGCTTAATCATACTAGGAGGCTCGTCCTGATTACTCTTTAAACACAAAAATACATGAACCATTTTATAATTTAATAAATTTTAAGTGGATATTGATGATGACAGTCCAAAAAAGAAGATAATTTATATTATCTTTTTATTCATAAACCGATCGTTTCGGAGGCTATTTCCTACTTCTTCAGGATTTTGAAAAGTCAGTGAAGAATACAATGCGACATGCCTCCTCTTTCAGTGGCAGTTACAATTATACTACGACTATTATCCTGCTGAGAATGAAATACGAAATATTATTGTTACTGCCACTGAAAGAGGAGACATGTCGCATTGGAAAATCCTGAAGAAGGAGCGAAATAGAATCCGAAACGTCGGTTTATGAATAAAAAGATAGTATAAATTATCTTCTTCCTTTTACTTTACCATACAGGGTATGGTCAAGTATTGTAATCGTGTATGAAAAAAGTGTTTTTTTTTTTTTTAGAAATATCTCAAAAACGGCTGAAACTATTTCGATTAAAAAAATTTGAGCAAAACCATGGCATTTCGCTCTACAAAAAAGCACTAATAAGTGAACATCGAAAAAATTATATTTTTTGAATAATAATTGATTTTTGTCAAAATGTCTGTTTGTCTGGTTATCTGGCTGTCTGTTAGTTAGTCTGTGCCTTGCCAAATTTTTGTAGACGAGCTAGCTCAAAAAAAAACTAGTTTGAATATCGAAACTAAATTTATTATTTAGTTTTGGGTTGATTAGATTTTTGCTGCATATCGACGCAAATTTAAGGGGGTAGAGGGGGGTGTTAAAAATTAAAAATGTTAGCCATTTACCAAACTCAACCAAATTTTGTATACATAATCAGTGGGTCCCCAGAAGTCTAAAAATGTAAAAACTAACCTCCCAAAATGGGGGGGGGGGAGGGTCAAAAATGAAAATCTTGCACATTACCAAACTCAACCAAATTTTGCATACATAACAAAGTGTGCCCTAGAGTCTAAAAAATGCAAACTAACCCCCTTCCTCTACATGATTATAAATAATTTTATTAAATATTAATTTAAGTGAGGGGCCAGGTTGTATGGTAAAGTCAAGTGGGTGGCCACATCAGAACACGTCAGCTTTTTTTTTTTTTTTTTTTAATTCTATCAGTCTGTCTCCAAAAAAATTACTTCAATCTTAATAAATTTTAAATTTGTAAAATAATTTGTCTATATTTTCTTGATTAGGTACAACTTGAGATTTTATCAGAAAAAGAAGTTAGTACTATAATATGGGGTGCGGACTTTTAATCCAAATATGTACTTGTTTACTAAAATATAGAGATTAATTATAGAAGATAGAGGGGGTGATATTGATGGGAGAAGGATACCAATCGACTTGATTGGGGAATAATGGAATTGAAATAATTATCTGGAAAAGAGGTTTTTTTATCTAATTAGATTTTTCCTCTTATTAAAAACAAGGACTAAAGATGAATAAGGACACTCGATGGTGGAGAAGTAATCTCCCGGAATCGAAGCAAAAAATACAATGTATACATTAATTAATGTAAAATAATTGGTTTAATAATAAAATTTATAAAAAAAAAGAGATTAATTATAGGACTCACTTCTTGATTATGATTTCCGATTATTTAATAATGTTAATAAAAATACATACTGCGAAAATTGATCAGTTTCCAACGGATGCCTTTGATTTGATACTAGCCCTTTAAATTCTTGGTATCAATGTGAAAAAAATATAGCCACTAGTGAAACTGGATTAAAAAAAAAACATTTCCCTTTTTTAAAATTAACAAAACTCACTCGATTTATAACACATAATAAATTTCAATATGACCTTTCGGAGAAAATTTTATTCATAGTCCAGGCAAATTACGATTTTAACAAGTAGGCTCGATTTACTTTGAACGCTTATTTGGACCAATTTTTTGATAAAACACTTAGATTTTTGGATTTTCTACATTTTCCTGACAGGATATCGATCCTGAATCCTCAAAAGCGTCATGGAAAATGCTGGATATCTATAAATCTAAAAGTTTTATCAAAAAATTGGTCCAAGTAAACGTTCAAGTAAACAGAATTTACTAGAGAATGAAATAGGAATCAAGTTTCTAGTATGAGTGGTTTTCATTTTATGAAGGAAAAACTGCGATTTTTTACACAAAATTACTTCTTTTTTTAAACTTCAACCTCATGTTACCATTAGCCAATTAGAATAAAACTTTATTTATATAATTAAGTAATGGAGAGGGATTCAGCCAATGGGTAGCCTCTGCTGAATAAAATTTATAAAATTAATTGTGTCGCTAATACTGTAAGATATAATTTTGTAATTAACAAAGTTTGGATTTTTTGTAAAAAATCATTGTACTCTTACATAGTGTGCTCTATCGCTTTTTTCAGCTCTTAGGAACTGATGATGGCATTATTTAATTAAAGCCGAAACGTTTTCTATAATTGGGAGTTTTTTATTCAGCAGAGGCTACCCATTGGCTGAATCCCTCTCCATTACTTAATTATATACATATACAGCCATCAAAATTGTATCAACTTTAAAAGTTTATTTAAATTATAGCAAATTTAATCTAGTTTAAAAATGTATAGGCACCTTTATTGTCAAAATGGGGAAAAATAGAAAAAAGTATGAGTTTTAGGGATATTCGAAAATGATCCCGGGGGCTGTTTTTTGACAGGCGCAAGTACCGGTTCTACTGAACCTAAATAGATAAGATTGTTATTATTTAACGGGTAATTTAAAGAGCTATAATTTATCTAATAGATATCTTTTTGATTTGATAAGCCGTTTTAGAGTTATTCAGGAAAAACTAAAAAAACTTCGAAATTTTCTCATTTAGATGCGCGAAGATAAATTTCCACAATACAGATTTGAGGGAAAACTTAGGGTAGTAATATTGGAGTACTTATAAAGGTATTCCAGCAATAAAATATTTACCGGGAATTATTTCCTGTTTATGCCATTTTTTCACGTAATTTGCCTGGACTATCAGTCGTTGGCAGAATTTTATATTTGAGTTTTTTTATGAATTGAGTAAAATTTTCTTGCATGCCAATTATATCTATATATCAGAAGGATATATCATATTGGGTTAAGGCAACTGCTCGAAAAGCAATTTTGGCACTTGGGTTCGACCCCTGAGAGTGTGATCTCTTCTGACATGAATAACACATATCTAATAAGATATTTGATTTATTGCCTTAAATTCTTGTTAATAATTTAGTGAAAATATTCGTGTAAGTTTTTAATTAATAAACACCATTTTTTAAAAAATTGATAAAAACTCTATTTTAATATTAATAATATAATTTTTTTTGGCTTTTCGGCCTTTCCATTCATAAGGCAATTTAATCAATACTACTTATTATACAATTGGATGTTGATGAAGGCAGTCCATCAAGGTGGTTGTAAAAATTAATGATTTAAAACTCATGTGACTAATTTAATTAAAAAAAAAATTAATAAAATGAATAATATGTAAATAAATTAATGACGTTTCGAACTATATTTTTTTAAAAGAAAAAAAAGAAAAATTTAATTAAGGGGAAAAAAGGACTTTGTATATATTTTTGTAAAATTTTGGGACTGATGATGACCATATTTGTAAATTTGTAAATAGTTGTAATATAAAAACAACAACAACTATATATGCGCAACGATATTCTGCGCATCCAGTGATTTGGAGGGGGCATGTTATACATTCATTTATATATAGGGTGTCTCCACAAGTCAAGGACCAAACGTGAACACGAGATAGGTGAGTTCAGGATTGTCCAAAATAAAAAAATTAAAATAAAACTGTCTTAGTTTTTGATATGGGCATTTTTTTGAAAACCGAAAATGTTACTCCTGCTCTAAATATTTTAATGCTAGCGGCTACGAATTTTTATATTTTATAATTCTAATTTTTTGTTACGGAATCCTGAATAATACTGCTATCGATCACAAAATCAGATAAGAGTATTATATATTTTTAAGAAAAAATATATTGTCATGTGTCAAAAAATTTTAATCAGCTAACTTTTGACTCTTGATATCTTAAAAACGGTGTCAAAAATAATGGCAAATTATCTAAAAATTGATGCATTTAATCAAGATTTCAAAAATGGTACAAAACATTCCACTTTTTTAAAAAACAATAAATAATATTTGCATTTTTATGCGAAAGAAACTAATTTAAAACACACCTGTAATTACTAAAGGGTAGAATTTAACATGACTCCTTATTTAATTTATTAAAATATTTTTATTCAATTAAAGTAAAACAATTATTTTTTGAACATTTACTTTAATTGAATAAAAATATTTTAATAAATTAAATAAGGAGTCATGTTAAATTCTACCCTTTAGCCAATTACGAATTGTGTTTTGAAATTAGTTTCTTTCGCATAAAAATGCAAATATTATTTTTTGTTTTTTAAAAAAAGTGGAATGTTTTATACCATTTTGAAATCTTAATTAAATGCGTCAATTTTTTAGATAATTTGCCATTATTGTTTGACACAGTTTTTTTTAAGATATCAAGAGTCAAAAAGTTAGCTGATTAAAATTTTTTGACACATGAATCTGAAAAAAATATTTTTTTTCTCATAAAGTATAATACTCTTAGTTATTTTCTGTTTTGTGATCGATAGCAGTATTATTCAGGATTCCGTAACAAAAATTAGAATTATAAAATACGAAAATTCGTAGCCACAGTATTCAAATATTTAGAGCAGGGTAGCGATTTTCACGGTTTTCAAAAAAATGCCCATAACTCGAAAACTAAGACAGTTTTATTTAATTTTTTTCTATTTTGGACAACTTGAACTCACCTATCTCGTGTTCACGTTTGATCCTTGACTTTTGGGACACCCTGTATATCTCATGAACACATTAATCATCAATTGCTTTTTCTATCGAGATGAAATTTTATAATGTTTTCTTGGCATTGTCAAAGGAGACAGGAAGTAATTATGAATTGATATACTTTCATTGACTTTTCGTTGTAAGTAGATCTATAAATCTTATTTTATTTTGTATATATTGTTTTATTTTTATATATTATGAATGACATATGAAAATCCCAATACTAATTGATGTTCGTCTTCCCCTCAATTATATAGACCCTGAAGAAGGAGAGAGTAAATCTCCGAAACGTCGGTTATCGAATAAATGTAAAATAATAAAACTGATATAGTCTTATTTTTTTACAACCACCTTGGACTGCCTTCATCAACATCCAATTGTATATTTATACCAGTCGGTCTCCTAAAGAAAAACTATCAAATACTTATTTTTTTTTTTAAATTTGTCCCTACCCCGAGGTCAGATTTTAGCCGGATGCCTCGAGTCGGATTCGAACCCGGGCCCACTTGGTTAGCAGTCTGACAAGCTACCCCTAGCTTAACCCGGAGCCCCCAAAAATAGAAAATTATTGTCGAAAAAAGAAATATATCAATTGTTCAAGATTTTATCATATATAAATTTAGTAAATACAATAAGTACCTACAAATATGTATTAAAAGAAAAAAAAACTTTTTAATAAAAATGGTCTACTTACGTAATTGTTTCGATTTGACGAGAACTAGAAATGGTAATAAAACGAAGATGATCTGTCTTAGCAGCATCTTACGAGGAAATGCAGTTAATTTATGAAAATGTCTAATAAGAACAAGTTAACGGTCAGTATTTTGCTTTTAAACTCAAGAGGAGGATCGTGAATTTGCAAATTTCTCTTGGTGGGGGCCTCGAGAGGGGGGGGGAGATGTCTCCTTTTTATCATTTAAAAGTGGATCTTGAAATGAGATCTAGCCTATTGACTTATTTTTTATATGTATATTAAATTTACTCTTCGAAAATGAATAAATAAATATAAAAGAGAAATTGATCCAAATTGGATTTTTTTTTATGGTTTAATAATTTGGAATAGAATTATTTAATTTAAATGAAAAGTCTTACTTTGCAATCGTTATTTGTCAGAATCGTGTACGAGCTGGTTCCGGGTGAGATTCCTCGTAAAATCTAGAACATCGGAGTTTCAAGTCAATCTCCATAATTGAACATGTCACTTCTAGTTGCTGATCAAGATGCATCTCATTTGGGATAAAAAAATAAAAATAAATATAAATTAGAGTGCATATTATTAGGGGCATAATTAGCATGTCCATTTCAAAAAATATTTAGTTTGCTAAGAGTAACAGAGCTGATGATTTATTTATAAAGAGAAATAAGCTGACGTGTTCTGATATGGCCATCCACTTGACTTTACCATACAACCTGGCCCCTCACTTATATTTAATAAAATCATTTATAATCATGTAGGGGAGGGGGGTTAGTTTTTGAATTTTTAGACTTATGGGGTCCCACCGATTATGTATACAAAATTTGGTTGAGTTTGCTCAAATGTCCTAGATTTTTCATTTTTAACCCCCCCCCCCCCCCTTCAATGGACCAAAACTACGTGTGAAATATGGTTTTGTTATTCACACTAGTTTTTGAGCTAGCTCGTCCACAAAAATTTGGGAACCCACAGACTAACAGACATTTTGAAAAACAATTATTATCTCGAAAAATATAATTTTTTCCATTTTCACTTATTAGAGATTTGTTGTAGAGCGAAATGCCATGGTTTCGCTCAATTTTTTTAATCAAAATAGTTTAAGCCATTTTTGAGATATTTCGAAAAAAAGAAGGATAAAAACACTTTTTACGTTATCATACAGGGTATGGTCAAGTATTGTAATCGTGCATGAAAAAAGTGTTTTTTTTTCCTTATTTTTTTTCGAAATATCTCAAAAACGGCTGAAACTATTTTGATTAAAAAAATTGAGCGAAACCATGGCATTTCGCTCTACAAAAAAGTTCGAATAAGTGAACATCGAAAAAATTATATTTTTTGAGATAATGGTTGTTTTGTCAAAATGTCTGTTAGTTAGTTAGTCTGTCTGGTTGTTAGTCTGTGCGTTACCAAATTTTGTGCAAGAGCTAGCTCAAAAACTAGTGTGAATATCGAAATCAAATTTCACATGTAGTTTTGGTCTATTGAGATTAAGAGCTGATTAGATTTTGGTGCATATCGACCCAAAATTAAGGGGGAGGGGGGGTTAAAAATTAAAAATCTAGGCCATTTGACCAAACTCAACCAAATTTTGTATACAAAATCAGTGGGACCCCAGAAGTCTAAAAATGCAAAAACTAACCGCCCAAAATGGTGGCTGGGTGCAAAAATTTAAAATCTTGGCCATTTACCAAACTCAACCAAATTTTGTATACATAATCAGTGGGCCCCCAGGAGTCTAAAAATGCAAAAACTAACTCCTCTCCCCTACATGATTATAAATAATTTTATTAAATATTAAATATAAGTGAGGGGCCAGGTTGTATGGTAAAGTCAAGTGGATGGCCACATCAAAACACGTCAGCTTATTTCGTGCACTATTACAATACTTGACCATACCCTGTATGGCAAAGTAAAAATAAACAAACCAAAGAGCTAGGATTTTGGACGATTATTTCAGAATGTAAATAACATATCCCAACGTGCATTGTGATCAGCACACAGCCCAAAAGTGAAATTTCCCCGAATTCAGTCGTTTTTAGTGGTAAATGACCACTGAATATGTCAAAAAATATTGTAAAATCAAGTCATTTCAGAATGATTAATTTTATTTCAGTAGATTACCAATGACAATATTTACTATTTTATAAGAGCAGAAAAATTAGCGAAAGGTCCCATCTATGGGAAATAATGACCGAATTCGGAAATCCCATTAAACTAATTTTTCTGGAAAAAATCTGCACAGTTGTCTCAAGAAGTAGGAAAAAGATTGAAGGCACTTTAAGCGAATGTTTTGACATAAACACCGGTCTTAGACAGGGAGATGCTCTATCGCCATTTCTATTCAACATCCCGCTGGAGAAGGTCATTCGTGATGCTAAACCTAGGCAATAAATTTTAACACCAAGTGGAACATCATTGGTAATAGTTTTTAAGGAATTTGGTGTTGGTACTTGGGGAAACATTTTTTAAAATTATTGGATAAAAAATACTTGGTAGGTTTCACATTAAGATAAAAATAAAACGAATATATTTTTGGAGAATCTTTAATCTCGATATATATATTTCGGGTGACTAACCCATCTTCAGGAGAAACAGAAAATAACTGACCTGGATAAGTCGAAATTGAATACAAGTCAATGGTAAAATTTATTTTTAAGATAACAAAAGGGTAAATATTTAAAATTAGTGGAGGAAGAAAGGTAGGAAGTCTATATTGTTTAATTTTGAATGGCCTTCTGAGAAATGAGGATCTACACTCAAGTAGGTGTAGGGGGGAGGAAGAATTAATGAAAAGAAATTTGCAAATACTTAAAGAATGTAATCAATGATTGTACTTTTGTTAACTTCTAATTGATTATTTAGTATATTCGTTTTATTTGAGAGAGCTAATTTTATTTCCGTTGACTCTAAAAAATCTAAGCGTAAGCCCTTTCTTTCGAAATGTAAAGGAACGAGGTGGCTAATAGAAGAGGTGTGTTTATTCAAATGTAGATGATTGGCGAAGGTAGAAGTAGATTCCATATTAATATCATCTCATCTGCTAAGGCTCTTTTATGTTCCGAGTAGCGAGTTCCTCCCCCCCCCCTACATCTAGCTGAGTGTAGATCCTCATTTCTCAGAAGGTCATTCAAAATTAAATCAAATAGATTTCCTACCTTTCTCCTCCACTAATTTTAAATATTTACCCTTTTGTTATCTTAAAAATAAATTTTACCATTGACTTGTATTCAATTTCGACTTATCCAGGTCAGTTACTTTCTGTTTCTCCCGAAGATGGGTTAGTCACCCGAAATATATATATCGAGATTAAAGATTCTCCAAAAATAAATTCGTTTTATTTTTATCTTAATGTGAAACCTACCAAGTATTTTTTATCCAATAATCATTGGTAATAGCCTAAGCCGATGAATTAGGTATAATTGGACATGATTATTCCGGTGTGAGATTTATTATATTTAGGATCCTGAAGTATAAAGCAAAAAAGGCGGGTCTTCAGGTCAACGTCGAAAAGTCAAAATATATGCACGTGTCTAGGATTTCAAGATTCACACTACCATCATAAATGACCCTGGGGAATCATACCTTTGAGAGGGTCTCGGGGTTCGGGTATTTGCGGTCTTTAGTAACTTCTGATAATAACATCCAATCGGAAATAAACTCAAAAATCCAAAACACGTGGAAGTGTGTCTATTCCCTAAAAAAACTACTTTGTTCCCGAGTCCTAAACGGGAAAGTAAAAATCCAGCTTTAGCAGTCAATGATTAGATCCGTGACTATGTATGGGAGTGAAACGTGGACGATGACAAAACTCAATCAGGAATATCTAAAGAGATGTGAAATAAAAATATTAAGAATAATATTTGGGCCCGTCATGGACACACTTAAGGCTCAATATAGAATCAGGTCCATACAAGAACTGAGGGATTTATACAATGAACCAGATATCGTCCATCTCATTAAAGCAAAAATATTACAATGGATGGGACATGTTATGAAATCGGACGATAAAATTATCCTGAAAGAATTATGGAAAGGGAAGCCGTCAGGAAAGAGATCATTGGGACGACCTCGACTACGATGGAGGGATCAGGTCTCCCAGGACCTTAATGTACTGGGAAATTATTACGTTGACGACGATACTCAGGATCAAATTGTGTGGAGAAAGAAAATCCATGAGGCCAAGATCCACCCAGGATTGTAGAGAACGATTAGCACAGTACCTAAAGGGCGTCAGAACCCCCCAATATGTCAGATTCAGTTAAAAATTCTAGTCTTGTACATACCACACGCCTGAATATAGGCAATCGTTTCGTCATCTCTTCTTCAAGGCTGCGTAAAATTTAGGCTCTACCGTAAAGTAAATAATCATTTGGCAAGAGATTTTTCTTTATTAATTTTAAAATAACATCTAAACACAAAAGATTCAAGATCTCTTAAACCAGAAAAGATATCGATATGTATGGGTTTAGTTTAGAAAATTGAAGCATTGAAATACAAAAAAAAACATTATTGAGTATTTTTGCTCTATTTGTCTCCGAAAGGGAGATATAGTCATTTTGGGGTAAATTTTTGAAATTTTTAAAGTCCTCTATCTTTTCTAGTTTTTAAGTTTTAGAATTCAAATTTTGTATATAGATTTATTAATGCTAAATCTAAGAAGAGGCGACTGCGAGTCAGTGGTTAGAGTGTTGGGCTACTGGGCTGAAACGAGGATGGTTCGAGACCCACTCTCGGGAGATATTTGCAGTTGCCTCCTCTTGGAAAGCAATGGCAACCTACCAAGAGTATAATTACCTAAGAAACCTCTCCAAACTAGCCGTTCGGAATCGGCGTTAAAAAGTAGATCCCGTATATCTGTGTAAAAACAGCTAAACACATTCAGCACAGGAATATGTGGAGAGCAGCCAAAAACGTCAGAGAGACCTGATATGGCACTTAAAAGAAGAAGAATGCTAAATCTCGCTAAGGTTTTTTTTATTTTTTTAAATTTGACCCCTGAACTGAAAAATGGGGGATTTTTGATTTTGATGTCTAAAACACAAAAGGCTTTGTATCTTGACCTTGGACCAAACTCAACCAAATTTTGTATACATAATCCGTGGGTCTCTAGGTAGCTAGAAATTCAAATACTGGATGCGGGGGGGGGGTGGAATGCAGGGATAGGGTGCAGAGAACCCTGGGGTAGGTGTGGGTGTGGATTGGATGGGAAGGGTGCGTAGTGGGGTACAGGGTGGGTGCGGAGGTGGAATGGGATGCGGGTGGGGGTGTAAATTCTTGGCTATCAAGAAGGCCGCCGAGGGCAGGTATCGCAGATAGTATAATATATAAATTTTAATCAAAACGAGACAAGGAATTAAAATACGACCTCATAGTGGATAAATGTTGTAAAAATCAGCGAAAAATATAATTTTTGGCAGTAGATTTATTTGTCAAAAATTACCTTTTTAGCGTACGAAAAATTTGGTGTGTCTTCACACTTTCTGAATACCTTTGCCTCCTAAAGGTGGCATATTCACGCCGTATGGAAAAAATCCACATTTTTTAATATAATTTCAATAATGATTTTAAATTTTCGAGTGAAATTCCAGGTTCGAATCATTTGAAAGTGAATTAAATTGGTATGAGTTGATGATACTAATGGAAAACAGCTGGTGAGGTGAATAACTCGCTCTCGGCGTTTTAATGATAATAAACTAAATTTGTCAAAATGATTTTTTTCAATTTAAGCGAATTAGAGCATAAAATGGCGAGCTAGTTAATGCTAATTAGTAATTACTAACGAGAGTTTTATTTTTATAACTTTTTTAAGGAAGTGTTTACTTCCGTTTATTCAAAGTAAAATGCTCAAATGACCTATAAGTTTAAATAGACAGGAATTAATTTTTTTAATATAATGGTACTTGATTTAGTTATTGGTATAGAGACAAGTTCACCTTGAATTTAATAAGTTAATTGATTTGAAGTTTCAACTTAACTACTATACATAGTATATTATACGAGCCCCGTCCCATCTCAATTGGCCAACAAATATTTTTTCATTTTTAAATAAATTACCATACAACCTGGCCCCTCACTTATATTTAATAAAATTATTTAAAATCATGTAGGGGAGGGGTTGGTTTTTGCATTTTTATACTTTTGGGGGCCCACTGATTATGTATACAAAATTTGGTTGAATTTGGTAAATGGACAAGATTTTCATTTTTTGACCCAAAACCCCCCTCCCATTTTGGGCGGTTAGTTTTTGCATTTTTAGACTAATTTGGTTGAGTTTGGTAAATGGCCAAAATTTTCATTTTTTTAACCTGCACCCACCCTCCCCCCATTTTGAGCGGTTAGTTTTTGTGTTTTTAGAATTCTGAGGTCCCACTGATTATGTATACAAAATTTGGTTGCCTTTGCTCAAATGACCTAGATTTTTAATTTTTAACCCCCTCCACCACCCCCCCCCTTAATTTTGGGTCGGTATGCACCAAAATCTAATCAGCTCTTAATCTCAATGGACCAAAACTAGGTGTGAAATTTGGTTTCGATATTCACACTAGTTTTTGAGCTAGCTCGTCCACAAAAATTTGGTAACGCACAGACTAACTAACTAACAGACATTTTGACAAAACAATTATTTTGCTGGCTTTGTGTGTACTGGATATATTAATTTTTTATTGTTAAGGATAAATAAATTGAAATGCTTCTTTCCAGTAATTTATTTTATTATTCAAATGGTTAATCCAAATATTTCGAGAGCGATTTCGGCATCTCTTCCTCAGTGGAAACCACTCCCCCACCAACGTGCCGACCCCATCAGTTTGTACAGAGCATTGATAAAAGCATTGATTACACAACACACACATACATACATATATATATATATATATATATATACAAATTCAAAATGAGATAACATGCGAGTATATACAATTATTTACATCTCTTTATAATGAAGTCCGAAATTTCGGACGGAGTGGTTTCCACTGAGGAAGAGATGCCGAGAGCGCTCTCGAAATATTTGGATTAACCATTTGAATAATAAAATAAATTACTGGAAAGAAGCAATTCAATTTATTTATCCTTTAACAATAAAAAAAAAAAAAAACAATTATTATCTCGAAAAATATAATTTTTTCGATATTCACTTATTAGAGCTTTTTTGTATAACAAAATGCCATGTTTTCGCTCAAGTTTTTTATTCAAAATAGTTTCAGCGGTTTTTTAGATATTTCGAAAAAAAGAAGGAAAAAAGCCACTTTTTTCATGCACGATTACAATACTTGACCAAATATAATAAAAAATAATAATATTAATTTACTGGATTTAACTAACAGAAAAATTTATAAGCCAGGTAAACTAAAGAGAGTTGATATTATGTTTCTAAATTTTCTTGTTTTGGTTTGCAATTTTTTTTCCCTGTCAACCTCGAGTCATTCACTTATTTCCTCTTCACCTTGAAGCTAAATAAATGCAAATTCAAAACAGGTTTTTGTTTTCGTCTAACGTAGAAGGTAACTTTTTTTTTTAGTATCAATTTATTTTCCTAATTTTGAATGATTATTAATTTTTTAATTTATTTATTTATTTTGTAAAAAGCTTCTCTTTATCTGTCTGTTAACAAATTATCATAATATATAATGCACTTTCGTTGTACGATGAGGATTATATAATAATTAATATATATTTAATGTATAAGTATTTAGAAACAAATACAGTTATTTTATATAGTAAAAAATATATAGATATTACTCAAGTGAATGTTTAAGAATTGTTGTTGTTGTTGTTTTATATTCTATCTACTCTTATTAAACGAGCAAAAATTGTATATTTATTTATATATATATTTATTTATATATATATTTATTTATTTATA
Source organism: Forficula auricularia (assembly GCA_024734495.1). Lineage (NCBI taxonomy): Eukaryota > Metazoa > Arthropoda > Insecta > Dermaptera > Forficulidae > Forficula > Forficula auricularia. Next base: position 197,101 of record JALMQS010000077.1, on the reverse strand, counting down.
TAATTGTATCTTGGTTCTATTTTGAAAACGACTCTACCGATTTTGATGAAATTCACGGGTTAGGGGGTTTTTGGGGTGATAATTCGATCTGTCACGGTCTCATCTTCGACGAAATTGTTTTTGATGGTGTTTTTTCCTAATCAAATTAATTATTCTCAGGTAGAAAAATGCAAATCTTAGGGATTTAAAAATGGTTATCTTTTCTTTTATACCCAGACAGACAATGGGTCGGGTTAATCCTTTATTCTCAAAGGCCTTGAAGAAGTATTGTGATTGTGGTGTGTTGTTGTCAAGCATTAATTAAACACGAACAACGCTCGGTCTTCCAGGTATATATATATATATATATATATATATATATATATATTATTTGATTTTTATGAAACAAACTCTATTAACAAGTTTTGAGGATGAGAAAGCGATCTTGATGCGGAGCGGGGGTGGATGTGGTGGATGTGAGGGGTGCAGAAGGTGGGGGCAGTGGATGGGGATCCGGGGGTAGGGCGAGGTTTCGGGGGTGGGGTCGAGCAGGGTAGAGGTGGGGGGTACAGTGGTCGAATACTATATAGATATATTTGTATTTTTTAATTTGAAAACGGCTCTCAAATAAAAATCGAACTTTTTATCAGAATTTTAAATTAAAAATAATATTAAAATAAAGATTTTAACTGAAGGAAGAAGTTACCGAGCATCGCTCGGTGCCTCCAGGTACTATCTTATTATATTAAAGGAGCAAAAATTGTATTTATATATATATATATATATATATATAAATCCGGTCGGTTTCTCGAAAACGGCTCTAACGATTTGGATGAAATTCACGGGTTAGGAGGGTTTTATGTTCGACATTCGATCTGTCACGGTCTTATCTTCGGCTAAGTTGATTTTGATGGGTTTTTTGTTAATTGAAACAATTATTCACAGGTGGTTGTCTCGATAAAAATGTTTATTTACATTTTTATTCAATTTCCTTTTAATAAATAATTGGTTTTTTAATTTTATATCCCTCAATAACATTATTACAATTATTATTATATATTAAAAATTGGTCAATTTAATTGATTGAGAACGGAGGAGAAAAGGGGTGAGATGGGAGGAGATGAATTACCAATCGACTTGATTGAGGGAATAATGGAATTGAAATAATTATCGGAAAAGAGGTTTTTTTATCTAATTAGATTTTTCCTCTTATTAAAAACAAGGACTAAAGATTAATAAGGACACTCGATGGTGGAGAAGCAATCTCCGAAATCGAAGCTAAAATACAAGGTATACATTAATTAATGTAAAATAATTGGTTTAATAAAATTTATAAAAAAAATTTAATTGATTGAGACTGAGGGAATTGGAAGGATTGGACGATAATGGAATTGGAATAATTATCGGAAAAGAGGTTTTTTCTTTAATAAGTTTTTCCTCTTATTAAAAACAAGGACTAAAAGATGATCAAGGACACTCGATGGTGGAGAAGTATTCTCCGGAATCGAAGCTCAAAAACAATGTATGCATAAATTCATGTAAAATAATTGGTTTAATTTAATTGATTAAAAATCGAGTTTTAAATCCTACAAATATTAATTTTACAATTTAATTGATGAACTCAAAAATTGTTATTTAATTAAAAAAATAATTATACAGTATTTATTTATATATCTATATATACATAATCTGTGGGCCACTGAAGGCTAGAAATGCAATTTTTATTAAAAAAATTGTAATGATAAAAACGGCAACCCCCTATTTAATCGGCAACTTAGTTGCCACCTTTTTTTATTTCATTTTCAGATTTAATTTAATTCCCAACGGTTGGCGTTCTGCGAGACTCGATCTGAGTGCAGCTAATCTCAGGCCCGGGAAATCTCATGCATTTGGCTACCAATGAGTCACACTGGAGAACAGATGACTGACCAGCCAGCACGCACTTTCTCTCGCTTGATTTTTTTCTTATTCACGACGCAATTCATCCATCTTTATTCTTATCGTGGAGATTCATTATTTTTTTAATTTTATATCCTTGTATAAAGTCTTTCGATTAACGGACAAGCTTCATCCTTGCCATTAAGTATTTTCTTTTTTCTTTTATATAAATTTAAATAAATATTCTTTTGAATATATTTTTCTTTGTTCAAATTTTTACTTATTAATATCAATTATTTACTTGACTGGCAAGTTCGATTCTTGTCTCAAATTATTATATTCTTTTACTTATTTTTTTCTATATAAATAAATAGTTTTTTTTACCTCTATATTATTCTTATTTTTCAAAGAGTGCTAACCATTACACACACGACCTTTTCCTTAAAAAGGGACCCTCATAAAGTGAGATTAACCCCTTAAATCATTATAAAATTTAGTATGCTGAAGTTGTCACTCTGGAGAAATACAAAAGATTTTTTGGAAGATCAACCAGATAAATGAACTGTCTCGAACTCCCTTAAAGCGAGGGAAATACAAGTCAAAGACCTGTTCAAACTATTAAAGATTAAATTTTTAATTTCTATTATTCTAGAAATGGCCTTTTGCTCTTGGATCAAAATTAAACTCGTTATAGAGAGAGCAAATATTTAATTAAACTTCAATAAAATTCAGACAATAATATGAAAAATAAATACTTTTTATAACTGTCGAACGTACTGGGTCGTGAAAAAGTTTTACTTTTTTCTTCATTTTTATCATTTCATAAAAAAATTAAATTCATAAAAAAAAAGTTTGTTCTGTAGCAAAATTGTTGTAGGTATTTTCAATGCGGAGAACTATTTAGATTTTGGGCTCTCTAAGCTAGTGTTTCTCAACCTGTGTGCCGCAAGCGTTTTTTGATAAATAATTAAAATTGCATGGGTTTTGTAACTTTAAAATTGTTTTGAAATTACTTCATTTTATTTTTTGTATTATATTATACAAATTTAAATTTGTTTTATATTTAGGTGTGCCGCAAATGATTCCAGATATTTTTAGTGTGCCGTCAACCAAAAAAAGTTTGAGAAAGACTGGGTTAGATTATAAATATATCAAACTTTCACCCTATAGTTAGACTTTCAAAATGGAGGGATGACAAACTAGTTGCCTACCCTGCAGGCTTTCCCATCAATTACGTGTACGCCATTTATATTCAATCCTATTAAGTTGTTATTGAGTTGTCTTTACTTATTATCTTTTTAGATGTGTATAGCCGATTTTTAGGGTTCCGTTTTGACGTAAAATTGAACCCTAAGTGTCTATTGAAAACACCTTATAAATATATTAGGCACGGAACCCCGGGTATTCATGTTACCACCCCTTATATAAAATATAAAAAAAATATGTATATAAAATATGGAAAAACTAATTTTTTAATTTTTTGACTTATTCCATTTTAATAATTTTTATTTTTTTTTAAAGGTCTCCCACAACTCCCCGTCATAGCCTTCCGATCCTCCCAGTCAGATTCCGGTTGAGTGGCTCAGGGTGTGGCCACAGCAGAACGGTGTGAAACCTTAGTATGCTGCGACCAAGAATAAAATAATAATAATAATAATAATAAAAAGGAATACCGCATGTCGTCCAAATAATAAAAATAAATAAATAAATACACTGGGAAGAATAAATAAATAATCAATAAATAAAACAAAAAATAAATAGTCACTGGGTTTGAAGAAATTGTTGTTAAATTATTTAAAAAAAAAACAGATAAATAAATATGTAGACAGGAAGTTGGCGTAGTCAAGGAATAAATAAATAAATGGGCAGGAAACCGGCATGGTCAAGGAAAAGAAATATTTGACTGGGAATATAGTGTTACGACAACACTTTAAGTTTTGGTTGCAACCCTTCTTGACCAGAGAAAGGTTGACGATTTGTCGATTTTATCTCGAAGATAGCTCCCCGCAGAATGGTCTGGTAACGTGTCCATGCGATTCGGCCTGTTTAAGCCCTGATGCTGATTTGATGAGGGGAGAGAAGGATGTATTTAAAAGAAGTGATTATTTAATATTGGTTTTTTATTGGTTAATTATAAGTACACAAATCTCCATTGCTGATGGCGAGAGAGCTTAAATTCATTTCTTAACTCCAATTGACAACTGAACCACCCCAACTGGGATTCAAATTAGAACTGTCTGACCCTAAGTGGGTTTCAGCTTCGACTGCCAACTCTCTGACTGACCAAAAGGCTGCTTGAAGAGTCGAAATTTTAAGATTACTTCTCATAGGCCAAATTCTTAATTAGCGGGGCGTATCTTAAAATCATTCGTCCCATTTCTTGAAATTTAACTTACTTACTTACTTCCGATGGCCAAATCGCCCTTGTAGAGCTTGAGCCTCTCGCGTGATGCCTCTCCATATTCCTCTATCCTGGGCCAATCCCTCCCATCCTGCCCCCACGTGAAGCTCTTGCAGATCTCTGACGACATTATCCAGCCATCTTTGTCTTGGTCTGCCTGGTGGTCTTCTTCCAGGCGGGTAGCTCTCGTGGAGGTTCTTTATGTCCCTGGTTTTCGGAGCACGAGCCACATGACCGGCCCATTCTAATCTTCTTTTCCTCACTACACTTGAGATATAAGGCTGCTTTGTCAAGTCTCTGACTTCTTCCTCGGATCTTCGTCTCCATTCACCAGAAGTTAGATCTTGAACAGGCCCACATATATTCCTGAGAACTTTGTTCTCGAAACTTATCAGTCTCCTCTGGTTAAGTAGCGTCATTGTCCACGACTCACAGCCATATATCACAACCGGTCTTATTAAGGTATTGTATAATTTTAATTTTATTTCTCGTGATAGAACTCTCATTCGAAGTAGTCCACTCAGACTTGCCAAAGCTCTATCACCCGCATGTATTCGAGAGATTATTTCCTGGTCTATTCTGGCATCCGACGTCACTATAGCGCCCAAATATTTAAACCTCGCTACGCCCTCAAAAACCCTGTTCCCCACTTTCATTGGTGTGCAACTTGGTATGGATCTCGACATTAGCATGTATTTGGTTTTCTCTTCACTTATAACTAAACCCACCCCATTCCCTCCCGTCTCGAGCGCACCGAACATTCTCTTCAGTCCTTCCTCACTCATGCAGACAAGATCAATATCATCCGCATATCCGAAGGCCCTCAGTACTCTGCCCAGAGGCACGCCCGCGTCAACCCGTTTTACACTCCTCATTATCTTCTCCAAAACTAGATTGAACAACAATGGTGACAAGGCATCACCCTGTCTCAAACCCGTTCCAATTTCAAAAGGCTGAGATAAGTTTCCACCCAGCTTCACTCTAGATTTTGATCCGCACACACATACCTTTGTCATTCTGATTAATTTCTTGGGGAATCCAAACTCTTCCATTATAGTCCATAGGCTTTCCCTATATACACTGTCGTATGCCTGTTTATAATCAATGAAGAGATGGTGTATATCCAAGGCGTATTCCCATCTCTTCTCCATTAGTTGTCGGATGTTGAACAGCTGGTCCGATGTTGATCTACCCTTACGGAAACCGCACTGATACTCCCCCGAGAACTTCCTCTGAGATGGGACTTAGTCTTCTCAGCAAGATACGAGATAATATCTTATTATTAGGATATGCATCATGTCCATCAGCGAATCACCTCCCGCCTTCAACAATTCTGAGGGAATTTGATCAATACCAGGTGACTTTCTGTTTTTAAGATGATGCATTGCCTCCGCTATCTCATTCCTGGTGGGGACTTCAACATAGTTCTCTGCCGTAATATATATACTGTGCTCTAGGGGTTCTCTAGGAGGAGTAAAATTTAACAACTCTTGGAAGTAATTCATCCATCTAGCCATGATTTTATCTTTTTCTGTTATATCATTACCATTTATATCAGCAATTATGCACGACCTGGCTTTGAAACCATTTCTTTCTTGTCTTATTTCCTGGTAGAAATCTCTTATTCTACCTTGATCGTAGAGCTTGCTCTAAATCTGATATCCTTCTTTTATAGAATTCTCTCTTCTTTCGTCTCAGAAGCCTACTCACCCCTCTTTGCACCCCTCTGTAATTTTCTAACGATTCTCCCTCCACCCAGGTATTTCAAACGAATCTCTCTCCTCCTCTCAACAGCCTCCACACATTCCTTTTCAAACCATGGCTTCCTGTTCTTAATTCTTTCAGCCTCTCCAAAAGCTTCCTTGGCCGCTTCTTTAATAGTGAATTTTCTTGAAATTTAATCTCTAGATATTTCCCACGCAAAAAGAATTTATAATACACATCTGGGCTAAAGGCCATTTGACATTTATTTACGACTCGTGTTAAGAGCCATTTGACATTTAGGTCCAGGAAGTTGTAAAATTCCTTATCCAATGTGAAATGGTCATATTCGAGGATCAAAGAGGGAAGCCGCTTGCCAAAATATTACCCTTAAGAATAATTATATTTATTCAAGGAAAGAATTCTCGAGGGGCACAACAATAGGCTACTGGGTAAAATATTAAATAAATAGATCAACGCAGAAAAATTGGGGTATATATACTAGTATATAATAATTCAATGATTTATTACTGTTAATTCTACAGAGTTAGAAATTATTTGTTATTTTTGAAAAAGAAGGAGAAATAAAATTGAGCAATTGACAGAATTCGAACCTGTGATCTTGCTTCTACAGCCGAAGAATCCGTTTTAACCCAATAGTAACCTACAGGTTCACCTCTTGTCGAGATGGCTCTAATATAAAATGTCATTTCTCTTTTTGGCAGATTTTACATTAAAACATACCAGGTGTATGCACATGAAATGAGCCTTTTACGATGGATGGCTGTATAGGTTATTTTTATTTTGAACGAGCCATAACCTTATTATTTTTTCATTTCTTTGTCATCTGTCAACAACGTTCAGTGTTGAAAATTTGATTTGCACTACAACAACATAAATTTTGTTCGTTTTGGGAGGTTAGTTTTTGCATTTTCATGCTTCTGGGGTCCAAGTGATTATGTATACAAAATTTGATTGAATTTGCTCAAATAGCCTAGATTTTTCATTTTGAATAATTTTTTTTTCTTTCCTATTTAAAAAAAGTGTTTTATTTTCATATAAAAGGCTCATTTCATTTGCATACACCTGGTAGTTAATTTGTTTTTATATAAAATTTTAAACTTTAGTTTTTAATTCCATATTATAATATATCTTTTTAAGTAAAAGTATGTAGTTTGCTTTAAAAAAAGGAAATTAAAAATTAAAACTAAAGTTGAAAGTAAATTTATCCATTAAAAAAGAAATCTATTCAACACCAAGTATTTCTTTTAATGTATTTCCTTCGAAGAGTTTTTCGGAAACTTCTCTGATAATTTTACTGATCACTTGAGCGATGGATTCACTTGACTCTTCAAGAATCAAATCGTTGTTATCTTGGAATAAACGAGAAGTTGCCTCAGCTGAAAATTAAAAAACAAATTCAAGTTTACATTTTTATACATATAAAGGGTGTCCCAAAATTTACGCACGAAGTAATTTTGATAGAAGACATAGTTGTTTAATTAAAAAGTGTAAATTTTTTATTGATTCATAAAGTATACAGTATAGGGTTATGTATGGAATAGGATATCGGGGTAAATGGCCTCCATACATGGAATTGCTGGTGCATACGCACACTTTTGTCGAAATTTTTCCATAAATTTACTGAATTTCGTTGATACAGAGCTCAATTTCATCCCTTCAAGGCGTGGGTCGTAGAGAGCTTGTTGATACAAGCGTTAGAGCTCAAAAAACTCCAATGAAAAAAGTCTAACGGCTCTAAATCGCATGATTTGGGCGGCCAATTCTGATCACCAAAACGGGAAATTACACGACCAGGAAAAGACTCATGCAGTAAATGAATTGTTTCTCGAGCAGTATGCCATATAGTACCGTATTGTTAAAAAAACATATATGCTAGTCTACAACAATATCTTACAATTTACTTACTTGGTTAAAAACACATGTAGTCCACAACAATATCTTACAATTTACTTACTTACTTGGTTAAAAACACATGAAGTCCACAACAATATCTTGCAATTTACTTACTTACTTGGTTAAAAACACATGTAGTCCGCAACAATATCTTACAATTTACTTACTTACTTGGTTAAAAACACATGAAGTCCACAACAATATCTTGCAATTTACTTACTTACTTGGTTAAAAACACATGTAGTCCACAACAATATCTTACAATTTACTTACTTACTTGGTTAAAAACACATGAAGTCCACAACAATATCTTGCAATTTACTTACTTACTTGGTTAAAAACACATGTAGTCCACAACAATATCTTACAATTTACTTACTTGCTTGGTTAAAAACACATGTAGTCCACAACAATATCTTACAATTTACTTACTTACTTGGATAATTGGTTAAAAACACATGTAGTCCACAGCAATATCTTACAATTTACTTACTTACTTGGTTAAAAACACATGTAGTCCACAACAATATCTTACAAGTAGTATATAATCCTCAATTCCACCCTTTAAAAATTTATTATAAATGTTGAAACAAAAATTTAAAACATGCAATAATCTTTTCCAGTTGACGTGCACTGATGAAGAGCAGTGGTTTAGCGCTCGAAACGTTGTAAAATATCAATTACATCTGCCCAAAATAAAGTATCAAATAGAAGTTGGCTTTTATTTCAGCTTTTTTTCCCCATAACTGGCCCCTTAGCCAATTCATTAAAATAAAATAGGGCCACCAAACACGGTTCTTTTTTAAATATCTTACAATTTACTTATTTACATGATTACCTGGTTAAAAACACATGTAGTTCCACAAGAATATCTTACAATTTACTTACTTACTTGGTTAAAAACAAATGTATTCCACAACAATATCTTACAATTTACTTACTTACTTGGTTACTTGGTTAAAAACACATGTAGTTCACAACAATATCTTACAATTTACTTACTTACTTGGTTACTTGGTTAAAAACACATGTAGTCCACAAGAATATCTTACAATTTACTTACTTACTTGGTTAAAAACACATGTAGTCCACAACAATATCTTACAATTTACTTACTTGGTTGCTTGGTTAAAACACATGTAGTCCACAACAATATCTTACAATTTACTTACTTACTTGGTTAAAAACACATGTAGTCCATAAGAATATCTTACAATTTACTTACTTACTTGGTTAAAAACACATGTAGTCCTCAACAATATCTTACAATTTACTTACTTACTTGGTTACTTGGTTAAAAACACATGTAGTCCACAACAATATCTTACAATTTACTTACTTGGTTGCTTGGTTAAAACACATGTAGTCCACAACAAGATCTTACAATTTACTTACTTACTTGGTTAAAAACACATGTAGTCCATAAGAATATCTTACAATTTACTTATTTACTTCGTTACTTAGTTAAAAACACATCTAGTCCACAACAATATCTTACAATTTAGACACAAAAGATTCGGATTTTCATGTTGCGATATCACCATTAACAGTTATTGCCTGACCAGCCGCATTTTCGATGAAGAATGGTCCGATGATGCCTCCGGCCTAAAATCCGGACCAAACAGTGCCACGTTGTGCATTTGTTTCTCAACAATCACTCGTGGATTTTCTGAACCCCAATTGCCCCAATTTTGTCGATTAACGAAGCCTTGATGGCCTCACCGCTGAAGATGATTATGTTCGAAAAACAACTTGTTGTTGTTCCATAATAAATTCAACGAATTCTCTTCGCCGATATGCTATTTCATACATAACCCTATACTGTATACTTTATGAATCAATAAAAAATTTACAATTTTCAATTAAAAACCTGTGTTTTCTAACAAAATTACTTCATGCGTGAATGTTGGGAAACACCCTTTACATAGATTACACATTTTTACTGTAATAATCTCATCAAATACACAACGTTTCGACATCTATTTCTACCCTAGTAGCATAATTTTTCAAACTATATAGGCACTAAATAGTTACTATATAGTTTGAAACATTGTGCTACTAGGGTAGCGTATTTTTCAAGTGCTTGTGAATTCGTTCGACGGAGAGCGATATCTATCTTTCTATACTTAATAATAATCGGCTATTTTTTATTATATTTTAAAGGATATTGAGGATAATTACTGGAAAATAAAAATAAAAGAAAAAATGAGAAATTATAAACCATCCTAATAATTTAACTAGAGATGATGGTTACAATTTAAATGAGATGTGAATCTTGATCTTGTAAATGTAATCTAAGAATTCCATGTAATTTTCCAGATAATGTTACTTAAAATTATCAAAAATATTTTTTTTAAATAAAATTTTTTTAATTATCAAAAAATATTTTTTAAGTATCTTGCCAACTTACAGATCATCAGGGTTGCTAACTTCATGTAGATAATATAAAAAATGTACCTTATATTATAAAATCCAAATATGTAAACTGTAATATTATTGATATGTGAATTAATTGTTATTTATTATTTTTATTATCATTTGATTTGTCAATATTTTTCGCTCCATGGTTTTTAAAAACATCTAATGCTCAGTCCGACAGGGGGTGCTGAGGCAGTCAGTGTATTTGGTTTTTTGACTTGACTGTACATGGAGTCTAGAGTTTTTTTGAACTTGCCTGTACATAGAGTCAAGATAAACCTGACTGACAAGTGATTGGCTCAGTTAACCTATAATCGGAGTGGGCAGATACTGTATATATCAATACAGGATAGCCTGTCAAAATCTTTGGTATCATGAAAACTATTTGAGCAAACTCAACGAAATTTTGTATACATAATCAGTGCGACCCCATAAGTCTAAAAATGAAAAAAACTAACCGCCCAAAATGGGGGGGGGGGGGTTCAGAAAATGAAAATATAGGCTCTTGTTCCAAACTCAACCAAATTTTGTATACATAATCAGTGGGCATACAGTAATCTAAAAATGCAAAAACTAACCCCCCTCCTCTACATGATTATAAATAATTTTATTAAATATTAAATATAAGTGAGGGGTCAGGTTGTATGGTTAAGTTAAGTGGATGGCCACATCAAGAACACGCCAGCTTATTATTTATATAGATCTGTTTCAATAAATAATTATAATTAATTATGTGTGATTTAAACAAAAATTCAAATTTTAATCAAATTAATCACAAAAATAAAAGCTTCAACAGCTTCATTACTAATTTAAATGATATTGTTTGGCGGGAATCTCTTGTAGCGGGCCCGTCTTGCTTTGGCTACGAGCTTTTAGACACGGCCGCTAGATGACTCAGTCAGATCGTTCCGACACTTTGCATGACTGATAATATTTCAGTCATGTATTAAGTAAGAAGATTCGATCTCGACTGATCATCGAAGGAGGAGCCATCCACCAACAAGGAGCTCCTCACCCGCCAACTAGACGGATGGCACCCAGCCCAGCTCTTTACCAGGGACGAACATCGCCCTGTCCAAATCATTGGTAGGTCCCCACCAACTAGGTGGGGAGCGCGGACACGCACCACGCAACCAAACCCCTAACACTCTTTTACGCTTTCAGTCGAACTCATGGAACGACTTTACCAAAACTTGAAAACGACTCAATTAATAATTGTCGAAATGTTGTGCATTCTAATATCTAATTTTAGAGATGATTTCAACCGAAATTTCTTTTATTATGTATTAATAAATATAACATTAAACTAAAATATTATTAATAATAATACTTACAAAAGAATTGGATTCTCAAATATCAATTGATCGAAGTTCAATGTATTCTCTTTGGAAAATTTCAAATTCGTCTTCACTGAGGTTATTTTCAAATAACGTTTGTCGTCATTTTTTTTAACGATCTGATGTCTCGCCTCCACTACAGCCTCAATATTTTCTGATAGCAAATATAAATACAATGTTATATTAAATATATTTTTTTCTTTAAAATTTAATCAGTTTAAAATTTTTTATAATATTTAAATCGTTGTTTATTGTTAAATTTGAATATATTTTTGTTCGCAACTAGTATAGAGGACCAATCAGATGAATGCTTGTATTTACTTATTTCTTTATTTTAAGTCTTTCGGCTTCCGGTCGTTTACAGTCAACAAATAGTATAGATTGTGGTGAGACGCCCTATTGTACAAGATGCCTGTATCACGTGGTTCACCCACACGCATGCGGGAAAACAGCTTGCCAGTAAGTTGGAATGAAGGCACGTGACCTCTGAGAGTATACAAATAGTTTTTGTTGATTAATCACAGTTTTAAGTGGTGTTTTTAAATGATTTTGTCATCCAGATTGTTCTAATAAGTACCCGAAATCATATCCAAAAATACTTTACCTAGTCATATTAGCCGTAGTTTTGATAGAAGAGAAATAACTCGGTTAGTTTTAGTACAGTTTGAAGTGTGGGCTTTCTATTAGTGGCGTAATGACCCCCCGTCTGTTTCAGTGGTTACCGCAAAAATTTGCTCACGATTCACGTCAAAACGGCTGAAGGGATTATTATGAAATTTCATGTTTGTATCAGATGTCTTCTAACTTACGTTTTGTAGCTATATAACATTTTGATCCTAAAAGGGGTTTGGGGGGGCGCACGAATGGAAATTATTAAAAAACTCCTAAACCATTACCTCTACAGCAAATTTTATAATGAGCAAAGTTGTTGGGGTGTGATTTCTGACAACTTTTGTTTGAAAAAATTCCCACAAAAAACCACCCAAAAAAAGGGGGGGGAAATATGTAAATTCTTGCCCTTGGAAACAAACTCAACCAAATTTTGTATAGATAATCTGTGGGCCTCTAGAGAGGTAGAAATGCAAAAACTAACCACCCAAAATGGGGAGGAGGGTCAAAAAATGAAAATTCTTGCTCTTGGACTAAACTCAACCAAATTTTGTATACATAATCTGTGGGCCACTAGAAGGCTAGAAATGCAAAAACTAGGTGTGGAGGTGTAGTGGGGGGTTAGAGCATGGGGTGCCTGAGGGTAGAATGGGGGTGAAGTGAGGGAGTAAGGCGGAGTAGGGGGTCCAGGGGGTGGAGCGGGGGCCCAGAGGCGTAGTTGGGGGTGGGGTCCAGGGGCTAGAGGAGTGCAGGGTTGGTTGAGTGGGGGGTTTAGGTGAGGGTCCAGTGGCGTAGCGGGGTTGCGGTCCGAGGTGGGTGGGGTTTAGGATGAGTGTTTGGGTGGTGGTGTGGGGGGGCGGGGGTTGGGCAAGGGTACATGGTGCGGGGGATGGGGGTGCTGAGTAGGTTTCGGGGAGTGTTGTGGGTGGGAGTGGGGTGGAAGGTTGAGGTAATTACAGTTGGTTTACCATAAGAAATTGGTTATTCATCCCATAAGCCCTGCTTTTGAGGGGGCTTCTGACCTCCCCCCTCCCGTGGTTACGCCTCTGCCCCCCCCCAGTTCCAGGTTCTCCAGGCAAGTCTCGTTTCCTCAAAAACTAAGCCTCCAAGAAAGTCAAAAGTCTCTTTCTCTGCCGAATAATTACTAGCGAATTGAGAAATCGTTTTTTCCATTCATCAGTAACATCTCAAGTCCAAGGTCTCGATAATTGACAGGTAATATAACGGGTATACATTTATACTAAATTATTGCTACTTTACTCATTTGTCTCGGTCTATTTTACCCAAAACAATTAGGATTTGAATTCTCGCCAATTTCGTCACACGAATCTGGCCACTATGCTAATTGCAAACAAAGACGTATTTTTTATGTATTAGATCAGTGGTTCCCAACCTGGGGGCTATCGCCCCCCCAGAGTGGGCGATTTGGGTTATCGGGGGAGGGCGATAAATAAGTGGGGGCGATTGGGGGCGATGAGTATTCAAAGGGGGTAAAAATTAAAATGCACTCACGTGCAAAGAAATGGAATCACTTCCCTTGCGAGGAAAGTGTTAAATGTTGTTAAATGTAATTTTTATTCTCAAATTTAAATAATGTTATATTAATATTTTTTAGAAAAAATATTTAAATTTCTAATAAATTACAAAGAAACATACTGTTGTGAACGCGGCATTTAGAGTATTTTTTTAATATACTTATTTTTAATGATATTTTGGAGTAGCAGGCGGCATGTCCTTTTGTGCTGGAATATGCCTTATTTGACAATAGGATGGTGGGACTTTACAATTCCCACTTTTTGAACCTCAATAAATTTAATTTAGGTTTGTCATATTTTGGGTTAAGAGATTCTAAAGGAAACACCAGATGTCAATAATAAATTCATTAATTGGGGTTTTTCTAAATTTCGACTTTGCGTGGGAATTTTCAAAAAGAGTAATTTCTAGAAAATAGGCAGGCTTCAATATTTTGAACGCCCTCGTGATTAAGGATCCAACCAATAAGAAGGTTTTGGGGAATTTCCACTCAAAAAGTCTATCAATTTTCAAGACACAAGCAACTCAGTTTTTAAGTCAGTAGAAGTTCATGCACTATGGAGTCAAAGAAGAAGTGTCTTCAATACTCAGCTAAAATAATACAACTGCTTTATTATTTACACTTTACTTCAAATTAAAATTAGCCATACAATGAAAATGAAAAGGGGGCGATAGGTGTTGGTCAACGTCCATAAAGGGGCGACGGGCCACAAAAGGTTGGGAACCACTATAACAGATCATACTGTTTTATTATATAGTAATAATTTAACTGATAGTCCAGTCATTTGGAAACTTTTCCCAGAGTTTTGAAAATGGGTGATTTTATAGATTTTGATGTGCTCTTTACGAATTTCAAATTTGCCACCTCGTATGTTTGCCACCCGCGCCGCCATATTGGAAAATGGCGCCTAAAAACAGTTTTTTGACAATATCCCCTTTCTGACTCATTTCACGATAAAAACATTTATATACAAAATGAAACTAGAGAAAATTTCCTAAAATTTATGTAATTACCTTTTTTTTCGTAAAATTAATAGTTTTGGCCTACGACCGCCGCAAACCATTATAGATCTACGCCAACCATTGACATTTAATTTTTAACTAATTACATTTGTGAATTATATGGTAAAAACTCGCAGTTTTTTCTTATTAAAGTGAAAACCACTCATCCTAGAAACTTGAGTCCTATCTCATTATCTATGAAATTTTTTGATAAAAATCTTAGATTTATAGATATTATACATTTTCCGGACAGGATATGATCCGAATCCTCAATAGCGTCATGAAAAATGCTATATATCTTTAAATCTAGGAGTTTTATCAAAAAAGTGGTCCAAGTAAACATTTAAGCCAACAAAATTTCCTAGAGAATGAGAAAGAAATCAAAAGTTTTTACAATCAGTGGTTTTCATTTTATGAAGGAAAAACTGCAATTTTTATAATTCACAAATGTAATTAGTTAAAATAAAATGTCACAGGTTGGCGTAGATGTATAATGGTTTGCGGTGCTCGTACGCAAAAAAAAGCCATTACATAAATTGTAGAAAATTTTCTCTAGTTTCATTTTTGTATATAATTGTTTTTATCGTGAAATGAGTCGGAAAGGAGAGGAAGGGGTTGCGTGAGGCATATTTCGGGGTGAAATAATTCTCAAGACAAACTGTTTTGGCTGTTGACTTCACTGCTTGACTGGTTAACTAGTCTAACCAATAACTGATCTGATAACTCTGATTGGGAGATCCACGCCTAGCGTTTTTATACGGAACTCGCGGACGTCAGAGGGCGTTTCTTTGGCAGGGGTGAATCTCATTGGTCGCTGCAACTAGGGAAAAAAGGAGGAGTCTGATACCTCATTGGCTGGCCTGCTATTGGTCTCAGTCAATAATGAAGATTTGGGGGCGTGTTGCTTTTCCCAGGGAGGCTGCTTGTAGTGATGAGGAGGTCACTGGCCCTCTATTGTTTTGGTTGGTCGATTGTTTGGGCTCCATTGAATAGGAATCCTTTGTGTCTCTGCATGAGGACAAATGAGCTTCCTGTTAATTGCGTTTGAGAAAGGGAACAATGTCCTTTGAGGGCCTGTGGGTGATAGGCTTTCTTTGTTATGGCTTTTGTGCAGGTAGTCATTGTTTGGTCTCTTAATGTGTGAGGGAACAATACCTATTGAATGCATTTATTATTCTCAGCAGGTCACTGGCACGTCGTTACAAATGAGTCTCTGGTATTTGTTCCGAAGGTCATCAGCCTGTCTCCACAAAGATATTGTCAAAAACTGCTTTTAGGCGCCATTTTTCCAATATGCCGGCTCGAACGGCAAACATACGAGGTGACAAAGTTGAAATTCAGAAAGAGCATATCGAAATCTATTAAATCACCCATTTTCAAAACTCCCAGAAAACTTTGCAGGTAAAACTACTAAATGACTGGACTATGATTGATAAACGTTATTTTATACAATTTTGGATTCCTTTCTACTTACTCAAAATGCCGTTGAATTTCCCTGAACCTTTGACTGGTATTTTAAAGAATACGCTATTAAGTATATAGGTGGCCTCAACAAGAGCCCGTTCGAATTTGGCATAGGCACGGAAATTAAACTCGGTGTCAGTTAAATTGTGGCTAGAAAATTATATATTTTTTCATTTTATATTTATAGAATATTTAAGAAAAAAATAAAAATTCTTACTCTATTTTATTAAATTTATAGTTGACCAGATCATAGATGGTGAAATTGTGAAATTTGCATGTGTAAGAAGTTTGCGCTGTTTTTCTCTCTAAAGCCACATCAGGAAGGAATAGCGGATTAAAGGCAGGAATGTTCATTTCAGGAATGCCTGGAAAAAGACATAAACAAAACGAATTACTTATTAATCAAGAATAAATGATAATAAAATAAATACAACTTATTTTATAAAACAATCTGGAAACGTTTGTTAATAGAGTAAAGGGTGTGTAGTTTCACAGTGAATGAAATAAAACTCCAAGAGGTTTATACAAACTCAATATATTTCGGATTATTAGTCCATCATCAGGAGTTTACGTTTACCGAAAACTCCTGATGATGGACTAATAACCGAAATATATTGAGTTTGTATAAACCTCTTTGAGTTTTATTTCATTCACTGTGAAACTACACACCCTTTACTCTATTAACTAACATCATGTTTCACCTAAAACCTACACCACTTTCCATAAGTAAAACTGGAAACGTTTATTCAAAGTCCAAACGTTTTGCGAGAAATTCCCCCTATATCAATGGAATTTGAAAAAAAAACTTACTTTAATGCTAGTTTACACGGGCTTAGTACTAAGCATTAGTATTAACCACTCGCACTAATTCTGTGTCGTGTAAACACACAATTTTTATAAATGATATACACACTGCTCTACATGATGCTCAGTTTCTGTTGTTTGCTGACGACTTAAAGATTTATTTTGAAGTTTCTTCTCTTGCAGACTGTGAGAGATTACAGATAACTGTAGACAGACTTCAGGAGTGGTGTTGTACTAACCAACTGCAGTTGAATCTTTCTAAATGTTCCATAATTTCATTCTCTCGTAAAGTAAATCCTGTTATGCATTCATACTCTCTTCTTGGCCAACAACTTGTTCGAACTGAGAATATACGTGACCTTGGTGTCCTCTTTGATAGTAAACTGTGTTTCAAGGATCATATCCATGACATCTACAGACGATCTCTTAGAACACTCGGTTTCATTACCCGCAATTCTTACGAATTTAGAAATATCCAATGCTACATACATCTTTACAAATCCTTAGTTCGTCCAATTGTGAGTATGCCACTGAAGTATGGAGTCCTTTTTACTCCGTAGAAAAAAAACTTCTCCAATCTGTACAGAATAAATTTATTCGCGAAAGCTAATATTATTTAAAATTTACAATACGGCAACTAGAAGCCAATAGGGTGTACTTTCCTTTCTCGGCAAATTTTTTTTTCATTGAGATTTTAGCAACAAAAAATTCTGCCCGTTACAGGAGTAGGTGAAATGAAAAAATTCTTCAAACAGCTATAAAATCGAATTTCATCTCAATGAATATATTGTTTGAATTTCTATTAATTTGACCTAACAACATGGCCCCCACATGAAATTTCGGGCCCGGGACCCAAAATCTGAAGAGGGTCCCTTATTATGGAACAAGTGTGCCCTGGACCCATGGCTGCCCTAGTGGGGGCCATGATCATTAGAGCACTTTAATGTTAGGTGTGTGATGTTCAAGCATTTGTACTGTCGGCGGGTCATCCTTGTAAAAATTGGGGCTAGAGCAATGATTGGTTGAAACGGAAGCTCGGAGAGTAGGGATATAATAGAAGTAAATTCGAATGTCTTTTATGGAGTGTTATTTTTAAAAATTAGATTAATTTTTATTATTCTATCAAGAATATTTCAAATTAAATTAATTCTTTAAGTAAAATAATATAATATATGCAGAACGAAATGTGTGAAAATATATAGATATTTAAACATGCATTATATATTTTAGGTTAAATTTATTTATTATTTATTCAACTAATGCATTATATAATTTATGTTTCTGGTTGATAAACGTTAAAAGATGCATCATCTCTCTATAAAACATAGAAATTTCATTTGAATTTGAGAAACCATCTAAGGACTCTTTTCAGTTTAAATATTTTTTTATTTTTTTATAAAGGTATTTCAAGGTGTTAGGTAGTGGAGAAAAAAGATTTTTATATATAGACAGGAACATTCTTTTAGTGTTTTCTTGAATACAAATAGTATCATACATAACAGTCTGGGCGTTTTCATAAATCATTCGAACTAGAGGTGGCATTCCTATATATATACAATGCACTCGTCCGGGCAAGATGTTTAAAATGATAAATTTGCGAGCAGACGCCAAAGCCATGGGCTGGGAATAGGAAAGAGGATCGAGAACCAAACTACCCTCTTCTACACCCTAAAGGGGTCCTTAAAGCTGGGCGAGGGGTGCTTTCGAAAATTGCTTGACCTAAATCTCGCAAGTCGATAAGAGATTGTTAGCGACAAAATATTTGGAAAGAGGCGTCCCTTAGGAAAAGCAATGCCTATATTTTACTCCTCCTCATACTCTTCCTCGAATGTAGGGAAAAGAAGCTTCTTTAGAATTGGGAGGATGTTATGTATATGAGGGTTTTTGGTGTTGAGTAATTGTATCACATATAAATCCATATCAAGGAAGAAAGGAAATAGTTGACAAATAAATATATATGACAAAATTCGAATAAAAAATTCTTACAAAATACCGCCGAGTTCTACAATCAAGCAAAAGAACATTTTTGGTCAAAAATTATGTTATAATATCTTTTAAAGTATAATATATATATATTTTTTTATTCCGAATATATATTTTATATAAATATAGATATTAATGGATCTGGCTATTTTTTCGCATAAAACTTTTTATTGTCATCTTGAAAAATTTCTCAGAGCAAATCGAGCATATTGTAAAGAATTTTAGGCCGTTATAATAATTTATTGTGTATTGTAAATATTAAAAGTATTTTATAGTCTTGATTTGAGATGTCCTAATTTAAACTCGGTATTGAAACTAGATTGGTTCAAAAGAACTACGTTTACATTTTAATTTTTTCGCGTATATGTTAAAAGCATAGTAACCTTTAATTTTGATAAAGTGAGCATTTTAGAATTTGACTTTTTATAGAAATAAATGGATGTGGCCATCCACATATCTTCACTATACACCTGCCCTCTCTGTTGTATTTAATAAAATAGTTTATAATCATTTACGAAAGAAACCCCTCTAAATTTTTGGCCAATTATAGTAATTAATCATATCTAATTTTAAATTTCGGGCTCTTCCTAAAAAAATATATACCTATATACAACAGTGGCGATTGGTGACTTTGCATCCACGGCAAATTTCATCGAATACGGCATCATTTTCGTTATTTTTTCAAATTTAACATTTTATATTTAAAAAAATATATTTTGGGGCCTTCGTCCCAAACGGATACTGCTTTGTGTGAGTGTGGGTAGGAGTCAGAAATTAATTTTTGTGACTTAAACTCAACAGTCACTAAAATGGAAATCAACAATCTTCCACAATAAATCAGCCTGTAAGAAAAATCTTAAATTTCTCCTAATTCTATTGCTATAAACAAGATAAATATTTTAAATGGCTCCGACTTCTTCTTGTGTAGAAAAACAGGGTTAGGCGTTCGACATCACCTAACAACACTATCAAGCAGTAATATATTGGTAGCCGACCTGCCTAAATAAACTAGATTGGCCCAACTGAAAACCATGACATAGATTCGTTAAAAATAAAATCAACTGGTGAGGACACCACACGACTTTCACATTTTTTTACCCTTATTTGAAATCATCATACCAATTATCTTCATTCAAATTACTTCAATTTGGGTTTCCTCCAAGCCGTTTTTGAGAAAACCAGGAAAAAGAGGAAATACCAAAAATCTTCAAGTAAACATGTATTTCCGGTTCTTCAATTTAATCTAAAATCATGGGATATCTCTTCTAGCCTCTAGATAGCTTAAGTTTCAAATCTCTAAGCTCTGCGACTCGTCATATCCGAGATAAAGGCGTTAATTTTTTTAACCAAAATGACTAATTAATTCACTCTCCTCACTTGATTTCAATAATATAATTATATATATAATAGCCTAGATTAATTTGCAGCAACGCTCACGTAATACTGGAGACAGAAAGCGCTGATGCCGTCGATATATTTGCGGTAAGTATATTTGCTGCAAATTTGAAATATAATTCTAATTTGAACTCGAATTTTGAAATGAAAGACTCCAATTGATTTTAAATTAAGAAACATTAAATATATTGATAATTATTCCCCCCCCCCCTCACCGCTCAAAAATTAAATATTTAATTCGCTTTTCTTTGCGCACAGAAGAAGAAATTAATCGCATCTTATTTGATTTATATTTTATATATTATTTGTTTATTTTTTAATAATTTGCCACTTTTTTATAATTTTTTAAAAATCTAAATTTTGTTATTCTTATTTTTTGATTTATACAAAATTGAACGACTTAAGACCCGAGATTCTCATGGCAATACTGGAGCAGCCTGTCACACAAACAACACCTAATCTCTTCTAAATATTTGGAGCCTTATATCGATTATCGATCCCAAATTAAAAAAAATGATATAATATAATTCTCCTCCTAACACGATCCCACTTATTTAAATAAAACTATTTCCACACAAAAAATATCACAATGCTGTAGATTATAGAAAAAAATAATACTTCCAGATTGATATCTAGAGCCTCATTTCTGTAGCTGTTTCAGGACGAAAATGAGGAGAAACTTTTAAGAGACTATGTATTTTCGGGAGTTTACATTTGGAGTGTGGTTTTTTAAGAGGAATAAAATTTTTGACTGAGACGCCGCCCACCAGCCCGGAGGGCCGAGATTCGAGGGCGTGCCGAAGGCACCCACGATTAGCTCGTTATAAATACTCTTTGAAGAACTTAAAATATTCGATAAGTGTAGCAATTATTTAAAAATACCAAAAATCTTCAAGTAAACATCACCTTCCGATTCTTCGATTTTAGCCAAAATTTTAAACTACTTCTTATAGCCTTAAGTTTTATAACCCAAAGCTCTGCGACTTAACGTATATGAGATATGAACGATTAAAATATTTAGTACTCCCGACTGCGGACGTCGCAGATAGTAATTAAAATGAAACATTTTTTCAGCGAAGCTCGGTCCGCCAGGTACTAATAATTATGTTAATTAATTTTATTATTGTAAGAGTTCGTGGCTGTGATGAAACTATACTATGAGGGAGGAGGTATCAGCCAAAGATGGAATCACTAAGTTAATAAAACACCTTTAATGAGATGTTTCGGCCTAAATCTATTTGCCATCTTCAGTCAATCTAGGAGTTATGGAGCACAATACATGCGGTGACCAATGTTCCTTGTCAAAAATAAAAAATTTCTTTAGCTTCATGGAATTTTAAGTGCCTGGACCCAAAAGTTTGCAGAATGAAAGTACTATCATTCTGAAACTTTTGGGTCCAGGCACCTTAAAAATTCGCATGAAGCTAAAAGAAAATTTTTATTTTTGACAAGGCTTGTTTCGATCACATATGTGTACCGCATTTTGTGTATAACTCCTAATTGACTGAAGATGGCCAAATATAATTTAGGCCGAAACGTCTCATTAAAGGTGTTTTATTGAACCCAGTGATTCATCTTTGACTGATACCTCCTCCCTCATCTAGTATAATTAATATTATTATAATACCTGTTTTATTTGAGATATTATATTGATCTAAATAAATAGATGATTGTTATATACTATTTATCCCAGTGGAGAGTATATCATATTTTCATATACTTTTATACTTACAAAACAAACGAAATATGTTTTCCGATTTAAAATAAAAAATTCTAATGGATTCAATTTTGACTAAAAAAAAATAATGATTATTTATATTAATATATATTAAAAATGTTAATTGTTTAAATTCATTACTAACTTTAAATATATTTATTTAAAAATGTACGGTTTTTCAACAGCTAACTGGGGGAGGGATGCAAAATGTTAACTTTTCTTTCAGGTTAACAAATATTTCCTTCGGGACTGGACTTTGATCCTTCTGTCCATGTTGTTAAACTGCAAAGACTCTATTTAAGGGCCGTTTATTATTCAGGTCAGAAATCAGCCAGCCATTAGACATTCAGATGTTCTAACGATGTAACGTTAAAATAGCCAGACTAAGCAAGAAGTCATTTGGCTAGTGGGTTTAGTTAAAGGGGGCTATTAATGAAGCAATATGAACACTCCCTTTATATTAGATACGTTATTAATTATGTCATAAAAGGTATAAATGGCATAATAATAAACAATCATAGAGTATTACTGTTTAAATTATTTAGAAACTTGACCGTATTTAAGCACCTTTTTACAAATATTTGTTTCGGTCTTAGTTGGAATTTTTAAGACAATCTTTTTGGGGTTCAGTTAAAAGTAAAACACGACCCTATTACTGTCTATAGTAATATCTGCATGACTGTCTACCAGATCATTGTTGCTCATAAATTAAATACAAGGTTTATAATAGGAAAATAAGGACAAGTTTTTATGCGTGACTTTTTTATTTATCAGCCAACGTTTATTCGACTTTGACGATTTCTTCAGGGCTTCAAATAGTCATGCCACACATTCGTCTAAATTTTCGTGTTATCTTTCTTTTATGTTATTTCTGTTTTATATCTAACTGGCTGCAAGGCCCGCCTTCGGCGGCCCTTCTATGCCAGGGGCACGCCCCCTGGACCCCCAGCACTCGAACCCCACCCTCACCCCCACTCCCACCCACCCCCCAAATTAATACAAATTATGGACGGAAATGATAATAATAATTAAATATAAAAAAACTTAAAATTTATAAGTTACTCTTCATTTCACTGAAAATGAAAATATGTATTAAAATTTCTATCGAATGAATATTTTGGGATTATTTTTGAATTTTATGAGTAGTCAAAAATAAAAAATTTTTTTTATCATAAAGTGAGGTATCCATCGTTAAGTAGAGTAGATTTAATTTTTTTAAAGTTATTTCAATATAAAATGACTTTGAGATAGCACCACAGTGGCCGTTTTAGGTGATATTTGTACATGTTGGCGTTTAATTTAAAATTAAGAAAAAATTTCACAAATTCCCTCATTCTATCCTTATTAATGTCATATATAGGCTTTGATATTTCAAGTATTTTTTGAGAGTTTTGAGAGGTACCGAGCCCTCGGTATGCGTTTCGACTTGCACTTGGCCGGCTTATTATTAATGAATTCCATCAAAATCAAACTTAAGATGTAAAGTACGATTAAGAAAAATAGCTATTTTTTATAACATCAATGTTTTTATAGTTAAATACATATTAATTATTTTCTCTAAAAATAAAATATAATTCCACAAAGTCTGGATTTATATTTAATGAAGCTCTCGTCGGAATCGAATTCAAAATATTATAATAAATTCTGAATATTGATCGGAAGATGAAAATGAAAAAAATAAAAAAATAAATAATACTAATCAATAATTTAAAAAAAATGAATTTTTTTTGTCAACAGATTTTAGTCGTTTGTGAGGTATTTTGAAAAACATAAGTAGCAAAATACGACTACAATACTTCACTATATTTACTACACAATGATAAAGTAATAATAATTGAATGTAATGGAAGGCAGCCCAGAGGTAGTGAGGAAAGAAAAAATTAACACATATTCAAATAAGGTGTAATTTATTGGAATCCTTCCTCCTTTCCTTTCAAACTGACGTTTCGGAGAATTTTTCCCTCCTTCTTTAGGGTTTCAAAGGGTCAATGAAGGAAACAAATAAAATGTTTCCTTCTTCTCTCCACAGTAGTGTTCAAAACTTTTTTCATTTTTAACAAAGGCATAGAAAAACATTTTTTTTCCTCCGCTATCTAATTAAGAAAAGGAAGAAAAAAATGTTTTTCTATGCCTTTGTTAAAAATGAAGAAAGTTTTTGAACACTACTGTGGAGAGAAGAAGGAAACATTTTATTTGTTTCATTCATTGACCCTTTGAAACCCTGAAGAAGGAGGGAAAATCCTCCGAAACGTCGGTTTGAAAGGAAAGGAAAGGAGGAAGGATTCCAATAAATTACACCTTATTTGATATGTGTTTATTTTTCTTTCCTCACTACCTCTGGGCTGCCTTTCATTACATTCAATTAAAATTTCTACCAGTCCGTCTCTCTCGAGAGAAAATTTCGTTGCAAAAATAAAGTAATAATATTTATATATTATTTCATTCCCAAAAATTATATATATATACCTATATATATATGTTAATACCATTATCAAAATAAGACATGATGCTAATTTCTGAGATGCAGCTAGGCTTTTCTTATCTTTCGCAATATATTTTCGACTCGCGACTCAGCCTGATCAAAATGCATAATATGCTTCCTTTACAAGTTCCCCCTCAGTCCCATCTCATCTCTTTTCTCTTCACCTCCATTCTCTTGATTGAGTGGGGATTTAATTCATTGCCATGCTCTGATCCTTTCTATTACCTCCTCATTGAAAGATAATCCTGTCAAGTTCTTTAAAAAATATCGGATATTTTCTTAGTCTAGAAGCAAACGACTTAAATTGGAATATATTACCTTATATCTATGAATACACATTCTATTTAATTAAGCCATCAAATGCTTTCACAAAAAATATTATTTCAATACTATAATAGAGTATCTTGATATGAAATAATAAAAAATTAATAATATCTACTATATAATGTGAATTTTATAACATATTTGTAACCTGTACCTAGATCATATTTTATTTATTACTAGCTTGGGGATCATCTTCGGCAGTCCTCTTGCTAGATAGAGGGCTTCACCCCCTGGACCTCGAACCGCTTTCTTAAAGCCTCTTTATGCTCCCAATGGTCTTCCATAATTTTGAATTCTCAAAAAACTGAATTTTCCCTTAACTGACTAGAAATGGGGGAGGGTGAAAAAAATGAAAATTCTAGACCTTTGGACCAAACTCAAACAAATTTTTTAGAGTATCAATACAAAGTATATACACCAAACGGAAAAATACTAATTCTCTACCCTGGTTGGTGAGGTTTGGGAGGCAGAAGAGAGTCTAGAGGGCGATGGAAGCCGGGAGGAAGATCAGTCTTTTGAAGTCATAAAGATAAGCAAACTGATAAGAGTGTTTGTTTGATGTGTTTCTAATTTGACTGCATGGATTTGAAATCATGTATTTTGGAGTGAATGAAGATTTGGGAAGAATAATTTTATTTATTTCGTTAAAACATGTGCAAGTATAAATAGCAGCTTCTCTTCAAATTAGATAGGACCCAAAAAAGAATACTGGGAATTGGTACAGTTTAAATAATAAATTGTAATAAGTGGTCACACGACTGTGTCACATGCTTAACTTCTGGTGATTTGCGGATCTACTGTTTTTTCTACTAGTACCTATACAAGTAAATATATAAAATATAGAAAAAGCGAGAGATGTAAATGGAGGGAGAGGAATAGAAAGAGAAAGTGTGACAGATTATAACGTATAAAACCTTGTTCTATAACAATAGTAACAGTATAATATGTGAATGATATTGCCTTGGCCTTTGGCCCATTTGTGAGATGGTTCCTTGATAATAGCAGCACATGCGGCATACGGTTAGAAAGGGGTGCATTGTGCCGCGTTTTTTGGGAAGGGTGCAACTTCCCCTTCTATCTGCTGTTGAACGCCTCGCGATGTTATTATGATACTACGGAAACGAACCTATCATTGAGAATGAGACCGGCCTCCGGTGACGATATTTATTTCCAGAACGAAAGCTCAGGTTCTAGCTTCAGGAACAACAGATTAGAAGTGATGCTGATATGCTAGAAGAAATTAGAAGCACATGCTTCTACCGTATTATTAAAGTTTTGGAATATATTCTAAATCAAGGATGTATAGTCTATTTTTTCTAATTTTAATTAGTATTGATGGAAAAAGTAAAATCTTGTTCAAGTCTCGTTTATTTTCAGAAAATTTTAGTGATTTGATCATTTTTATCGATGAGCGGTTCAAATTAGAAAGTTAAAATTTATTTTTAAATTCTATATAAAATAACAAATAGAAGTTGACTTTTATTTCAACTTTTTATTTTCCCCTTACTAGCCCCTTAGCCAATTCAATTTAAATAAAAATAGGGCCACCAAACACGGTTCTTTTTAAAAATATAATTTAAATTCTAAGTTAGTGCTTAGGGATATCTTGGAGGGGGAGGTGGGAAAGAAAAGGGGAAGGGGAAGACCCAGATTAGAATATTTCAACCAAATAATTGGGGATATGGGATGCCAGACATTTAGAGAGGTCAAACAGCTGGCGGGGGACAGAGTCGAGTGGAGACGGATTGTTGCATCAAACCAGTCTTAGGACTGTATACTGAATGATGATGATGGATGAAGTTAGAGTAGGGATGTGGACAATGGTTTCAAAAAACAAATTTTAATCCTCGTTGAGGGGGTCATGTTGGCCGAGTGGATAACATGCCTTCTAATCAAGTTAGAGCGGGTTCAAGCCCGACTCGCTCCAAACCGACTTTAATCTGATTCCTGCATAATTGAGAAAAAATATATTAATATATAGTATCGTAAAGTGGCTAATGATTAATACCGAGGAAGGCAAAACAAAATCAATCCTATATATACGGTAGAAGTAGGACGAAATTCATTTTCAAGATTCTACTAAGAAAACACCAAGGGCCAGTCGTATGTCAGTTTGTAAAATCTTTGTTAGGTTGACAGTCGGTCAAACCTTAGTATTCACCAACAATGCTGAACAGATGACACGCACTTTCATTTGATTGGCCATCCGGCCATGCACATGGTGAATACTAAAGTTTGATCGTCTGTCAACTTATCAAAGACTTTACAAACCGACATACAACTAGCCCTAAGAGAAACCATGTTAAATAAAAGTATGTAAAAAAACATTCTACAATTTTCAGTGGTGAATTTCATTTTCTAATAGTAATTTAAAGGCTAAAAGGCTGAAAAATCTAAGAGTTGAACTGGTTTTATATAAAAGAGATAATTCCTTTTGTAATTAATTAAATAGTACTTATCCATGTGAATGGGTTGAAATAAAATATACCTAAAGTAAAGTTTATGATCATTATTATCGGTTTCCTTAAATAACAAGAGAGAATCTGTGATTCATTTTATGACTGTACCCTTAAAAGTTGGATTTTCATTTAAGTCTTAAATTTATTTCTCTTTGCCTATAATCGATGAATTTCATTTAAATCTTTTGGAACTCTTTTAGAATTCACGAATATAATAGAAAGTTTCTCGCTGAATAGATTTTTGAATGAATAAAGAAAATTAATTTACTGGCTAATTTATTTTAGTACGAATTGAAGGAAAAAGTGAGCTGGTTGGGTGGACAATTGGCATATTTTTACTTTATCCAATGCGTAGCATGGGTAAAGTATTGTAATCGCTCTCGTGCCAAGCGGGACTTCAAAGAGTCCTCATGTAAAGACTACGGAACCCATGGACTCAATTAAGGTCACAAATTGTAGTATTCAATTAGGTTGAATTTTAGCACGTGACGATTTTGCCAAAAATTACATGGGGTCTCGTCGAGAGGCCAAAAAGTGCCATTTTTTGGAAGTGCGTGGGGATGTATGTATGTATGTATGTATGTGTATGTATGTATGTATGTATGTATGTATGTATGTATGTATGTGTATGTATGTGTGTGTATGTATGTATGTATGTATGTATGTATGTATGTGTGTGTGTGTTATCGTTTTTTCGTCCACGATTTTTTCCACACCTTTGCACCGATTGAAATGAAATTGAAAACCTACCATCATTTTAACAAAATGAAGCGCTGATTAGTTTTTGGTACATATCGGCCCACAAACATTAGTATTATACAACATTATTTATTTCAGTACTTTTTTAGTTTTTTCTAAATATCTTTAAAATGACTTAACCAATTTTGATGAAATTTAATATCCTAATTAAGTACCTTGGGGCCGACAAAAAAAGGTTAAATAAAGTTTTTAGTAAAATTATATTTTAAAGTACTTTACTCTAAAGTAAGATTTTTGAATTCTTTAAAATTTATTCATTTGATCGTTTGTGGTAATATAGGACTCATTTAACCTAACTAAGTAAGAGTGATAGGCTTTTCTCTGTGAAATGCTAAAAATTTGGGAGGAAAGTTTATAAGTAACCATAAGCAACTGCGTTCTTTTCTTATTCGTTACCTTTATAGAGGAATCGACTTAAAACCAAAATAGCGATTGATTCTCATCTAGTACTTGAGGAATAACCATTCTATATTGGAATTTTGACGTTTCGCGTTTTATTGGTAACCATTGCAGAAGACATGGAGGAATCGACTTAAAATCAAAAACAGCAATTGATTCTCATCTAGTACTTGAGGAATAACCATTCGGCATTGGAAATTTTGACGTTTCCGGTTTTTAGTGGTAACCATTGCTGAAGACATAGAGGAATCGACATTAAAATCAAAAACGGCGAATGATTCTCATCTAGCACTCTGATGCGAATAACCATTCTATATTGGATTTTTGACATTTCGAGTTATTATTAGTAACCATTGCTGTAGACATGGAGGAATCGACTTAAAATCAAAAATAGCAATCGATTCTCATATAATACTCGAGGAATAACAATTTTACATTAGATTTTTGACGCTTCGATTATTATTGGTAACCATTGCTGAAGACATGGAGAAATCGGCTTAAAATCAAAAAATAACGATCGATTCTTATCTAATACTAGAGGAATAACCTTATTGCATTCCATTTTTAATGTTTTGACTATTAATGGCAACCTCTACTGAAAACGTGGAAGAATCGACTTAAAATCAAAAAGACTAAATTCTTTTTTGGTAAACAACTCAAGTTTGAGAATTGATCGTTATTTTTGATTTTAAGCCGCTAGAAAGAGTTTCTAGCATTCCAGTGACGAAGGAACACCAAGTTTTCAACATCCAGCGCGGATATTGACTCCATGAAAAACATTTATAATTGAAGAAAGACTGATGATGAAGACCAAGTGTTCGAAACCATAGTCTCAAACAAATAAATAATATATATATATACAGATATATCATCTTGATATACATGTGTACATGTTTATTTGCATCAAGCAGAGGACAACCTCTTTGTTTCTCTTCTTTG